>NW_021025282.1:44347-83659 GCF_004153795.1 Camellia sinensis | reverse complement strand
TTGCTCTTGCTGAATATCTAGCTGCATTGCATGATCGAATCTGTTCTGCACGTCATGCATTGATTTAAAGTTGGTTTTAGAAAGAGAAAACGGTTTTCATGTGTTTTTGAAGAAAAGCCTCGTTTGATCCGAAAGTTTGCATTAAGGCTCATGCTTTTGTGTTTGTTTTGATAAGATCCTTGTGTATGGGTACCCAGGTCCACATTTTTGAATTCATAGCATGAAATCTTAGCTTTTGTTAGAGCAAGTTTTGATCTTTGCATTCATCTCCCTCATGTTCATGTTCTTCATGTTCTTCATGCTCATGTTCTTCATGTTTATCAAGAGGGAAACCTAGATTTTCCCCGACTTCGCTTTTGAGTGTGGCCATCGGGGCCACACCTCGGCAAGGAAGTGGTTGGTTTGCCAAAGACACAAAAGGGTATGGATTCAATTTGGGTTATTGTGGATAGACTAACTAAGTCAGCACACTTCTTGCCTGTTAAGACCACCTTCAACGCCGATAAACTTGCTTTGTTGTATGTGAATGAGATTGTTAGACTTCATGGAGTGCCGATGTCAATTGTGTCAGACCGAGATCCGAAGTTGGTTTCTAGATTTTGGCGGAGCCTACAAAGAGCTTTCGGAGCCGAGTTGAGGTTTAGCATAGCTTTTCATCCCCAGACTGATGGGCAAACAGAGAGAACGATTCAGACACTTGAAGATATGCTTAGACTATGTGTATTGGACATCCAAGGAAGTTGGGGAGTACATTTGCTATTGGTGGAATTTACCTACAACAACAGTTATCAAGCTAGCATTGGCATGGCGCCATATGACGCATTGTATGGAAGAAAGTGCAGGTCGCCGATATGTTGGACCGAGGTAGGGGACAAATCCCTGCTTGGTCCTGAGTTAATTCAAGTGACAACTGAGAAGATTAAGCTCATTCAGCAAAGAATCAAAACCGCTCAGAGTCGACAGAAGAGTTATGCCGATCAGAGAAGAAGAGAGTTAGAATTTGAAGTCAGGGATCTTATATTCCTAAAGATTTTGCCGATGAAAGGAGTTACAAGATTTGGGAAGAAGGGTAAGTTTTATTTTAACCCGTGTATAGCACGGGTATTATACTAGTACTAGTACAAGGGAAATGGTCTTTTTAACCCACAAACCTTGTAAAAGCTCCATTATTTCAATCCTAATTTCTTAATTTTTTGATTTAAAAAAAAAACTTTCCAAAAAAATAACCTTTCCGCCCTTTTCTGATTTAAAAAAAAAAAGAAAAAAACCTTTCCCAAAAAAAAAAAACCTTTCCGTCCGGATTGTAGTTAATGAGGATTTAGGCTACGAAGAGAAGCCAATATGGATTATCGATAGGCAGGTGAAACAGTTGAAAAGTAAGTCGATACCGATGGTGAAAGTTGACTGGAAGGAGCATTACGGTGAGGATGCTACTTGGGAAATGGAAGAGGAAATGAAAGTCCGACATCTAGAATTGTTTTTGGAACAAGGTAACTTAAGTTTGGGGACCAAATTTCTTTAAGGGGGGTAGGATGTAACAACCCCCACTTCAACTTAGTCATACTTGCATACATTCATGTATGATCTTGTCTTGTTATGTTACATTTGCAAATCTTGTCTTGTTTTTTTTGAGTGTTGCCTGCATGCTTTGTTCTTGCCTGATGTGTTGCCAAGGTCACCTTAACCCTAGTCACCTTTGAACCTTTTTACACTTAGAACTATCTTGGAACCACTTTGGTTAACCTCCACCATCACCTAGGCATATTGGCCAAGATGTCATCATCTAGGCCGAGGTGTGTGTCACCTAGGCTGAGATGTGCATCATCTAGGCCGAGATGTTATCATCTAGGCGTCCTAGATCCTTGATCCTTGCACTTAGTGATTTTGTTCCTGGAATGGTATGACCTAGACTGAGGTGTGGCACATCTAGGCCAAGGTGTGGCACAGCTTAGTCAAGTGTTGTCCTTCCAAGCCGATATCGTTGTCACCCTACTTGCCGAAGCTTTGCCCTTAGCCGAGATCATCACTTGCCGGAGTGCTCTTGCCGTCTAGCTTGTTAAACACACTTTATCATGGTCTTGTCTTGTCAGTCACTCACCTTTTTGAATAGAGCCAATTAGCCGATGCCACGTGTCCCAGCAGAGGGTTAAGTCAGTGACTGTTGAGAAAAACATATCATTTTGCATCAAATCTTGTCTTTTAGAGAGAGAGAGACTCTAGGAAGAAGAAGGAGAAGCTTTTGAGTGAGAGAGTGGGTTTCCAAGCTTGATCCCTAGAGATCGAACCGTTAGATCCGTGTTTTAAGGTTAGATTCGTGATCTACTCTTGTTACCCTTTATGTTGATCTAATCGCATTGCATGATCTAGCATATTTCATGAACCATGCATTGCTTTGAAGTTCAGTTTTAGAAAGAGAAAGTGATATTTATGTGTTCTTGAAGAAAACCATGCTTTGATCCGAAAGTTTGTATCAAGATGCATGTTTTCGTGTTTGTTTTCATATGATCTTCAAGTATGGGTACCAAGGTCCATGTTTTCGAACTCATAGCACAAAATCTCAAACTTTGTAATAATAAGTTATGATTTAAGCATGCATGTTCTTCATCTTATCCATCTTCATGTTCTTCATGTCCTCAAAAGGAAACCCAGATTTTCCCGACTTCGCTTTTGAATGTGGTCGTCGGGACCACACCTCGGCGAGAAGGTGTGGGACCTCGGCCAAGACCTGGTTGGTGCCCAGCATGTTTTCCCGAGATGAGAAACAGTGTTTTGTTTTGATTTGACTTAGTTTTTGAAGAATGTCGAATCATCCGTTTGCATGTGAAGCTTGTTTGAAAGTGCGTTCAATAGACTTTGCCATGTGTTTGTAGGACTTGAACTTTTGCCTTGACTCCGATGTTTGAAGAACTATGTGAGTGATATTTTTAATAAAGCTATGTTATAAAGTTTTGATAAAGCTTTGCTTTGTCTTGTTTGATAAAAGTATTTGTTCAAGCATGAATGAATATCCCTATTTTTGTGTATCAAGTAAATACGTTTGTTTTGATGACATTCTTGGAAAAGTCCTTAGTGCCAGGGGACTATAATGCAACTGCACCCTTGTTTTGGAAGTCCTTAGTGCCAGGGGACTATAATGCAACTGCACCATCGTTTGTGATATCTCCCTTGTTTTGTCTTGTTTGCCACTGACGGTTTACTGCGTGGGTTTGTTTGTCCGGAATGTCATCATTTGTAATATGTTGATGCTAGTAAGCATCCCTAGAAGCTTGAAGATTTGTTAGATGAACGTGGTTCATCCTTTGTTATGTAAAGTTTAATTTGTATCGTTTTGAAAAAACTTCGGCTATTATTCATGCAAACGCTTTATTATTTATACCATTCACTGAGTACCCAAGCTCACCCTCTCTCTATATATATATGTAGGTGATAAGCAAGAAGGCGGTGATGCCTAGATGTGTTTCGCAAGCTTGTTTTGGATTCTTGTTATGTCGGCTTGACCTGTGTTCATGTCGGCAACCTTGAAGATTATGCTTCTCGACCTGTAATACTTGTATTTTGCATACGTCGGCTTGAGAAGCCTTTTGATCAAGATGTAACATGTACTTTACTTTAATTGTAACCAGGTGGTAACCCATGTCAAGATGCCATTTCATTTGATCTATGCACGACTCTTATGGACTAATTAGATTTGTATATATATTGCTTCCGCACATGTTAGCCCCATATGTAATACCCTGATTGTGTGTGAATTTTGAAAGTTGGCCTTCGGTAATCTCAGATTACTGGCCATCACGGCACCATTCTACTAGGTGCAGAATGGGGTCGTGACAAAATATGTAGCCAACATTACCCCCCGCACTAATATACCTAATACTTGGTGATATTAGTGGATCAAAATATTTTATCCACGTCTTAGAACGTGCATGGGCTTTGCATTTTCCAGAAATGCAACCGTCATTTATCATTTGCATTAAATTCTCCTTTAATCCTTTGAACATTCCCACTTATTCCAGTATTCTTAAAGACTGATACATCTTTTATGGCCAAGCCAATCTTCTCTTACATTGATCAAGCATATGAAGAGTTATTTGATGATGCTGTTCATCCTTGAAAGAGCCTTCATGCATTGATTAGCCACCTTTACCCACCTTCCTATATTCAAGTCATGGAAGCTTTTGCAAACTATCAACCTTTGGATTACGAACCCGTTATTCACAATTCTTTAACCCAAAATTTTGCAAACATGGATATTGGAAACTCTTCTTCTAACCCAAAACCTTCTGCGTGTGATGAAGCTGCATCTTCTTCTTCCTCTGGGGCTTCTAGTTGGAGAAGTTGGCCAGAACCTGAGGAGTCCAAATTAAGGGAACGAATTAATCACCATTTTGTCGAATTTGTTGATCCCCTAACTTTCCCTCCCTTTGCTCGGAGTTTTGTGGTTTACCCATATGTACCCATCGGCTGGCGACGCTATTTAGAAGACAACTTACTCGTAGCATGGTACACGTCTTCCATGCCTACGAAGATAGTACAAGCCACTGTAACAAGTCCGCGAGGGACCTTTGCTACAGTTTGGACTCGATTTGTGTCACGGTTCTTAATCTGAACCAAAGAGTCCAAATCTGGCAAATCGTTTTGAGAAAACAGATTCTGAAAGAAGTGCCAAACATGGACTGCTTTGCCAGATACAGAGTCGCCACCTAAATATTTTATAATGGGGAAATTTAGGAAACCCTGACTCGGTGCCGAAGGCCGCATGTCCGTCATCACCGGAGTTGTCTCGGCTCGGGAGCTTGGGTACGATCGGGGAAGGTCAGCTATGAGCACCCCTTTTCGCCCGGTCCGAAGACCGGCCTCTACTAAACATGATATTCTGTTTTGAAAATGTTTATGTGTTCGTACTCCGGTTATTAGCCTAGAATTACTATGTTATGTGCACAGCAAACAAGTATAGACTAGATTGCCTAATTTGGGAATAAACATTGCATATCCGTTTGCTTTGGAAATACTTTGGATTTTGCTACTCGCGAGTAGGCTAAAACACGGATTTCAATGAGTTTTTCCAACTCAAACAATCCAACCTTCACCCACAGGCATTCAAACAGTTTAACACATAAGCATTTAGCCGAATGGCAAGCATACTGTCATGTTAACATTCACACGCATGCGAGATGCTAAAGCATAAATACTTACATCGTACTCCGTGCCAAAACAGTAAACTAGTTAGCAAAACGTGCGTGTCCTAGTTCATGTTAAATTGCCTAATGCAACACATACAGGATGCAATTTAGATAGGCTCGGTTAACCTAAGAATGGCATATGTAATGCGATCAATTATCACATATTCGATTTGTAAATTGAAGTACAAATGCAGTTAGCGTGACGTACCGAGCCTAATGCATGCAGTACAAATACATGAATGCACGCATGCATAGCATAAGGTATGCTAAATTAAACATGCCCTAATCTACCATCATAAGCAGGTAAATAAAAGGGAAGAAAGACGTGAGGTTGGAAGACATACACAGACTCACACACACTTATTACATAATTGCCCTCACTCGGAGGGCCCAAATAAATATTACAGTCCCAAATAATAAACAAATAAAATTATTACAGAATTTCTAATTAATTAAAAGAAAGGATGCAAAAGAAAGAAGAGGATAGCCGCAGCCTCTGCCTCGGGATGCGCAAATGATGCATGCTCGGAACTCGGCTCGCCCGAAAAACCCGTACTGTACCCTGCCACCTCTATTTGTACTGCCCTGTCTCTCTGAAAATCGCCAAAACTGCAGAACAGATTCCTTGCATGTTGCAGAGCACCACCGGCCAGGCAGAATTCCCACCGGCCAGGCAGAATTCCCACCGGCAATCCAGGATTTCCATCGGCACTGTTTTGATTTATCGGCCATTCAAATAATGCCGGCCGGCACTAAATTCTGCCGGTCGGCAGAAACTTCCTGCAGAAGACAGTTTTGACAGCAAACAGAGAACAGACAGTGCATGGCATGGGGTTTTCAGGTACATGTGAGCATGGTCATGCTTCCTATCATGTTTTGAACTCAAGGAAGTAAGACCTTCGATCCTCGAGCCATCAATGGTGCATGATGACCCAAGGGATCAAATTTGCCACTTAATGTAAAGATGCATGCAACATACAAATGAGATCCAAAGCCTTATCATGTCGAAGTCAAAGGCCCCGGCGACCGAGAGTTAAGGCGTGTTTCATCACTTGTAGTATGAACACTCCTTAATACTCACACTTGGTTTGACACCCCAAACCAAGCAATGCAATGCATGTTATGCAAACATGGTTCAAATGCAACATGATGCCAATTGTTCAAGTCATGGTAAATGTTATGGAACTATCATGACAAATATGCAATGCTAAGCATGCAAGGTGTAAATGTGATGCAAACATGGACCAATTTGTCACAAAGTTAGCATGGGACTACACATTAATGAAACAATCATGCAACAAACATGAGACAAGGATGTAAGAGGGCCTCAAAGTGATAAAGGTGCAGGCCTTAATTCACCTCAAAACAGCACCAAAAGTGCTCAAAATGATGGACAAACTCTCATGTCAACATGCAAGCCAATAGACCCAAGGCTAAGGGACCCCTTCATTTCCAACAACAAGACCAGATCATGGCATGGTTTAGACAAGTAAAAATAGAGTTTTTGCAGACAAAATAGGACTCCAAACCCTCCTAATATGGCAGCTAAGATGGCCCCCAAAGAGGTGTATGCATCAAGGCTCAAATGTAGGCATAAAAGGGTACACCCTCAAGGCACAAAAGGAACGATGAATGCAAGCATGCTAGCATGATTTAGGGACTGAAATAACATGGCGAACAACTTCAACTCATTAAGGTAGACCAACTAAGGCATGCTTGTGACTTACATACTTGAGGGCTCACAAGCCAAAATGCCTAGCAACCATATCAAACATGTCAAACATGACCAAATGGATAACCAACAGACTTTAAGCATGGAAAAATAGTGCTAACATCTTCATGGAACCATGCCAACACATGCAAAAATCATGGTCTAAACCCAAGGGGCATTACTAGGCCAAATGGAGCAATACAAAGCAAGTACTTTAAGCATGCAAAGAGAAATAAATCCGGTCAAAAACAGAAGTCACACATGGCCTAAAACACCCAAAAAACTTCTGAAATGAGGCCAAAGATGATCAAGAACATATGCTACCTTTTAAGCCAAAAGTGAGGACAAAAGAGAGACCAAGGGAGAGGGGTGTCCCTCCCCTATGCAAGACTTCAAACCACCTTCTTTAACACTGAAAATCAACTGGTTTTTAGTGGTGAAAAGACCAACACACTCAAGCAAACAAGGCCTCTCAAAAGAAGCACAAAAGAGGCCAAATAAAGCCTAATAAGGTGAGTTTGCACTCAAACCACAAAACAACCTTAATGAAAGTTCTAAAGCATGAGAATACAAGCCTTTTTCATGTTATGCACAAAAGCTAAATCAGCAAGCAAGATAGGTAAAAAACTATTGTAAGTTTGGGGAAAATAAAGCAAGATGCTCACCCTTGAAGAACCTTTGAAGAACAAATGGTCTAGCCCTCTTCTTTTGATCAAAATCAGTCCAAAAACTCAAGAATCAACCCCCCAAGTCCCTCAATCTCAGAGCAAGGTGTAATAGTGTGTGTAATGGTGCAAAAGTAAGGTAAAAACACACTTTTGGGCCAAAAATCACACACAAAGGAGGAGAGAGAGGGAGATATAGAGATAGGATATATCTATATCTCTAAGCTCTGGTTTTTTGCTTCTAACTTTCTAACCTAGATCAAAGAGGAGAGCCCTTCCTCTTATAAGACTCCCTCTTGCAAAGCTTATACAACAAGCTTGCTTAGAGGGAGATCCCTCCATACACGTGTATGGAGGGAGGCAGAGTTGGTGCCAGCTATCACAGTTGGCACAAAATATCTCTATAAAGTAGATGAACAGTGGTCGGCTGCCCAAAAAAGTTATTTCGACAAAAAAGAGTGCCGACCGGCAACAAACTATGCCGACCGGCAATAAAATGTGCCGACCGGCAACAAATAGTGCCGATGGAAGCAAAAGACCAGCCGGTGGCCTCTAGCCACTGCCGGTGGTGTATGGGGATGCCTCACAAGGCATTTCCTGCCCTTCCAAGGCCAAACACAAGTGTTTGGTATGAAACCAGACACTAAACGATCAAGTTCGGAGATCCTGAGGCAGGGCGCGCGAGCCGAGACCTCCGGGAACTCCAAACGAACACAAACATGGATAATCACCGAGTGTTCCAAGCGGTGACGTCCAAGTCTCGAGGACGGTCAAAAATGGGGTGTCTACAGCCACTCGTCGACCAGAAGAGGTCCAAGGGTACAACCCGTCATTCTTAGCTCAGAAGGCAAAACTTTGCTCTTCTAACTGGCTTGATATTGTCAACAACCCACAATTTCCTCCTTTCTTCGAGATGGAAGCTCCTGTGCCTCCTCTTCCGTAAAATCCTCACTGGATGGAGGAATTGAGACTTACTCTCTTTGAAGACCAGTTTCTCCCCTCCTATCACCCTCCATTTCCTCCTACTAAATATCAGTGACAACAAGCCTAACTTCTGCTTGTGGCGTTTTCTCACTTGCCCTTCAATGTTCTCGAGGACGATGTTCCTCTCAAGAACTTTTGATAGGCTTGTGATGTTATGACTCGGGGTCATGTCCTTAACCCTATCGCCCAAGCAGAGCTCTAGATGTTTTTAGAATGTCTCCCATTGTTTCTTCATTGGCATCACATTTCTGTGGCCACCACTTAATCTTTGGATCAAATCTCAGCCCATCGAGTTCATACCCAGTATGAAACAGAGAACCTCATCGATGAATATAATGTTTTCAAGAATGAAAACTCTACATACTGGGATGATTTGAACATAGATGAAATAGAACAAGGGTTGAAAGAAACAGAATTCGAAATAAAGGCCGAAAGACTTTTTTATCAAGTATGAGCATATCAACTTCAGCAGCCTAGCCTGGAGAAGATAGAAGATAGAATAAAGAAGGAACATAAGTTCATTGATCATAGTTGGGACAAGTTTCATGACCTTGTTATTTATTATGTTCCTTATTTTTATGAACTTGAATATGTAGCCAAAGAGGGCTTCTGATGTAATCGCATTTGTCTTAATAGAGCTTAAGATATATTTTTTATTTTATTTGGCATGGTCTGATTTTACCCCATTTGTCAAAGCCAAACAAACTTAGGGCTTCAAAATCAACAATTTCATCCTTCGAATCTCAATTTGATCATACCTAATGAAATACTGAAAAACCAATTTGAATTTTTCCAACTTATGGAGTGTAATTAACAACTTTTGGCGGTTTCCTTTTAGAGTCAAAGCTTCGAATTTATCAATTCTGCCCTTTGAAACTCAATTTGATCATACCCAATTCCCCAACGTATGGCTAATGCAACCAAGTAATTTCAAATCTATTAATTTTGTTTCAAACAAACAACCTACATTTTCCAAAACATGGAAACCTCTTCTAAGGACTGCACTAATGATTTCTTCGGTACCAATTCAAACCAAATATTGGTTTAAAACTTAAAATAAACAATTTCTAACCGTAAGGTATTTCAAATTTTGCTTCGAAGGATCTTACTCTCATTTAGGAACCTACAAACAGGTCCTTTATCCTTTCAAAGTGAACAAATACCTAAGCATTCTTTCATCATGAGGCGTGGCAAATGCTTCGAAGTAGGCTTCCTGCTTTCGAAGCTCTCCGTCATTTGAGTTTGGCGCCAAAACTTGACTTCAAAGCCAAATATTTTATTTCGAAGCTGACAATAGTATTTGAGATGTGTTTTCCTCTATAACTATCAATATCGGGAGAAACTTTTCACACTCGTACTTGTAGTACTTCTTTGTGAATTCCGTCCGTATAAAACGACTGGGTATATTTTTTAGACACAAAAGTTTTAAAACCCTTTTATTTTGTGCTTTGAATTCACCTATTTGCCTATCACACAAACCCTTCATCTCTACTGACCTTCCTTTTCTCTCTACTCTCTTTCCCAACTTCGTCTTCTGAGAAAACTCTTTATCAATGGCTTCTTCTTCTTTGAAAATACCATTCGTAGAGCGTGCGAGTCCGTCTGTAACCTTGAAAAGGATTATTGACGCAAAGTGTGAGAAGTACTAGGCTGGTGAGAAAAGCGCCATTGACGGACGCATCTTTATTCCTCGCCGTCATGAGTAGCAAGATTATGTGCTTGGGCCCATCTTCGGGGAGATTCTTATTGGGCTTCCAACTTTATATCTACGTCTAGAAGACCATTGCCTCATTTACGAAGGTGGCCTTGACTGGGGAAGCTGGAGGATGAACCGCCCCCATCGCTGCTTGCCCATGGTGAGACCAGAGTGGCAAGAATAGTATGATCGGGTTCCCTGATAGGACTTTGGATCTTCAAGAGCTCTGCCTTTTCGACGCCCTCTAGTTATCCAGGTTCACTATTTTAGAGGACCCTTTCTTAATGCATGCTGCCCTTTGCTTTTGGAATTCTGCTTTTAATTTCTTTCAATTCAGATGTGGGATGATGGCCCTTACTGTTCTTGATATCTGCCATTCATTACGATTGTCCCCTACTGGAACCCTCATTGGTCCAGATTATCCTGACCTAAAAACTCCTTTTTCCCTCCCCTCTCTTAACTCATCCTATAGTGACTTTGTCAAGGCTGAGAATAAAAGAGAGGGTCCTGTGACTGATAGAGAATTCTTTTCTTTCATATTATTTTGGCTTTGCAAGTTCCTTTTCTACACCTCTTCTCAAAGGATCATGCCTGAATTCGCCCCTCTTGCCAAAGCCCTTGTCTTACAAAAAAAGGTGGCCATAGCTCCATATGTTCTAGGTCATGTATATAGAGCTTGTTCCCCTTTTTTGTGAGAAACCCTTGGATGCCAATCAAGGAGGTTCATTTCAGATACTTCAGCTTTGGCTTTTTGCATATTTTACTAAGCTACAATCTAAATGCCTTAAGTTTTTGGAGCCAAACCCTACTACTCATGGCATGAGGCTAGCTAATGTTTCACTCTATCCTTCTACTTTTGCTTTTTACTTCTCTTTTTTCTAACAACTCCCAGTTTCCCTTTCTTCCCACAGCTTCCGTCCCTTCGAACCTACCAACATTGGCCCATCCTGGTTGAGGAATTTTCTGAGTGATAGGTTCTGCTCTTCACCCCAACACAAGAACATATGGGCCTCTATTCTGATCCCTAGAGAGTTGTTTATTGGGACTATGAACCCTAGAGCTTACAAATGCATTGTTGAGCTCTATTGTCCTGCCCAATTTGATAGGCAATTTGGTTTCTCACAAGGGGTCCCAATACCTCTCTGGAGCCAGACCAATTTAAGCCTTACCAGCAGGGACTTGAAGGTTCGAAGATCCAGATTAGAAGAAGCAACTTCTAAATTTATCCAAGACTTTATTGATTACCCTTCATACCTCAAAGCAACATACTGAAAAGGTGCTAAAACTGGTAGATGGCCAATATGGAGGTGCACTTGGCCATTCCTCCTCAAGATCTGTTAATGGTACTGGATGTACCTCAAGCCAAGTCCAAAGGGACTGGAGCTATTATTTCCTCTACTGCTCATGTTACTTCAACTCTTGCGCCTGCCACTACAAAGTATGTTCCTACTGCCTCAACTCCTCCTAGAGTTACTCGAGCTGCCTCGAAGAAAGGTATGTACCCTTGTTTCTTTTCTCTTCTTCTCTTTTATAATGCTCTTACCCTTACTTATAGTTTTTCTTTGGTGTAGGTGGTGCGGGTGTCTCACAGGGAGATTCTCCTCAAAAGGTCCAAGCTTTAAACCTTCTTAGGAGCAAACATCAACAACAAAAGAAAAGAAAGCTTTTACTTGATCCTGAAGAGGAGGCACCTGTGGTTCATGCAACAGAAGAAGAAGAAGTAGAAAAAGAAGAGGAAGAATAAGAGCAAGAGACACCTTTAAAAAGAAGAAAGAAAATGACTGTCTCTCTTGCTGATTTCACTAGAGATCCCATCCACGAAGCATCTGCTAAAGCAGTGCAAGTAGAGCATTCCAAAGAACTTATTGTGTTTTAAAGGGCTGAGAAGAGGAGGCAACATCAAATGCTCAAGGATGAAGTTGCTGCCGCTGATGCACTCCAAAAAGAAGTTGCAAGAAAACAACAAGCTGCTGGACACTACACTCTTCGCAGCTCTCCAATCATAGCCACTACTTTTGAAACCAGTAAGTTCCTTCGTACTTCTATTTATCTTTCTCAAATTCTTAATACTGAGGCTTGACATTTTGTATTTCTTCTTTTCCAGCAACAACTACTTTGCCTACTCTTCCAATAAGGATTCCTTCAGTTTCAGTTGAAGTTGAACAACCTCAAAATGTGGAGCCCATTCAGATAATACTCCCACTTTTTGGCCCTATATTGTCCATACCCTTCTTGACGCCAAGTATTCTTGTATCTCTTTCTTTTGGCTTAACTGCATACTATCCTCATTTATCTTTCGATTCTACTCAATTTGATTCTCTTTCGAGCCTTGCTTTTTCTCCCCCTCCTAAGGAAATTCCAGATGTTACATTATTTTTGACCCCTACTCTGAATGAGCAAGTCCTTGACTTGACTCAAGATGAGGAGGACAAGGTCTCCAAGAGTGCCTCTTCCAAGAGAGCCATGTCAGAAGCTGAGGTACAGATAGCCGAGAAGAGCCTCGACCAAACTCTTATCGAGATCAATGCCGAGATCGAGGTGGAGAGGACTGCCAAGAAGCTTTCTCAACTATCTACCGAGGTCGATACACAGCCAATCGCCGAAGCAGAGCAATCTACTTAGAATCTCTTCCCTTTTTGTACTTTGTACTTTTTCCTTTGTAGTCATTGTAACCTTTTGGACAATGTTTTAGCTTCAGTTTGGCCAATGTGCCTTTTTGTTTGTGAATAAGCCCCAACTTTTGAGTGCAAGTCTTATATTTTCTTCTAAGTATTGAATGCTTTGCTTACTGCTTTCCTTCTATGCATTGTATGCTTTCATACTTAGAATATTTTTGTATGTCTTAAAAGTATACCTTAACTGTATAATAACTCCGGGATATAATACCTCGGATATAAACCTTGACTGTTTGCCTCGGCCAACCATTGACATACCTTGGCTAAAATATCAAAATATTTTTACAAGTATTGCTTTTTTTACCTCTATATGCTATCTTCTATTAAGACTTCACCCTTTCCAAGTTTTGACAACCTGGTTGGTTACCTCGAGTAATATGTATCTCGGATACTTTATTCATAATTACCTTGGCTAACTTGTAAATTTCTCTGAAATTTCAACAAGTGTTAAACCCATTTTAATGTGTAAATTTTTCTAAAAATTTCAACATGTCCCTAGCTCCAACAAGTCCCAAGCTCTTAAGTTTATTCATCATTCTCCGGCTCCTTGCCCCCTAATGTGAACTAAGTTCCACTTAAGTTCACATTAAGCATGTGTCTATGGTCTCTTGCCGAAGTCAGATTCAAACAAAGACTAGCCGAGGTGTTCAACCTTGGCTTCTTTGTTAATCCAACTAAAGCACACTTTCCATTTTGAGTTTAACTCTGCCGATATGGCAACTCTATGTTAATTCAACTTAGTTCAACTCTATTATATGCAAGTATAATTCAACTCTGCCATTTAATAAGTCTAAGTTATTCATCATGTTTCATTCAGAAACATTGCCAACGTAGTTCAACTCTATTATATGCAAGTATAATTCAACTCTGCTATATAATAAGTCTAAGTTATTCATCATGCTTCATTCAAAAACATCGCCAACTTAGTTCAACTCTATTATATGCAAGTATAATTCAACTCTACCATATAATAAGTCTAAGTTATTCGTCATGTTTTATTTAGAAACATCGCCAACTTAGTTCAACTCTATTATATGCAAGTATAATTCAACTCTGCCATTTAATAAGTTTAAGTCATTCGTCATGTTTCATTTAGAAACATCACCATAGGACTGGTCAGTCCTATCATACAAATTTCAAATTCATAAAAATCAAACTAAAATTTTATTATTATTTCGGCTAATAAAATTGTGACATAAACTTCGAAAAACAAAAATCTAATGACAGAAAAACATCAATTTGCAAGTGTTCCAGGGTCTCAGCAACTCTTTGCCATCACTGTCCTTAAGCTGATATGCCCCATTGTCGGCAACCAAGATGATTCTATGAGGCCCCTCTCAATTTGGGCCTAGCTTGCCCTCCCTTGGATCTTTCTTGTTGCCGACTACTTTCCTTACAAGGTCCCCCACTTTGAACTCTCTTGGGTTGACCTTCTTGCTGTAAGCCCTAGCAAGCTGTTGCTGGTATGCCCCTAGTCAAATTGCTGCTCTCTCTTTTCTCCTCCAGTAGGTCTAGATCTTGGGCTAGAAATGCCTCATTAGTACCATTTTCCACTCATTGGGTTCTGATCCCTAGAATGCTGACTTCTAATTGGATAACTGCTTCAGTGCCATAAGTAATGGCAAATAGAGACTCTCCAGTTGATCTTCTCAGTGTAGTCTGATACACCCAGAGTACATTGGGCAACTCTTTCACCCATTTTCCCTTGTTGCTTCCAGCCTCTTTTTGATCCTATCCAAGATAGTCTTAATGGATGCTTCTGCCTGACCATTACTCTGAGGGAAACTTGGAGTGGAGTAGTAGTTCTTGATTTTGTATTTTGCACATAAGCTTTTGATTGGCTTACTGTCAAACTGTGTGCCATTGTCTGCTATTATTGTCCTTAGGATCCCAAACCTGGTAATGATATTCTTCCATATGAAGTTCTTCACATCAATAACTCGAATCTTCGCAAGGGGTTCAACTTCTACCCATTTTGTGAAGTAATCAGTTGTTGCCAGTAAAAACTTCCTTTGCCAAGTTGCTTGGGGCAATTGTCTAACTAGATCCATGTCCCACTGGGCAAATGGCCAAAGACTGGTTACTGGGTTCAAATTTGCTGCTGGTTGACGTATCAAAGGTGCAAACCTTTGACGCTTCTCGCATTTTCTGACGTAGGCTTCAGCATCTTTCTGCATGTAGGGCCACCAATACCCCTAAGTAATGGCCCTATGAGAAAGTGATCTGCCCCCAGCATGGCTTCCACATACCTCTTCATATGTTTCATACAAGAAGTCTTCAACCTGGGAGGGATGCACACACCTCAAAAGGGGACCAGTAAAAGATCTTCTGTAGAGATGTCCTTCTGCTGTTAGGCCAAACCTTGCCGACTTCAGTTTGGTCTTATGCGCCTATTTGCGATCATCTGGGAGCTTGCTGTCCCTACGAAACGTCACTATTGCATCCATCCAACTTGGACCCATCTCAACACACATCGCTTCATATTCTGTGATTAGTGGTTCCACACTTGGTCCTGACAAATAATCAACCATTATTGTCTTTGCCTCCCCTGATTTCATTGCGCTAGTCAAGTTAGCCAAGGCATTGGCATGACTGTTATCATCTCGGCTAACCTGTTATAGTCGGTAATCTTGAAACAAGGCTAGCAGCCTAACAACTTCTTTGACATAGGCTATCATTCTTTTATCTCGGGCTGTATACTCACCTGTTGCCTGGTTCACAATAAGTTGGGAGTTGCAGAAGATTACCACTTCGTCGGCTTTCATTACTGCTACTAACTTTAACCTTGCGACCAATGCCTCATATTTTGCTTCATTGTTTGAGGCCTTGAACCCCAAACAAATAGACTGTTCTAACATTTGTCCATCTAGCGATACTAACACTACTCCTGCCCTCGCTTCTTGACGGTTTGAACTTCCATAAACAAGTAGGCGGAATGAGTCACCGATGTTGATGTCACAGGGTTTTGGTTTCTCTACCTTCTTCTACTTTGCTGTTGTGGGGTTTTTTATTCCCAGCTGGGTTTCTTCTTATTCCCATAGACACCTTAAGCCACGGCTCATCGAAGCTCTACGTGGGACGACACCAGGTGTGAACTCGGCCACAAAGTCGGCCAGAACTTGGCCTTTAATTGCCGTTCTAGGCCTAAACTCTAAGTCATATTAGCCCAGCACTACTGCCCATCTGGTTACCCTGCTTGTCAGATCTCCTTGTTATAACAGGGACTTCAAGGGATGTTTAGTCAACACCACAATCTTGTGGGCTTGGAAGTAGTGATTCAGTTTCTTCGAAGCCATTACTAGGGCTAATGTCAATTTCTCCAACGGTAAGTACCTAGTCTCTATACCTGCTAGGTTTTTACTCACATAGTATACTGTCATTTGTTATTCCTTCTCTTCTCTGATTACCACTGCACTCACTGCGTGCTCTGAAACTGCTAAGTATAGGAGCAACTCTTCTCCAGGTATTGGATTTGACAGAATTGGAGCTATTGTTAGGTACTTTTTCCAGTCAGCCAAGGCGACTTCGCATTCCTCTATCCACAAGAAATCTGTGGCCTTTTTCAACAAACTGAAAAATAGTTTACACTTATCTGAACTTTTGCTTATAAATTTATTCAGGGCTACGGCCCTTCCAGTCAATATCTGCACTTGTTTTGCTGATGTCAGGCTTTTCAAGTCCAGGATAGCCTTGATTTGATCTGGGCTTGTCACAATGCCCCTTCTGGTAACCAAGTATCATAGGAACTTACTAGACCCAACTCTAAATGCGTGTTTCGAAGCATTGAGTCGGAGCCGATATGTTTTAAGGATATCAAAAACTGCTTTTAAGTTGGTTAGGTGATTCTCAGGTTCTTTGGTCTTCACGACCATGTCATCAATGTACACTTCCACTGTTTTGCCAATCAGATGTCTAAACATCTTGGTCACCAACCTCTGGTAGGTTGCTCCTGCATTTTTCAACTCGAAAGACATCACTCTGTAGCAATACAGCCCTTTCGGAGTGATAAATGTAGTCTTCTCTTCATCAGGGAGATACATTGCTATCTAGTGGTATCTCCTGTAAGCATCCAAGAAGCTCATCTGTCCATGCCCTGAAGTGGCATCTACTAATTGATCAATCTTGGATAGTGGGAAACTGCCTTTGGGACAAGCTTTATTCAAGCTGGTGAAGTCCACGCAGACCTTCTGCTTACCATTCTTCTTTTTCACAACAACTGTATTTGACAACCAAGTTGGGTAGTTTACTTCTCGAATGGCTCTAACCTTCAACAATTTGTCCACTTCGTCCTCTACTGCCTCTACATGAACCAACGTCGGCCTCCTTGCACGCTGAATGACAGGCTTAGCCGACCTGTCTACATTTAGTCTATGGCAAGTGACCTCAGGATCAATGCCAATCATTTCGTATGGTGTCCAAGCAAACACCTCTATGTTTACTCACAAGAATGACTCTAACTCCGTTTCCTCCTCCTTAGCTAAGCTTGGGCTGAGAAAGAAGAAGCGCTTTTCATCTCCTTGTTGGACCAGAATTTTCTTCAAGGCTTCCTCGCTTTTGTTGGCCTGCTCTTTGCTGACATCATCCAGGACCTCCATGTCCTCGTCCTCAATTTCTACTGTTTTTGCCTCTCGCACGTTGCAGATGGATTTTATTGTTGCCATGGAGCAATTCTTTGCCTGTACCTGATCCCTTCTGACCTCCTCAATTCGATGGTTCGTTGGGAACCGCAATAGCTGGTGCAATGTTGAGGGAACAGCCTTCATTGCGTGCAATCATGGCCTCCACAAGATAACATTGTAAAGGGAGGGGGAGTCGATTACTGTGAACTCTATGCTCACCTTTTTGGTGCCTTCCTGTACCTCAAAATTTATTGCTTCTAGGGATTATGTCGGCGTTCTATTGAAATTGACCATTGGGCTGTTGGACTATTCCAAATCATCTCGATAAAGGCTGAGTTCCTTGTAACATCTGACATATATGATGTCACAAGAATTGCCTTGGTCAATCAGAATGCGCTTTACCTGGCATTCTCCAATCTTGAGGGTTACTACCAGAGCATCGTTGTATGGATGCTGCACCATGTTTAGGTCTGCTTCAGTTAAGGACACCATTGGTCCCTGGCACTCGTTTGCCCTAGGCCTCTTTTGTTGGACCTGATACACATGCTGTAAGTGATTTATCCTCTGAGTCTCCCTATGTACCTCGTTCTCATTGACCCTCGAGTGAATCACATTGATCACTCGAGGTCCGTCTGCTTGCTGTTGTGGTGCTAGTGGAGGTGGTGCTGCCTGTGGCTGGGGCAGTCTCGCCTACTCTTCCCTCATTCTGGCCTCATCTACTAGGTCTCTTAAGTGACCTTGTCTGACCAAATCTTCCAAATGCGCCTTTAGGGCTCTGTAACCCTGCGTCAGGTATCTTTCATCATTGTGGTAAGCACAGTGCTTCCCTAGGCTTCTCACCATAAATTTGCCAGGGATCCTCTCTGGCGCTCTGTAATACGGTTGGTTCTTGATCCTTTCTAGAACTTTATAAACCGGAATTCGGAACACAGTGGTGACTGCCTATGCAGCCCTCAGTCCTGTTTCTTACCTATTAAATCCAGTATTACTTCGGCCTCGTTTTGGCGAGACGTTTCTCTTTTCTTACTTTGGTGCCTTTGCTCCCGGTGTATCTTTTTCTGCTCTGGCATATTTTTCGATCCATGCCATGAGCTCCTCCGTACTTTTTGGCAGAGTCTCTGCTAGTGACTTTCAAAGCATGCAGTCATCCTCTAGGCCATTCTTAAAAGACACAACCGCCAACTCCTAGTTATATCCTGGTATTCGATTGAATACCACATAATACCTTTTGGCATAAGCTTGAGGCTTTCACCCTCACAAACTTTCAGAGCCATCAGGGAGTTTACCTTCAACGGCTGCAATTTGTTTGTAACAAACCTAGCCACAAACATCTCGACCAGGCCTTTCCAACTCTTCACGGTTTCTTTCGGCAACTTGTAAAACCAATCTGATGTGATTTCCTTAAAGGACGAGAGGAACACCTTGTACAACAACGGTTCATTCCCAGTATATAAGGCCATTGAATTCAGGTACAACCCGACGTGAAAGTTCGAATCTAACTTACCGTCATATATCTGGAACCTCGGTATATGGAACCTTTTTAGGGTCTCAAACCTATCCAACTCTACTGAGAACGGCGTTCTCGGTTTGACGGGTGATGTGATTTCGGCATTCTACAGTTTTCTCTGGAGGTAGTCCCTTAAATCCTCCTTAGTCCGACCGGGAGCTCGATTGTCAACAGACTTCAGCCTCTTGGGTGCATTGCTCCCGGTGTCGTTATACGTCCTTTTGGACTTCTCTTCATTCACCGTGTCAAAACAATTTCCTTCCCTTGAACATGCTGATGTTCCTTGACATAAGTTCCCTTGGTACGAGGCGTCCTCTAAAACTCCCCTCTCATTCACTCTGCTCGCCTCGCATCCCGTGAAGGCCAATGTGAGTGTTCCTTCACCCTGTCATGCTAAGGGACTGCTAGGACTGCTTTCTGCCCCCCTTTCTAGGCATCGTTCTTGGCCGCCAGAATCGGAGTGTCCTTCAATGGAAATGGTGGTTGCATAACATTGTTCTGCATCATGAAGTTGACAACCGATTGTAGGTCTGCCAACTTGTTTGCCATTCCCTTCGTCTCGCCGTCCCTCCTAAGGTATCTATCTTTCCATACCTGAAGGTCGCTTTCGTTGTAGTACTCGTCTCGGCTTGCCTTCTTCGGTGGGTCTCCCTCTTGGCCGACGTCCTTTTCCCCAGGATTCTGATCCCGTGGTCCTTCGTTATGGTTTTCTTCCTTCATGTTTGGGTCGGCATGCTTACCACTCCCACTAGGGATGTCGTCCTTGACCTTTTCTTTGTACCCGTTGTTGGCCATTTATTCTTCTTACGTTCCCACAGACGGCGCCAAATTGTGGGTGTTGATTTCTGACCACACAACCAAATGGGGAACTCAGCTAGAGTGCACTGGTAGAATAGATTAGCCAGAACAACCTGTCACACCTGAACAGCCTGTCACAGAAAGATAAGAATCCGGTGGTAGTTCGTCCACCTAGGGGCACATCGACGATCAAGTCAGTAATCAATATCTCTCAAAGATAACAAATAGTACTTAATTCACTAGACAGAACATAAAAAGTATACCTCAAACCCAACATGGATGCCTTATTTTTATAGTCAGCAATGCCCTCGTCCCCTTAAAAGTCTTACTTCATAGGACTTTTAGCACATAATGCTTATCTTGGACTCTTATTTAGACAGGGATAAACTCCCTTAGAGCTTTATCTCTATCTAGTCTAGAACCCTCTTTCACCTAGGACTCCGGTCCATCCACTTATCTCGGATTCTGGTATTTGTGCAGATAACCTCGGCCTAGCTGAGATCATCTCGGCAAATGTGCCAAACCACGTGGCACCTCGGCTGGCACTTTGGTGTCACCTTTTGCCATGTGCTGTTATTTGCAAAATACTTTACCATAATTAAAATACAATAAATAAAAATATATATAGAAGAGATGATATAAGATTTGGAAAATATTTACTACTAAACAAAATGCTCCTTATATAATCACACAACCAGGACACGGAAGAATTCTGACGGCCACACATTATGCATGAATGGATAATTCAAAGGAAGAGAGCTTACTTTATAGAGCCTCCATCGATAATTTGAACTATTCAATGGGTAGGTATCGTTGAGTACTTCATTCTTACAAAAAATTATGTTGTTAAAATATCAATAATTATTTGATTAGATCACATTTGTATCAACGTAATTTTAATTTTGTAAAGATAAATTATTCGACGAGCGTTATATATTGAACGGTTCAGATCATAAATGTGAGTTCCGAGGTAAACCCATGGAGATCCAACCTCATCCTCAAATCTGATATCAGCGGGAGAGAAGCCTATAGTTGATCGGTGCCATGAACATAATGTGAAGCACATTGTGAGAATATTAATAAATGAGACATGCTGGATGAGTTAGTCACCCAACTGTTTCTTTTCTTACTCTTGCATCACAACTTTTCATTTCTACATCAATACACTTTATAATAACATAAATTTAATATTAAAATAATATATGTGCATTGATGCATCAACTATGGTGAAAGTTATGCAATATAAAAAGTTATAATTTTTTGTAGTAAAAATTATAAATAATGAAATTATGGGTAATACTCTGAACGTTATACATGATTAAAATTATAGTTTTTTGTGATAAAAATTATACTTTTACGAAGAGCAAAAGATTATATTTTTTGTGATAAAAAAGTAATAATTTTGTGATAAAAATTATACTTATATTTATAAGATGGATATCATAAATACACCTTTTTTTGGTGCACATGTAGTAAGCTTTCCCAAAAGAGAAAACTAAAAACCAAAAACAAAACAAAAAAATATTGAGACTTTGTAATCTCACAGGTATGTACAAAGAGTGGTGTAACGATTTAACCTTTTTATTTTTTGTTTACAAAAAACAAAAGGGAGTTTCTTTTTTTTCTAATTTTTTTTAATTAAAATAAAATAAAAACAAAAAATCTTCTTTGAAAATAAATGAAAACAAATATGCAAAAAACATGTTTAGTCAGTTTTGGAGAAAGATTGTTGACAACAAAGAGTGGCCGCAGGTATCGAGTTCGAGTCACCTCTTGGGGCCACTGGAGGTTTGCCCGGTCGTTAATTTCAGGCCCCTCAGGATTAGTCCTGGCTTCCCTTAAAACCAACGGATTAGGGATACCTGAGTTATCAAAAAAAGAAAAAACAAAGAGTGGCCGCATGTGGTGGTGGTGGCTGAAAATGGCTGCGCTAAGTTGGTGCAGGAGTATAGTTAGAGGGCACAGGGTGGTCGGATGGTAGCCAAAAGGTGATCAATTGTTACAGGATGGTGACTCTCCGATTGCATAGAGGCCGAAGAGTTTTCAAAAGGCGGTGGCCAGAGTTGGTTGGGAATGGTAAAGATAATGAAATTTGTTTTGACAAGAAGTGAAGATATATATATATATATATATTTTTCATTTTCAAAAATGTTAAAAATTTGAAATCAATTATCGTTTTTTTTTTTTGAAAACAAAAATAATACATCAAGGCCCTGTTTGGGGACTAGCTTTTTTGTTTTGTTTTGTATTTTTATTATGTATATATATATATACACACACTAAAATAGCTAATAAAGACCAAAAAAAATAAAATAAAATAAAATAATCAAAAAGATAAAATGTCACATTTTACTCATTAATTAATCACTTTTTCTCTCACAATCATCTATTCAACTATAAAAAACAACAATGATACATTCCTCTAAAACTAGAGCTCTAATTGAGCTCTAGTGTGGTGGAAAGTTAAAAAAAATAAATAAATAAAAAATAAAAAACAAAAAAAAAAAAGAAAGAGAAAAGCAAGGTCAAAACATTACATCAGATAAGCCCCACATACACATTAGAGCTATTAGAATTCACAAATCAGAGCTCCAAAACATTTTTGATTAAAAAAATTAACAAATTTTCTAAAGCACACTTTTTTTATCTCATAAAATAGTTAAAAAGTCAATTAAAATAGTCAAGTTTTCAAATGGACCCCAAATAAGTTTTTCATTTTCAGTCTAATAACAAAAATACAAAATGCAAAACAAAAATAATACCCAACAATGGATAGCCAATTTGATTTTCTATTTTTATTTTTTTTCCCGTAAAATGATATAAGACATAAACTAATACATTTTTACTTCGCCATGAAAATCGAATATATTAATGACCATAATTGTTCGGGTAATTACATAAATTAATGGTCATTAATATATATCATTAATTTTATTTTGTTCTCTACAAATCATAAATTTCATATTCTATGGGCTGGTTTGGAAGGGCTGGGAGAGCTGGACAAGCCTTTGGGCCTCAAAGCTAGTTTGGGTAGTGGGGATTGCTTGATGGGTCAGTTAAAAGAAGGAAAATTTGGCCCAAACCTTCTTATGGAGCCATTCTTTCGTAAAAATGACAGGAAATTATTTAATATTTTCGAAGTATTATGTGTTTGTATTATTTTATCAATTATCATTTAATATGTCATTTTATGTTTTTTAATCATCCAATATAATACCCTACTTACCTATCTTTGTCACCAATCATAATATTATGGAATATCATGTGTCCATATTCTAAGATTACTGAATAATTATCCAAAAATGACAGCTTATAAAATTTTCTTTCTTTAACCTTCTCATGCATAAATATTTTTTTATTTTTGGTTGAACAATCTTGCCTTCCATACATACGTGAGAGATTTGAGTGAGAATGGCACAAGAATGTATCGGTCAAATGGAAGATGCTCTATCTTCTCCAATACGTTCCCTTAAAGAGAGAGTTCGAAGAATTTGCCTGATGGATCGTTTCTCGATATCAACAGAGTTCCCAAGGAACTTCGTACAGGCAAGGAACAATACTACACTAGTTATACAGAATGAATTACAGATGGTAATTTGAAGGGTTTTAGAGAGAGATTGATTACCTGATAAAAATCGAGAGCTAAAAGGGTCATGTTGAAGATGAAGAAGATTACCCATAGAATTACTTTCCACACCATTGCTTTTGGTGATGAAGAAGGTCATCAATTCACACCATACCCACACGGAATAGGGGTCCTTGCTGTGCTCAAAGCACAACAGTGACTGTGGTACTTTCGTTTGAAGTGTATTATAAACTTATTTTTATGATCTAAACCGTCATTTTGTAGGGTTTGCTGAGTACTTTATGCCTACCAAAAATCATATTAATCGGATATCAATAACTATATGATCGAATTGCATATTGTTTATGTTATTTCTTAAAAGCAAAACTTATTATTTATTTTTTTGGTTATTGATCATATAGTTGTTGATATCCAATTAATATGATTTTTGGTAAAAATGAAGTACTTAACAAAACTTACAAAATAAACGGTTTGGATCATAAAAAAAAAGGCCATAATCCACCTCAAACGGAGGCACCACAATCACTGCTGTGCTTTGAGCACAACAGTAGCCCCTTATCCTGCCCACACACAGAGAATCTATATATAAATTTGAATTTCTCTCTTTCTCTCTAGTCACCCACCCTCATCTTTATGTAAGTTAAATTTCATCAATAAAATCAACTTTTCTTTGGTTGTTGGTGTTCTTTTAATATGTATTTTTTTTTTGGTTGTTGTTGATACCTCGTTTAAGAATGATAGTAAAATTTTATTTTGGTAATATGTTTTTGAGTTATTTTTTGCTATACAAACTTTACTGTGAAATAGAGTAAAATATTATAATTTATGTCAATTTTGATAGTATTTTTTTAAAAGAATTTCATAGCCAACCTAAATCTTTTTGATATATCTTGACGGGAGGATTATAAAAACATTAATTTTATTAAAAACTAACATTTAAATGAAAACTTATATCATTTTAAAATTCAAAAACTAAAATTAATAAACTTGAAGTATTTTGATAACGTGTCATCCGTGTGTCCTTCACACATGTCCTTTTTACAAGAAACTATGGTTATCAGCGGACTTTCACCAAAGGCCCCTCAAAAGAATGTTGCATCGGCCCATTGATGGTTGCTTTTAAATTAGGATAATTTACCAGTCAGTCTCACTTTCTAACCTTATTACTTATTAGGTCCTGACTTATATTTTTATGTACTATTAAGTATTTAGTTGCCTATAATACCCTCATTGAATTTATTACTCATTAACTTTCTCAATTTTTATTAACTTCTCTCTCTTGATTATTTTTCCAGAACCCTTCTTCTTCTTCTTCTTTTTCTTCTTCTTCTCTCTCTCTCTCCCCATATCTCTCTCTCACCTTTTTTAGAAAATACCACCACCGTTGCCATGGCCATGGCTATCCACCCACCACCACCATCGTCTGTCGCTAACCACCACCACCTTCGCCTACCACTACCACTACCATCGTTCACTAACCATCTTCACCGTCGCCGATTTATACTTCACTAGCTGCGATTCACCGCCACTGTTTACCAACCACCTTCGCTATCGCCGATTTATACTCCGTCCTAGATCTACATTGATCTAGTTGTTTCTACTGTGAAATCAACTTCAACTAACTACAAGCAACATTGATTCTCCAAATCTCGTCTCTTTCTCCCTCCCTTCCTTCCTCTCTCTTGATTTCTCTCAAACCAAATCTTTTGCAAACAAAGGTTTAATATATCAATGATAAATTTTTCATTGATATATATGTCTTTGAATCTTGTGTTGATTTGTTATGATGATGATGAGATTTTTTTTTTTGTAATTTTTTAACAAACAGTCAGTGAGAAATTTATCAATGAATGTGTTTATCAATGATAAATTTATCACTGAATATGTCTTTGAATTTTTGTGTTGATTTGTGACGATGATGACGAGATATTTTTTTTTTAAATAATTTTTTAACAAACAGTCAGTGATAAATTTATGTGAATGTGTTTATTAATGATAAATTTATCACTAAATATGTCTTTGAATCTTTGTGTTGATTTGTGATGATGATGACGAGATCTTTTTTAGTAATTTTTTAACAAATAGTTAGTGAGAAATTTATCAGTCAGTGTGTCTATTAGGGATAAATTTAACATTGAATATGTCTTTGAATCTTGTGTTGATTTGTGATAATCATGACGATATTTTCTTTTTATATTTTTTTAACAAACAGTAAATGATAAATTTATCACTGAATATGTCTTTGAATCTTGTGTTGATTTGTGACGATGATGATGAGATTTTGTAATTTTTAACAAACAAACAATGGTTAAATTTATCACTATACAATCATAAATTTTCGTACTAGATTTGTCTTTGATTTTTTGTGTTAACCTACGAATGTGAAGAATTATTTTTCGGTAAGGATTCCTTATCTCTCTCCTTCATTTTCTTCATCTTTATTCTTCTTTTTTTCTCTTGTTGCCACCTTGTTTGAGGAGGTACTAGCGGTATTGACATGGTGATGGAAAACGACAGCACAAAAAAATATTGGTAAAGTTTGAAGGTAGTTGTTGGAGGTTAGTAATGGCTACCAGCAGTCAAAGATGAAGGCCAAAGGAGTCATTGGAGGTCGATGATAGTCGCCGGTAGTCAGAAGTGGTCTTCGATGGCCGATTAAAAGAGAGAGATTCGAATAACTATGACAAAGAGAGAGAGAGAGTAGAATGGTTGAGTGATTTCTTTGTGTGGGCTAAATGTTGAGGGTAAAATGGAAATATGTGCTATATCTTTTTGAGTCAAGACGTCATAGGAATTAAGTCAGGTCCAAGGGACCAGCTTGTAACTCCCCCTTTAAATTAAACTTGGGTAGTCAATCCACCCAATTTTTTTTAATATTTATTTTAGAGAAAATTACTTAATAGTGGAGTAGAAAAAATAAATTACAAACACATAGGGAGTGTAAGTGATAATGTAGTAGGGTGCAAGTGAAAAGTTGTAGGGGGTAGAACTTGCACCCCTTCATGTTTGTGTAATTTTTTTTTCCTATTACATTGTTAAATAATTCTCATTTATTTTATTATATAAGATAAATGCTAGATTTGGTGTCATCAAGCCTTTACTTCTCTTTATTGAAAAATAAGATTCTTACCACTTGAGTAATATACATATTGTGATTAATTTTTTATTATTTATTTTTACTTTTACTTATACTTATTTTAATTACACATGTATCACATATACCAAACACCATATAAACGTGATCTGCTGCCCAGTCACATTCTCTTTATCAAAATTTTCCCTTTCTCTTCATTGATTCATCTTTGTTTCAATCAAAAGATATATAAGTTATTTTGAAAAACATACTATGGTTGCATAAAAATTGGTTAGCATGAAATAAATTAGGTTAACTTATAACAGTAGTTCCTATATGAAAAATAATTTAGAGCTCGAATATGTTGGCTCGATAGTTTGGACTCACGCGCCACTACTTCTCTATCTCTGTCTCTCTGACCCTACTTCTCTAAATCTTTACACCCAAAGTTTGAGCTCGTTTTCTCTCATTTCCACCTAAAACCCTATCGTTCTCATCTCATCTCTCCTCTCCACCTGAAACGCTATCGCTCTCATTCCTCCCTCATTCGACTATCTCTCCAATGCGGACATCCGACTCCACACCAGAAAGTTCTCATACTCTGCTTATTCTCCTCCGACTTGGTGGTCAGCGGGATACTCCTCTCATGCTCCTCTCGTTCGACTACACTCATCTGGTTTCTCTCACTGTCGGAAACTTGTCATATGCCGGATTACCGACCAATTGAAAACGAATCTCAGGTAAACCCGACACCGCAAAACTAGGGTTTGAAGATTCAAGGAATTGGGGTTTCGTGTTTTTCCCTTTTGCCTGACTCTCTGATGTATTGTATGTATATATGTTCAGCTGTTTGAATGAAGAATTTGATGGAGTTTAATTTATGTCAAAATGTGGTTTGATTTTGGTGTGTGAGTTGTATAGTTAGTTCTTCTAGGGATGTTCAAATTAATTGTGGTGATGATCTTGTAGGGATGTTCATTGTCACACATTTAATTTTTTTGTTGCTGAATTTTTTCGCAATGATTTTTGCTGCTACATATTGGTTTGCTGGTGAATTTTTCCCCAAGAATGTTTGCTGCTAAAATAATGTTTTGCCGCCAAATTTTTTGCCAATAATATCTTTCTGCTACATATTGGTTTGTTGGTGAGTTTTTGCTCAAGAATTTATGCTGTTAAATATTGTTTTGCTGCTGAAATTTTCCCTAACAATGTTTGCTGATAAATGTGGTATTGTTGATGAATTTGTTTTTGGCTTTGGCTGTATACAATAAATTTACACACCCAAGTTCTGGGCAGTCCTCTGACTATATGAAAAACCCTCGAGGAGTGTAACAGCGCCCGCGAGGGGCCTCATGCTACAGTTCGGACTCGATTTGTGTCACGGTTCTAATAAAATAATCAAAAAGATAAAATGTCACATTTTACTCATTAATTAATCACTTTTTCTCTCACAATCATCTATTCAACTATAAAAAACAACAATGATACATTCCTCTAAAACTAGAGCTCTAATTGAGCTCTAGTGTGGTGGAAAGTTAAAAAAAATAAATAAATAAAAAATAAAAAACAAAAAAAAAAAAGAAAGAGAAAAGCAAGGTCAAAACATTACATCAGATAAGCCCCACATACACATTAGAGCTATTAGAATTCACAAATCAGAGCTCCAAAACATTTTTGATTAAAAAAATTAACAAATTTTCTAAAGCACACTTTTTTTATCTCATAAAATAGTTAAAAAGTCAATTAAAATAGTCAAGTTTTCAAATGGACCCCAAATAAGTTTTTCATTTTCAGTCTAATAACAAAAATACAAAATGCAAAACAAAAATAATACCAAACAATGGATAGCCAATTTGATTTTCTATTTTTATTTATTTTTTCCCGTAAAAAGATATAAGACATAAACTAATACATTTTTACTTCGCCATGAAAATCGAATATATTAATGACCATAATTGTTTGGATAATTACATAAATGGTCATTAAAATATATCATTAATTTTATTTTGTTCTCTACAAATCATAAATTTCATATTCTATGGGCTGGTTTGGAAGGGCTGGGAGAGCTGGACAAACCTTTGGGCCTCAAAGCTAGTTTGGGTAGTGGGGATTGCTTGATGGGCCAGTTAAAAGAAGGAAAATTTGGCCCAAACCTTCTTATTGAGCCATTCTTTCGTAAAAATGACGGGAAATTATTTAATATTTTCGAAGTATCACGTGTCTGTATTATTTAATCAATTATTATTTAATATGTCGTTTCATGTTTCTCAATCATCCAACACAATACCCTACTTACCTATTTTTTTCACCAATCATAATATTATGGAATATCACGTGTCCATATTCCGAGATTGCTGAATAATTATCAAAAAATGACAACTTATAAAATTTTCTTTCTTTAACCTTCTCATGCATAAATATTTTTTTATTTTTGGTTGAACAATCTTGCCTTCCATACATACGTGAGAGATTTGAGTGAGAATGCCACAAGAATGTATCGGTCAAATGGAAGATGCTCTCTCTTCTCCAATTCGTTCCCTCAAAGAGAGAGTTCGAAGAATTTTCCTGATGGATCGTTTCTCGATATCAACAGAGTTCCCAAGGAACTTCGTACAGGCAATGAACAATACTACATTAGTTATACAGAATGAATTACAGATGGTGATTTGAAGGGCTTTAGAGAGAGATTGATTACCTGATAAAAATCGAGAGCTAAAAGGGTCATGTTGAAGATGAAGAAGATTACCCATAGAATTACTTTCCACACCATTGCTTTTGGTGATGAAGAAGGTCATCAATTCACAACATGCCCGCACAACAGTGAATGTGGTGCTTCCGTTTAAAGTGTATTATAGCCTTATTTTTATAATCTAAACCGTTCATTTTGTAGGGTTAGTTGAGTACTTCATGCCTACAAAAAATCATATTAATCGATATCAATAACTATATGATCGAATTGCATATTGTTTATGCTATTTCTCAAAAGAAAAACTTATTATTTATTTTTTTGGTTATTGATCATATAGTTATTGATATCCGATTAATATGGTTTTTTGGTAAACATGAAGGACTTAACAAATCCTACAAAATAAACGGTTTGGATCATAAAAAAAATGCCATAATCCACCTCAAACGGAGGCACCGGTCACTATTGTATTTTGAGCACAGGAGTGACCCTTATCTTACCCACACACAGAGAGTCTATAAATAAATTTGAATTTCTTTCTTTCTCTCTAGTCACCCACCCTCATCTTTATGTAAGTTAAATTTCATCAATAAAATCAACTTTTCTTTGGTTGTTGTTCTTTTAATATGTATTTTTTTTTTTTTTGGTTGTTGTTGATACCTCGTTTAAGAATGACAGTAAAATTTTATTTTGGTAATTTGCTTTTGAGTTATTTTTTGCTATACAAACTTTATTGTGAAATAAAGTAAAATATTTTAATTTATGTCAATTTCAATAGTATTTTTTTTAAAAGAATTTCATAGCCAACCTAAATCTTATTGATATATCTTGACAAGAGGATTATAAAAATATTAATTTTATTAAAAACTAACATTTAAATTAAAACTTATATCATTTTAAAATTCAAAAACTAAAATTAATAAAGTTGAAGTATTTTGATAGTGTGCCATCCGTGTGTCCTTCACACATGTCCTTTTTAGCAGAAACTATGGTTTATCAGCGGACTTTCACCAAAGGCCCCTCAAAAGAATGTTGCATCGGCCCATTGATGGTTGCTTTTAAATTAGGGTAATTTACCAGTCAGTCTCACTTTCTAACCTTATTATTTATTGGGTCTTGACTTATACTTTTACGTACTATTAAGTCTTTAATTGCCTATAATACCTTCATTGAATTTATTACTCATTAACTTTCTCAATTTTAATTAACTTCTCTCTCTTGATTATTTTTCCAGAACCCTTCTTCTTCTTCTTCTTCTTCTTCTTCTTCTCTCTCTCTCTGTCTCTCCCCCCATATCTCTTTCTCTCACCTCTTCTAGAAAATACAACCACCGTTGCCATGGCCATGGCTATCTACCTACCACCACCACCACCGTCGTCTGTCACTAACCACCACCTCCTTTGCCGACCACTACCACCACCATCGTTCACTAACCATCTCTACCGTCATCGATTTATACTTCACCAGCTCCGATTCACCGCCACTATTTACCAACCACCTTCGCCATTGCCGATTTCCACTATGTCATCGCCGATCTATACTCCGTCCTAGATCTACATTGATCTAGTTGCTTCTACTGTGAAATCAACTTTAAACGCCTACAAGCAACATTGATTCTTCAAATCTCGTCTCTTTCTTCCTCCCTCCCTCTCTCTTTATTTGTCTCAAACCAAATCTGTTGCTAACAAAGGTTTAATATATTAGTGATAAATTTTTCACTGATATATGTCTTTGAATCTTGTGTTGATTTGTTATGATGATGATGAGATTTTCTTTTTGTAATTTTTTTAACAAACAGTCAGTGAGAAATTTATCAATGAATGTGTCTATCAATGATAAATTTATCACTGAATATGCCTTTGAATTTTTGTGTTGATTTGTGACGATGATGACGAGATTTTTTATTTTTTTTAATAATTTTTTAACAAACAGTCAGTGAGAAATTTATGTGAATGTGTTTATCAGTGATAAATTTATCACTAAATATGTCTTTGAATCTTTGTGTTGATTTGTGATGATGATGACGAGATTTTTTTAATAATTTTTTACAAATACTCAGTGAGAAATTTATCAGTCAATGTGTTTATCAGTAATAAATTTAACATTGAATATGTCTTTGAATCTTGTGTTGATTTGTGATAATGATGACGCTATTTTATTTTTATAATTTTTTAAAAAAAAGTCAATGATAAATTTATCACTGAATATGTCTTTAAATCTTGTGTTGATTTGTGACGATGATGATGAAATTTTGTAATTTTTAACAAGCAAACAGTGGTTAAATTTATCACTGAATGTGTCAATCATAAATTTTCGTACTAGATTCGTCTTTGATTCTTTGTGTTAATCTACGAATGTGAAGAATTATTTTTCGGTAAGGATTCCTTATCTCTTTCCTTCATTTTCTTCATCCTTATTCTTATCTTTTTCTTTTGTTTCCACCTTGTTTGAGGAGGTACTAGCGGTATTGACATGGTGATGGAAAACGACCACACAAAAAAATAAGGTAGTTGTTGGAGGTCAGTAATGGCTACCGGCAGTCAAAGATGAAGGCCAAATGAGTCATTGGAGGTCAATGATAGTTGCCGGTAGTCAGAAGTGGTCTTCGGTGGCCGATTAAGAGAGAGATTCGAACAACTGTGACAGAGAGAGAGAGAGAGAGAGAGAGAGAGAGAGAGAGAGTAGAATGGTTGAGTGATTTCTTTGTTTGGGCTAAATGTTAAGGGTAAAATGGAAATATGTGCTAAATCTTTTTGAGTCAAGACGTCATAGGAATTAAGTCAGGTCCAAAGGACCAGCTTGTAACTCCCCCTTTAAATTAAACCTGGGTAGTCAATCCACCCAAATTTTTTTAATATTTATTTTAGAGAAAATTACTTAATAGTGGAGCAGAAAAAATAAATTACAAACACATAAGGAGTGTAAGTGATTATGTAGTAGGGTGCAAGTGAAAAACTGTAAGGGGTGGAACTTGCACCCCTACATGTTTGTGTAATTTTTTTTTCCTATTACATTGTTAAATAATTCTCATTTATTTTATTATATAAGATAAAGGCTAGATTTGGTGTCATCAAGCCTTTACTTCTCTTTATTGAAAAATAAGATTCTTACCACTTGAGTAATGCACATATTGTGATTCATATTTTATTATTTATTTTTACTTATACTTATTTTAATTACATGTATCACATATACCAAACACCATATAAACATGATCTGCTGCCCACTCACATTCTCTTTATCAAAATTTACCTTTTCTCTTCATTGATTCATCTTTGTTTTAATCAAAAGATATATGAGTTATTTTGAAAAACATACTATGGTTGCATAAGAATTGGTTAGCATGAAATAAATTAGGTTAAATTATAACAGTAGTTCCTATATGAAAGGAAAATGTCTCGTATCTCAAATTTTGTGGCTCAAAATTGGCTCAAATGGCCAAAACGACGTCATTTTGGCCATTTTTTGTCACTTTTGAACCACAAAATTTGAGCTACGTAGCATTGTCACTATATGAAAAATGATTTAGAGCTCGAATATTTTGACTCGAAATGACTTGAAAGTTTGGACTCACGTGCCATTACTTCTCTATCTCTGTCTCTCTGACCCTACTTCTCTAAATCTTTACACCCAAAGTTTGAGCTCGTTCTCTCTCTTTTCCGTATAAAACCCTATCGGTCTCATCTCCTCTCTCCTCTCCACCTGAAACGCTATCGCTCTCATTCCTCCCTCATCCGACTATCTCTCCGATGCGGACATCTGACTCCACACTGAAAAGTTCTCATACTCTGCTCATTCACCTCTGACTTGGTGGTCAGCGGGATACTCCTCCCATGCTCCTCTCGTTCGACTACGCTCATCCGACTCCTCTCACTGTTGGAAACTTGTCATACACCGGATTATCGACCAATTGAAAACGAATCTCAGGTAAACCCAACATCGCAAAACTAGGGTTTGAAGATTTAAGAAATTGGGGTTTCGTGTTTTTCCCTTTTGCCTGACTCTTTGATGTATTGTATGTATATATGTTCAGCTGTTTGAATGAAGAATTTGATGGAGTTTAATTTATGTCAAAATGTGGTTTGCTTTTTGGTGTGTGAATTGTACAGTTAGTTCTTCTGGGGATGTTCAAATTAATTGTGGTGATGATCTTGTAGGGATGTTCATTGTCACAAATTTATTTTTTTTTGTTGCTGAATTTTTTCCAAATGATTTTTGCTGTTACATATTGGTTTGCTGCTGAATTTTTCCCCAAGAATGTTTGCTGCTAAAATCATGTTTTGCCACCGAATTTTTTGCCAATAATATCTTTCTGCTACATATTGGTTTGCTGGTGAGTTTTTGCTCAAGAATTTATGCTGTTAAATCTTGTTTTGCTGCTGAAATTTTCCATAACAATGTTTGCTGATAAATGTGGTATTGTTGCTGAATTTGTTTTTGGCTTTGGTTGTATACATTAAATTTACACACCCAAGTTCTGGGCAGTACTCTGACTATATGAAAAACCCTTGAGGAGCAACCTCACAGTAGCAGCTACCTTGTGATGAGCCAACCATTATGTTTACAAGGAGAAGTGCATGCAAACTAAACCAAGTTCAGTTAATTGGTATGTTCTATAACTTGATAAGGATTAAATTTGGTATATTGAATTTGGTATATATGTTCGGTATGTTTTGTAACCAGTCATTTTTAATGAGAGTGGGTTGAATGTAATGTTAGATTGAAAACAAATTAATGTAATATGTTTTGTAACTACATATTACATTCTCATTGTTTATGCATATTAAAATGGCTTCTTCTATGAACAACAACATTAGATTAAAACTAAGAATGTGTGACTATGGAAGAATAGCTATAATGTATATTGTACGAACTAATGAGAATGGAAATCAATGGCGTTTGTTTTTTGTTTTCCCATTAAAATATGTAAGTATGTGTTATGAATTAAACATTTTTGTATTTGGAAAATTATTTGCGTAATCTGACTAATTGATTGTCATGCTTTGTAGAGTAAAAAAGAACATTGCAATTACTTCAAGTTCGCAGACGATGATGCTGAGGACGTTACCTCCACAATCTGTTCCAATACTGGACTTCGTAAAGCTATAAGAACAGAGGAATTCAATGATGTAAGGACAAGGCTTTCAGAGATGGACAATGAAATTCATGACCATGGTAGAAGGCTTCAAATGATGGAAAAGAATTTCAAGGTGATGATTATGGATGTACTGGACATGATGGATTAAGTATATATGTTACCTCTGCAATGTTGTCATGAATTGAATGTTGTGTTCTCATGGATTGTGGATATATGTTGTCATTTTCAATTGTCACAGGTATATGTTGTCAGTGAAAATTCAATGTTTTTATGTTGCTGCTAGACTGATAGATAGTTATTGATCATAGAAAATGTTGTCATCGTTAGAAAACACAGGCAGTAGGTGTAATAGTGGACTTGTTTTGAATGGTGGACTATAAATTAGAAAGAAAAGTGATTGACTACTAGACTGTCTCTGTTCGGCCGAAAACCTGTCTGGCCGGTCAATATGTTTGTCGGCCAACCAAAATACTTGTACGGTTGGCCAAAAGACCTTGCTGTTCTGGAGTTATTTTAGTACAATTTTGGGCCTATTTTGGTCTTCCAATATATCTGTTCAACATCATTTGAGCCTCCAAAGAGACTATATCTATTCAAAATCATTTGAGCCTCCAAAGAGACTATATCTGTTCAATATTAATTTAATTTATCAAGAACAAAACAAATGCATCAGCAGCCATTGAGTGTACGAGGAACTATAACCAAAACATGCCCACCTAAATAATATGTATTACCATAACGAACAAATGCGCTAATAAAACTTAACAACCAACACAAACAAAATTCAATAACATTGAATTCAATTTAATTCAAACCAACATTTACAAACCATCCATTGTTTACAAACCAAAGTCATCAAAGTGGTACTACTAAACTTAAAAAAAAAGAAAGGCCATTTGGATCCGCATTTACATTCAAGTCAACAAATTTTGTCAAAGTGTGACTGCGTATGTTGTTCATCATTCCTGATTGAGTAAGAGATGTGCTTCAAATATTGTCCACCATTTGCATTAGGCTAACCTGTGCATATTCAATGTCAAAGTAAAATTTACAAATATTGTCCACAAACATATATATAAATTAAAACAATCAAAAATATTTCATATCATATATTGAACATATACTGGTACATACATACTCTGTTACGTGCCATCCGTGCAAGGAAAATAATAAGGTTCAGTTTGGGCCACCTTATGATCATAGTAACACAATTTCATTAATCATTTAAAAAATTAAAATAAAAACGTAGAACAAAATATGGAGTCCTTTCTCGAACACATACCGGGTCATACATACTGTATTGCATGGCATTTGTAGATGGAAAATGTAACTTGTGAGGCTGACCTTGAGGCACCTTATGGCCTTATAGTAAGACACATTGGTCAATAATTTAACTTAAAAAAAATTTTCAACAATTCGCATACAGAAAAATGTAACTTATAAAAATGTACTTGTACTTTTGTAGGCTTTTTATTATTTTCCTTCAACCGATTGACTATTTCATCCACGTTGCTAACCTTCCACTTGGTACATGGGCGACCTCTTCGTCGAGCAACTAGAGGACTAAGCACCTTGCGAGCTATGATTGCTTTTGTTGTACTACGACCAGATGGACTTTTGAGGGAAGTATTAGAAGGTCGTCAATGACTAGTAGAAGGTGGTGCATTACTACTTGAAAGTGACACGTTACTCACACAACCCGATTGATTTTTTTTCATTCTCTCATTGATTTCTGTCAACCCAAGATCATTCACTGTGTGTTTACCATCATCGTTGGAAGCAATTTCTAGTATTTTATCCAACATCTTGTGGTATTTATCATGCACCTTTGTATTGAGAATATCCCCAGTTTTAGTGTAAATGGTTAGAATGCATGTATACCCTCTTTCCAAATCTTTTCTCTATCTCGGCACAATGTAAGTATCTAGAATCTTATATATGCACCTCTCAATAAGCACATTAAATGAATGGGCACACATAATGCCCTTAAACTCAAACCACTGACACATACATTGGATTTGACTTTCGGTTGAATTAAAGTAGACAACAAATTCCACTTTCTTCATTTTATCATTGACGATAACAGTCTCCTTGACATGATAAGTACAAATTGATCCCTCATTTTTCACAAGATTCGCATGACAGTACAATAGTCGCTTCAATTCTACTTGAACGTCTTTAAATTTTGCATTAGTGTAGGCTGCACGAAATTGCTTCTCAAACTCATATACTGTTAAGCAATCATACAATTTGTTCCGAGAATTGAAGTCTACTTTGGTCTCCTTCTCCACCTTACTTCTCAAGGCATTGTTATACTGTTCAACAAATTGCTTTAAAGTTGTCTTTGAGTTTACATATCCATCAAAAAATGCATTCATACTCTCACTTCGTTGTGTAGTTGACATGTCAGCCCAAAAAATGTCTTTCACATAGGTAGGAATCCACCTATGTCGCTCACCGTATAATACTCCCAACCACTCGTTATCATGAAGATTGAACTTTGCAATCATCGCTTGCCATTCTTCATCAAATTCATCTTTTGTGAAAGAATCATAAACCACATTTTGCAAAGCAACCTTTATGGCTTCATATTGGGAATATCCTCTCAATTTCTTCAGAATTTTCTTGATTATATGCCATAAGCATCAACAATGTTGAGCTTGTGGGAAGACAAGTTTTATGGCATTTTGCATAGCTCTGCACTGGTCAGTTATTATAGCTATTGGGGGAGCATTTGATATGCAACTTAACCATCATTTGAATAGCCACACAAATGTCTCAGTGTTCTCACTACATAACAGCCCACAACCAAACAAAATTGATTGGCCATGGTGATTAACTCCTACAAACGGAGCAAGCGACATATCATATTTGTTTGTGAGATAGGTTGTGTCAAATGAAACAACATCCGCAAATGCTTTATAAGTTGCCCTACTCCTTGCATCCGTCCAAAACAAGTTTCGCATGCGACCATCTTCATCGAAGTCAATTGCAGCATAGAAGTTGGAATTTTGTTGTTGTATGCTATAAAAATAAAGTCTAACTGATTCGACATCTCCTATCCCAAGCCTCAATCTTCTAGTGTTCTCAATGTCATTCCTTGCATCTTGTTCATCAAATGTTAATGTCTCGTATCCCCCTGCTTCAACAACTATAGAATGAAAATTCCTAGCCACCCCTATCCCCGCTTCATCGTTTATTTCTAGTCTTCTCTTCATAGGAGTAAGAATCCTCTTATTCATTGCAAAATGCCGCGAGTCACTAGGAATCAAGTCATGTGTATGTTCACGACCAACTGTGGTTAACTTAAATCTTCCATCCATTTGTAGAGTCGCTCTCACCTTTGCTTTACATTCAATTTTTGATGACAAAGATGGTTGCAGAGGGTGTACTTTTGATCTTTTTGTTCTCTTCCGTGCCCGAGTACATTCAATTCCTAAGTATTTATCTACCCCATCTTGTCCAATATTTTGTGTTCTATAAGCTATAGCAAACCCAAGGTGTTTCACATATTATGCATAAAACGCGTATAATTCTTGCTTTGAGCTAAAACGCATCCCCTTCTTTGGTTCTTCAACTTCACCACTCTCATTAAATGAAGGATTCTTTTATGGTTCTTCAACTTCATCACTCCCATTCAATGAAGGATTGTTTGAATCAATGTCCATTGAAGCATATAACTTGAAACAGAAATTCAGTCTACATAACTAGTAAACAGACAGAAAAAAAAGTGTAAGCAAACGTAGATAGTTAAAAGGTAGAGTGTATTAACTATCATCCATGTTTTCTTTCACTTCCCAAACCAGACTGCATGATGATCTAAAGCAAATCCTAACCCTGTATGACAAGTACGTCCAAAACCACTTACATTTTGTAGACCAAAAAGCCTCAATAATTGAAAAAGAGAGAGCATATTTTAACAAATTTAATCTAATTCCCATCACATTCAACCAATAAGCATAATTCTGACTTCATACATGACACTTATAGATAGTTATTGAAACCAGGGCACCATATATTCACTACAACACATAATTCAGATCATAAACCATCAACTGTCCACAACATGAATTCCCACAATTGAAATAAAAAATCTAAACAATTTTTCACATGAAAAAACATAGTCATTGGTATTTAACATCTCCAGTTCTAGAACCATCTGTATAAGAACCATCTCTTAAGAACTGGAACCATCTCTATAACAACCATCTCTAGTTTTGAAGAGAATCAGAATTAATTTACTATTTTCATGAACAAAATTACAATTTTTCTATGTGGACTTTTATCAAACACGTGGAATGCATCACTACAAAAACATTGGCCACACAACCAACGAAAAAAAAAAAAAAAAAACCAACCTTGAACCATTGTAGACATCTCAAATGCATCACAAAAATCAATAGATTTGCACCTATAACAAATGCAAAAAAAAAATCAGAAGAGGAACTTACCTAATCTCCTATGCACGGTGGTAGGGATTTCGAACAGAGGTGGTCGTTGTCGGGGAAGATGTTTAACTGTGGCAGCTTACCTAAGTCGGTCGTTGGTGAACACCCAAGTCGATCGTGGTCGTGGTCGTGGTCATCGGAGAAGATGTTTAACTGTGGCAACTCTGATCTGCTCCCGTTTCCCTCGCTTTCTCTGTCCTCTCATCTCTCTTGTGTTTTGTTTTTGAATTGTGTGTGTTTGGTAACATTTACGTTTTCAGTTTATATTTACAAAAATTTTATAAACTGATTTTTGTTTATTTTTTGTTTATTTAAAAAAAAACATAAACTGCAAATGCGTTTGGTAATTAACAAAATGTTTAAAAAAATTTAAAAATATAAAAAAGAGTGAGAAATGACAAGTGGTGGCAAGTGGCGGCGGAAGACGGTGGTGGAAAGTAGTGAAGGTGGGTGGTGGGTGGTAGCGAGTGGGTGGTGGCGGGTGGCAGTGGCAGGTGGGTGGCGGATGGCGGGTGAGTGGGTGACGGTGGCGGGTGGTAGCAAGTGGGCGGTGGTGGCGGGTGGTGGGTGGTGGTGGCAGGTGGGT
>NW_021025282.1:15335-44322 GCF_004153795.1 Camellia sinensis | reverse complement strand
AACAGTAGCAGGTGGTAACGAGTGGGTGGTGGTGGTGGTGGCGAGGCGATGATGGTAGGTGGGTGGCGGATGGTGGTGGGTGGTAGCAGGTAGGTGACGGGTGGTGTGGTGGTGGGTGAGGTGGTGACGGTGGTAGGTGGTAAGTGGTAGCGAGTGGGTGGTGGGTGGTGGTGGCAGGTGGGTGGTGGGTGGTGGTGGAGGTAGGTGGTGGGTGATGGTGGTAGTGGTGGTGGGTGGCGGTGGGTGGCTGGTGGTGGATGTGGTGGTAGGTGGGTGCTGAGTGGTGGTATCAAGTAGGTGGTGGATGGTAGTGGCAGGTGGTGGATAGTGGCGGGTAGATGGCAGGTGGGTGGTGGGTAGTGGTGGTGGTGGTGGTGGTGGCGAGTGGGTGGCAGGTAGGTGGTTGGTGGGTGGTGAGTGGTGGTGGTGGGGAGTGAGGGTGGGTGTGGCGGCGGCGAAAGACGTGGTGGAAAATGGTGGGTGGTGGCTTGTGTTGGGTGGTAAAAAAAAAAAAAAACTGAAAACTCAAACGGAAAACACATTTTTTGTGTTTTCATTTTTTGGCCAAATTTATAAACTGAGACCACCGATTTATAAATCAAAATTTTACCAAACAAGTTTTTATTTGAGTTTTTTAAAATTTTTGTAAATATAAATAGAAAACTGAAAACGTAAGTGTTACCAAATGCACCTATACGTTTGTTTATTTTAATTTACTAAGCGTGTGATAGTAAGGGCAAATCAAATTTTCGAGCCATTCGGGGTAGCTCGTTTTGAGCTACCCAGTAGTTCTTGTTCCTATATTTTGGTTATTGTGTCATTTTAATTTATGTAATTTTAATTTGTCCAATTTTGACCATGAATTTATGATTTTGTTTCAATTTGGTCCAATTGATAACAATTCTTAGTAATTTTTTTTAAATAAAAAATACACATATAAGTGTCATGTGTTATATTTTCAAGGGTAAAATTATAAACTTACGCAACTCAGTTAGTTAATCTCAATCAATTTAGTAATAATTTTTCTTAAAAAACACTAACATATTTTCAATTGGATCAAATTGAAATAAAATCTAAAATTAAGGGTTAAAATTGAGTCAATTGAAATGTAGGGATTAAATAACATGAGGGATAAAATAAAGAGGGACTACTGGTGTAATTTATCCAATAATTAGTATTGATTTTGATTTGGCCTTTCTCTAATTATAGTTTAATTCGTCCATAAATCACTGTGCAAGCAAGTTTAACTCGTTATCTTAAGATTTCTTAAATTGCTGAACAATTAATAAAAGTGTATAAAGTGGCATAGGATAATGCATTTTGCAAATTATTATCTTTCCACTCTCTCCTTACCAAAACATTACTATTAACACTTAAATTAAAAAGTCAAGAACATTATTGAACGAAGTTTTATTTTCGCTGTGTTGGTTTTTTCCTCATTTGAAAGCTATGGAGTTAAAAAAAAAAAAAAAAGGTTATGGAGTGCGCGAGTAAGTTTTGAAAAGGGAATTCCTCGCTTCTTTTCTTTATTTAAAATCGTACATGAGATTTTCATCTTACACGGTTTTAATTTATTTTCTTTAATATTTCAATAAAGATTGAATAATCATTACAAATTAATTTCAAGTCAAACAATAACTAAGATGATTAAGTAAGTGTTTTTTATGCCTCAATGAATAGAACTTAAGCAATAAGTATCAATTAATGAACTAACTCAAGGAGAAGTATTAAATATAAGTATGTATATGAAACATAAGAAGGAAAGAAAAGGAGAAGAAAAAAGGAGAAAGAGACTGAATGAACAATGCAATTACTAATTTGAACAATACATTATCTCAAGGCTATGGTAAAGGAGCTACAAGAAATGGTAAGGAAAGCACAAGAAGTTGAATTTACTTTAAATTTGAAACCATTTAGCATCCGTTGAGAAGTTTAACTACTAACTGTGATGAAAAAGATTTGGAAATACCCTCTCTGATCAGACTAGGCCTTCTTGATCCTTGAGACACTACTTGAAATAGAAACAAACGCTTTGTTTTGTTTTTTTTTTTTTTTTTTTTTTTTTTTTTTTTTAATGATTTGAAAAACCAGGGATGGTGTGTGAATCGGATAAGGAAGTGCTTATCCAGGGGGTCCTATTGTGCTGGGGTTCTGCATATTTGTGGGCATTGGATCTTCTGTATTGCAGATAATCCGGACAGCAACAAGTGGAGGCATGGCTTGAATGACCGAAATAATCAGGGAATGCTGGGTGTGGATGTTTCCTGTGAAGGAATGACCGAAATAAAATATGAAGAAGGTGTGGAAAGGAAGAGAGAGAGAGAGTGGGGTGAGTAAAAAAAAAAAAAACCCCAAAACTCAAAACGGAAACACATTTTTTGTGTTTTCATTTTTTGGCCAAATTTATAAACTGAGACCACCGATTTATAAATCAAAAATTTTACCAAACAAGTTTTTATTTGAGTTTTTAAAATTTTTGTAAATATAAATAGAAAACTGAAAACGTAAGTGTTACCAAATGGCACCTATACGTTTGTTTATTTTAATTTACTAAGCGTGTGATAGTAAGGGCAAATCAAATTTTCGAGCCATTCGGGGTAGCTCGTTTTGAGCTACCCAGTAGTTCTTGTTCCTATATTTTGGTTATTGTGTCATTTTAATTTATGTAATTTTAATTTGTCCAATTTTGACCATGAATTTATGATTTTGTTTCAATTTGGTCCAATTGATAACAATTCTTAGTAATTTTTTTTTAAATAAAAAATACACATATAAGTGTCATGTGTTATATTTTCAAGGGTAAAATTATAAACTTACGCAACTCAGTTAGTTAATCTCAATCAATTTAGTAATAATTTTTCTTAAAAAACACTAATCATATTTTCAATTGGATCAAATTGAAATAAAATCTAAAATTAAGGGTTAAAATTGAGTCAATTGAAAATGTAGGGATTAAAATAACATGAGGGATAAAATATAGAGGGACTACTGGTGTAATTTATCCAATAATTAGTATTGATTTTGATTTGGCCTTTCTCTAATTATAGTTTAATTCGTCCATAATCACTGTGCAAGCAAGTTTAACTCGTTATCTTAAGATTTCTTAAATTGCTGAACAATTAATAAAAGTGTATAAAGTGGCATAGGATAATGCATTTTGCAAATTATTATCTTTCCACTCTCTCCCTTACCAAAACATTACTATTAACACTTACAAATTCAAAAGTCAAGAACATTATTGAACGAAGTTTTATTTTCGCTGTGTTGGTTTTTTCCTCATTTGAAAGCTATGGAGTTAAAAAAAAAAAAAAAGGTTATGGAGTGCGCGAGTAAGTTTGAAAAGGGAATTCCTCGCTTCTTTTCTTTATTTAAAATCGTACATGAGATTTTCATCTTACACGGTTTTAATTTATTTTCTTTTAATATTTCAATAAAGATTGAATAATCATTACAAATTAATTTCAAGTCAAACAATTACTAGATGATTAAGTAAGTGTTTTTTATGCCTCAATGAATAGAACTTAAGCAATAAGTATCAATTAATGAACTAACTCAAGGAGAAGTATTAAATATAAGTATGTACATGAAACATAAGAAGGAAAGAAAAAGGAGAAAGAAAAAGGAGAAAGAGACTGAATGAACAATGCAATTACTAATTTGAACAATACATTATCTCAAGGCTATGGTAAAGGAGCTACAAGAAATGGTAAGGAAAGCACAAGAAGTTGAATTTACTTTAAATTTGAAACCATTTAGCATCCGTTGAGAAGTTTAACTACTAACTGTGATGAAAAAGATTTGGAAATACCCTCTCTGATCAGACTAGGCCTTCTTGATCCTTGAGACACTACTTGAAATAGAAACAAACGCTCCGGTCGGGAGTGTCAGAATTAGCATTCCGATGAGCAAGTTAGTTTTTTCTTGATTTTACTTTACTTGCAAGTTATTTGCTATTTTTCACATACCTTTCTTTGATCAAGGCTCCTTTTATATTGTTCTCCAGGGCCCATTTCCTCCCTTTACACATTCTGACTTGGTAATTGGGCCCCCATATATCCCATGAGATATTCGGCTAAGTCGGCCCTTAAGCTTGGTTCTATTCGACTTGTATTCAGCCCTCTTACCATCGGTTATGGCCTACTTGCCATGTGGGCTTCTGGTTTGGGCCGACTTGTCTATGGCCTATTCCCAAATGGGCTTGCTTTTGGGCCTCCAATGTCATATATTTATTCAGCCCCCACACTAATGTCTACTCCTCTTTATACATAGGAATGAATGCTAAATTATCTTCTCAGCTTCCATCCACATGCCTTTTGATAGTTGCCCATGTTGCATCGTACTGGATTGTTACGCGTCATTCTTATATTGATTAATTTAATTTAATTTTGGCATCAACATAACCATTATTGTAATAACAAATTCTTTCAACAATTCTTCTTTTTTCTTTTTCTCTCTCTACATTGATTTTGTGAACTTTGCCGACTTGCTTCGTTGCAAACTCCAAAGATAAAATCACCACCATTAATTTGAAATATAAAATGATGTACCTTGTTGTGATCAACTCAAGTAAAAACATAAGGCCATCAATATGATCATAATTTATAAGTATATGTTATTGCCCAATCATTGCAAAAGGAAATTATGTATGCAAAAATTATGATACTTGAGCATTTTTATAGAGAAAATATTTAGCTGGTCACATGTATTTTCAAAAGTATGGTAGGATTAGGCAAGGGAATTAAGTCTTGGCCTAAAAAGTAGAAAAGAAGGGCGAGAGGAGTTTATAAAGCCAAAGTGTACTCCATGGAAATGGAGTTTTGGTAGAAATTCCTTAAGGTTATAAATTGGCATGTCCCACATTGATTTGGTGGGAGGTTTTGAAAGGGTTTATAAGGTTTGGGTTTGGTACTTGGGGTGTGCCCCAAGGGGTACCCAAGTGTTTTAGAGGGAGAGGTTATGGGCAAAATAGGCTAGACCCATTAGACCCCAAAATCATCACACAATAAATGGCTAGATCCAATACTAATCTTTTTGGGCAAAAAACATTTGAATTTAATTTTATTTTTTGGTAAAATAAAATCCATAATTCAAAATTAAACTGGCTTTGTTTTACTGTACATCCAAACAGGACTCTTCCCGAAATAAACCAGTCTGGTATTATTGCACACCCAAACATGGCCCTTCTCATTTTGTTATCTGTTTGAAATATAACCCAACAGATTCAAATCTGTTTGAATTCAAAACCAACAGGTTTCATACCTGTTCAATTCAAAACCAATAGCCACCTTTACATCATAAATAGACTAGCCTCCCGCTTGGATTTAATTCCAATTTTTCGTACTCCATCTTCTGCTATAAATCTCTGTATTTTGCTGCATTTATTTTCTGAAAGAAAGAGTATAAACACTTAGTGTGTTCGTAAGGCAAACAATTTGTAGTGCTGCCTATTGTTTGTAGTAGATCATTTCATCCTGGGAGATAGACGTCCAATTTCTGAAAGCACCGTAGAGAGGACGAATCTGTCTTAAGGACACAGTGTCAAACACTGGACTTGATCAGATTATAATTCGAATTAAATCAAGTAAGTTATTTAATTTATTTTCAGTGTTTTATTATTTATTTAAATAAGATTTTAATTTTGTTTTTGTAACAAAATAAAATCTATTTTTTATTTATTTATTTTTATTTTTATTTCTAGTTTGATTTTTGTAATCAAACAAATTCTCTCATTTCCTTTATTTCTTTATATTCTGGTTGTTGTTTAGTACACAATAGAATTTAATTAATTTAAATACAGTGAAGATTGTCCTACAATCTTAAGACAGAATCTTTTTGGAATCTTCATTGTATTTAATTTTCTATGATTTCATAAGACATATTCTGGTTGGAAAAACAAATAGTGTTTATACTATTTGACAGATAGTAGTAATATACTGTCTCTTTTCTTTGACAACTAGTAGTAATATACTGGTGTCATTAACAATTGTAGAATATTATTTGGTGTTACAGAAAATTATTTTGGTATCTTATTTTTCTAGTTTTAGTAACAAGAAAAATAAAATTATATTATTTTCTAGTTTTAGTAATAAGGAAAATAAAATTATTTTGTGTTTTTTCTGATTTTTGTAATCAGATAGTTTTGTGGTATTTTATTTTCTAGTTTTAGTAATAAGGAAAATAAAATTACAGTATTTTCTAGTTTTAGTAACAAGAAAAATAAAATGATTTTGTGTTATAATTTATTTTCTGGTTTTAGTAACTAGAAAATTAATTTGTGGTTTGTTTTTCTGATTTTTTCTAATCAGATATTATTTCGGTATTTTATTTTATTAGTTTAAATATCAAGGAAAATAAAATTATTTTATGTTATAATTTATTTTCTGATTTTAATAACTAGAAAATTAATTTTGTTAATTTATCATAGTTCTTTTGACTTTATCGTAATACATGGGAGAATTTATTTTTGGAGTAAAATATTAATTTACAAACAAATTTCATTTTTTATTACAAAGAAACCTTTGTGGTAAGTTTAGTTTCTTTATTGGTTTTTTGAATCATTTTTACATTTCTGTGTGTGGATCTGTAGTCGTGAATAGTTTCTGCATATGAGTCGGAATAATATATATATATATATATTCACAAGGACTCTTTCATGCATATTTAATTAGTTTATTTATGTACAAATCAAACTTATTAAATGAAGGTATGTTTTGTCATTTTGGAGTTTAAAATTCAAAACGCATTGAATTTTATTTATGAGTTGAGAATCTTTTTATTTCATGATGCAAATTTTGGGATCATGCATGATTAATTTATTTTGTCAATTCATTATTTTTAGTTGATGCGTTTGATATGCATGTATGATGTCAACTCAAGTTATTTCTTAACAAAAATTTCATGTGATTTGGAATGTTAAATTGATATGTTGATTAATTTGAGTTTTTCCAATCAATTCTGAATGGGTGTTTAAACACCAGAGAAATTTAAACATGAAAATGTATGTAGTTTTATCGTTCCATTTAATTGGACAGTAAATTTAAGAAATTTTTTATGTTGATTTTTAGTTTATTTTGAATTATGTGACATGAGATGTCATTAGTAATTATTTTGCTTGCGAAGTAGAATTTGTTAAACCATGAACCATTTTATTAATATGGGGGTGTATCTCTTGCATTAGTTGATATAATTTAATTTTCTTCTGTCACAAATATTTTTATGACAGTGACATTTATTTGTTATTGAGTTACAAGAATGTATACAATGAAATGGGTTTTTGAATTGTTTGATTCTTAGGTAAATTTTTTATGAGGATATGATTTTGTCAAAACATTAATTCTAACTTGAGTAGTAATAATTATTTTGGTTTTTTCTTGAATTTGTTTTGAAATTCATTGATTTATATCAGAAGTAATAGGGGTGGTGAATATGATGCACCATTAAATGAATTTTGTGCACAACATGGCATTATTCACCAAACTATAGCCCCTTATTCTCCACAGCAAAATGGAATTGCTGAAAGGAAGAATAGAACCCTAAAAGAAATGATGAATGCCATGTTACTAAGTTCAGGCTTACCACAGAACTTGTGGGGGGAAGCAATATTGTCTGCTAATTATGTTCTTAATAGAATACCCCACAAGAAAACCAAAAGCATTCCTTATGAATTGTAGAAAGGTCGATCACCTTCCTACAAATACTTAAAAGTGTGGGGGTGTTTGGCGAAAGTTGAAGTTCCTGTTCCTAATCCTAAAAAGACTAAGATTGGACCAAAAACAGTAGACTGTGTGTTTATTGGTTATGTTCAGAATAGTAGTGCATATCGGTTTCTGACTTATAAATTAGAAATATCTGATATAAATGTGAACACTATTATAGAGTCAAGGAATGCTGTGTTTTTTGAACATGTCTTTCCTTACAAGAAAGGACAGGAATTAAGTTCACAGAAAAGAACTTATGATTGTACACAAAGTCAAGAGACCAATAACAATCAAATACAAGAGACTAGTAATAGTCTCGACTAACAGGATTTAACTGATGATGAACCAAGACGAAGTAAGAGAGCGAGAACATCAAAATCCTTTGGTTCAGATTTTTTGGCATATCTGTTAGAAAATGCACCTCAAAGCTTTAAGGCAGCAATGACAAGTCCTGAAGCACCTTTGTGGAAAGAGGCTGTTAATAATGAAATTGAATCCATTATGCAAAATCATACTTCGGAATTGGTGGATCTTCTACCAGGTTCTAAACCTCTTGGATATAAATGGATATTCAAAAGAAAAATGAAAGCAGATGGTTCAATTGACATGTATAAAGCAAGACTTGTAGTTAAAGGTTACAGACAAAAGGAAGGTCTGGACTATTTTGACACATATTCCCCTGTGACAAGAATAACATCCATTTGCATGCTTATTTCTATAGCAGCGTTGTTTAATTTAGAAATACATCAAATGAATGTTAAGACAGCTTTCTTAAACGGTGATCTAAATGAAGAGATCTATATGGAGCAACCCCAAGGGTTTGTAGTATCAGGGCAAGAAAAGAAAGTTTGTCGACTTGTAAAATCCCTTTATGGATTAAAACAAGCATCTAAGCAATGGCATGAAAAATTTGATCATGCAATGCTTACTAATGGGTTTAAGATAAACGAATGTGACAAATGCGTCTATGTTAAAAACACTGACCAAGGATATGTCATAGTTTGTCTTCATGCGGATGACATGCTTATCATTGGAAGCAGTCAAAACATGATCAAATCAACTAAGCAGATGCTTAACAAAAGATTTGATATGAAAGATATGGGGGTCGCAGATGTTATATTAGGAATGAAAATTACTAAAACATCTGACGGATATGCATTATCTCAATCACATTATATTGAGAAAATTCTTGATAAATTTATCAAGGATGATATGAATTTAGCTAGAACACCTGTAGACGTTAATCTTTATTTATCAAAAATAAAATAAAATAAAAATAAAGGTGATGCAGTGTCTCAGTTAAAATACTCCTAAATCATTAGAAGCCTGATGCACCTAATGAATTGTACTCGTTCTAATATAGCTTATGCTATCAGTAAATTGACTGGGTACACTAGTAACCCCAGAGAAGACCATTGGAAAGCGATCATTTGGGTTCTTAGATATCTAAGATTCACCCGTGATCATGGTTTGAACTTACTCGATATCCAGCAGTACTTGAAGGTTATTGTGATGCTAATTGGATATCGGATACTAAAGATTCAAGATCCACTAGTGGATATGTCTTTACTTTAGGAGGCACTGTTATTTCTTGGAAATCCACGAAACAAACTTGCATCGCACGATTCACAATGGAATCCGAGTTCATTGCTTTGGACAAAGCAGGAGAAGAAGCAGAATGGCTTCGTCACTTTTTAGAAGACATTCCAATGTGGCCAAAACCTATGCCAGCTATTTGCATTAATTGTGATAGTCAATCTGCAAAAGACAGGGCACAGAATCATATGTATAATGGTAAGTCATGACATATTCGTCGTCGACATAATACCGTAAGGCAATTGTTGTCAAATGGAATAATCTTAATAGATTATATAAAATCTAAAGAGAATATTGCGGATCCGTTAACAAAAGGTTTGACAAAAGAGCTAGTGTATAGTTCATCAAAGGGGATGGGATTAAAGCTTATTACATAAGAGTCGTCATAATGGTAACCCTACTTATATGACTGGAGATCCCAAGAATTAAGTTCAAAGGGACAACTAAGTAATGTATGGCTCACCAGAAATCACCAAGGGATTAAAAATTCCCTACCCATTCCTATGGTGAGAGTGATATCTGCAACATAGGTTGTATGCAGGGGTATAGGGATAAGCTTTGCTTTTAATGATTACTTATATCTTGATTGAGGCATAAATCAAGACGAGTATAAGGAGATACTCACAATAAGAATCACCTATATGAGTGTTGAACTGGGGCCGGTTCTATGAGAATGAAGAGGCTAAATTCTCTAGAAACACTTATGAAAACCAGGTGCGTTCAAGGCCAAAATGAACACAACAGTGAGAACCACGATGTGTTAGAAGATATTTTGTGTGAAATCTATTGTCTTGGCTTACACAAACGGCTGAACAATTCAAGGCATCGCGTCCATTGGTTAGCTAGTAAGTCCGATAGGTTATCACTAGGGAAGGTTCAAGGCCGAAAACTACCTATCTTGATGCAAGATATTTTTGACATATACTCTTTCGATAAATCTGCATATTGTTGCATTTCTGTTGTCATCAAATTCCATTCATGTGGGGGATTGTTAGAAATGGTTAAAAAATTCTGGATAAACTAGAATTTTTTTCTAAGTTTGGTCTATTTTTTAGGTGGGCCCCGTGCGTCGATTTTCACGGGTCAAAGTGGTAACGTGTTCTATGCCGCGTTGTGATTCACGTGGTATATTTGGTTGCTCAAAACCATTACCGAGTGAATGGGAAATTGAAGCCAAAGTGTGCTCCATGAAAATGGAGTTTTGGTGGAAATTCCTTAAGGTTGTAAAATGGCTTATCCCACATTGATTTGGTGGGAAGTTTTAAAAGGGTTTATAAGGCTTGGGTGAGATACTTGGGGTGTGACCCAAGGGGTACCCAAGTGTTGTAGAGGGAGAGGTTATAGGCAAAATGGGCTAGACCCATTGGACCCAAAATCACCACACACGCGCGCGCGCGCGCGTCGGCGGCGGCCGTCCGGTCGGGCGGGCTGGCTGGGCTGGGCTGGGCCTGGGCTTGGGCGTGGGTGCGTGGTGTGAGGTTGGGTTGGGCTTGTTCGGCCAATACTAATCTTTTGGGTAAAAATATTTGAATTTAATTTTATTTTTTGGTAAAATAAAATCCATAATTCAAAATTAAACTGTTTGGTTTTACTGTACATCCAAACAGGGCCCTTCCCGAAATAAACCAGTCTGGTATTATTGCACACCTAAACAGGGCCCTTCCCGTTTTGTTATCTGTTTGAAATATAACCCAACAGATTCAAATCTGTTTGAATTCAAACCAACAGGTTTCATATGTTCAATTCAAAACCAATAGCCACCTTTACATCTATAAATAGACTAGCCTCCCATTTGGATTTAACTCCAATTTTCGTACTCCATCATCTGATATAAATCTCCGCATTTTGCTGCATTTATTTTCTGAAAGAAATAGTGTAAACACTTAGTGTGTTCGTAAGGCAAACAATTTGTAGTGCTGCTATTGCTTGTGGTAGATCATTTCATCTTGGGAGATAGACGTCCAATTTCTGAAAGCACCGTGGAGAGGACGAATCTGTCTTAAGGACACAGTGTCAAACACTGGACTTGATCAGATTATAATTCGAAGAAATTAAATCAAGTAAGTTATTTAATTTATTTTCAGTGTTTTATTATTTATTTAAATCAGATTTTAATTTTGTTTTTGTAACAAAATAAAATCTGTTTTTTATTTATTTATTTTTATTTTTATTTCGAGTTTGATTTTTGTAATCAAACAAATTCTCTCATTTCCTTTATTTCTTTATATTCTGGTTGTTGTTTAGTACACAACAGAATTTAATTAATTTAAATACAGTGAAGATTGTCTTACAGAAGCCACCAATTATAAGCAACAATTACCTAATAATTAGGAGGCTCTTCTCTGAGCTCAAGTGTGGTTTTTATAACTTACCTATTGGGTAAATTTGTTCTTTGTATATATTTAGTTGAATCTATAATAGTTTTGACTAAAAAATGACCATGTTCCACTCGCATAGTTGCCACTAAACGATAGAATGATCTATTTAGACTTGAAATTTTGTATTCATATATGAAATTTATATAAAAAATTTGACAAGAATGATATGGCGGTGCGGTTATTGTAAATAAATCAATTTTCAATGATATTTTGTTTTGTAGTGAAAAGTTTACCATGAGCCTGTGGGGACATATTTTTAGGGATGTCCACGTGGCCGAGGTGGTTAGCCGATGTGCCATGTTGATGAACCATGTTGTCGAGGTTGTTGCGATATTGCCGAGATATGGTGCGGTTGTATCAGAATCCGAGATTGTCGGATAGAGGACAAGAGACTTAGATAAGTTGAGGTGCTCAGTTCGGATAAAGATAAGGCTTTTAAGTGGGATCACTCTTATCTAACTGAGAGTCTGGGATAAGTGTTGTGCCTGAGTCCTATGAAGTAAGACATATAGGGGACAAGGGCACTGATCATTATAAAAGTAAGGTACTGCCGTGGATCTAAGGTATGCCTTTAGTTGTGCATTGTTCATTTGATTTGATATCTTTGAGAGATGTTACTGACTTGATCGTCAGAGTACCCCCGAGTGGACGAACCACCGTGGTATTTCTTATCTTCTTGTGTGTAGGTGTTCGGCTTAATCTATTATGTCGCGTGCTCTCCAACTAAGTTTCCTAGATCTCTACAGAGAGATTTGTTTGGTTGTGATGTCAGAAATTAACACCAACAATTTGGTGCCACCTATGGGAACTTTGTAAAAATAGATGGCCAACGCCGGGTGAGAAGTGAGAGTGATGAATGATATACATAGTGAGGATGATGAGTACGTCGATCCAAACATCGAAGAAGAAGACAATGACGAGGTGCAAGAGGTAGATCCAGAGACGAACAATGCTACCAAGGGCTATAATGGCTCGATGAGGGGCAAACGAGAGAAGTATTACAATGAGAGTGATCTACAGGTCTGGAAGGACCGAAGCTTATGAAGGGATGACGAAGTAAAAGACCTGGCAAATAAGTTGACAGACTTGCAAACTGTGGTAAACTTTATGATGTAGAACAAGGTGATGCAGTCCGCGTTGCCATTTCCAGCAACACCAACTTCGGCTGCAAATGTCGACGCCCAAAAAGGAAGGCACACAATAGTGTCAACCGTCTCATAGCACAGAATGAAACTTGCAAATCCAAATTAGTGATCACAAAACACTGGACAAACAGAGTCACAGAAAGCAAAATCCTAGAGAACAAGAGGGATACAAATCAGGGGATCTTAACAGATCAATGGACAAGGCCCCTGCCTCGACGAGATAGCGGACGTTGAGAAGTCCAAAAGGACATATCTCAGCATGGGAAGTAGCACGCCCAAGTGATTGAAGTTGGTCGATAACCAAGCCCCCTAATGGACGAAGGAGGACCTACGGGATTACCTCCAATGAAAGAGGAACAGTGTCAAAGTTATGTCCATTGTGTAGCCAAGGTCTCCATTCTTTGTGGAATTTGAGCCATTCGAAGTACCTAAAAGATTCATCATGCCGAGATTCTAGTTCTACGATGGTAAGACCGACCCTAACTTCTATGTTAGTTTATACTTGAATGCAATGTCCTTGTGGAGTGGGAATGAGCAGTTACTATGTAAAATGTTCCTATCGACATTTGGGGAAATAGCATCAGAATGGTTCCTCAAATTGCTGAAGGGATCAATCAAGAGTTGGGACGGCCTGGCTGAGATATTTTTGGTTAGGTTTGTTACAAATAGGTTGCAACCTTTAAGGGTTGATTCCTATTGGCATTGAAGATTGACGATGGCGAAAGCCTTAGGGCTTATGCTAAGAGGTATTGCAAGGTTTACAATCGGATTTCGATATGTAACCAGGAGCTAGCAGTCGTTCTTTTAAAAATGGCTTAGAGAATGATTGCTCACTTAAGCAATCTCTTTCGAAGACCCTCTCGAATGATATGGAGGATCTGATGGTGAGGATTGAGAAGTACGCAGGGGTAGAGGAGGATAAGATGGAAAAGAAATGGAGTACAGTAAAATAGGAGAAGCGAAATGGCTAGTCGAAGCATAGCCAAGGAGGAGTCAGCACTAATAGGCTGGAGCTAGGGTTGAAGGCCATGCAAGCTGTGAGCATAGTCTTCAAGATCCCGATTTACAGGATCTTGGAAAGAATCAGGAATCAGCCATGCTTCAGTTCTTCATAGAAAACCCCAAGGGAATACATTGGTAGATTCCTCGCAAAGAATTGTGCTTTCCACGATGAGCAAGGGCACATAACATAGGGATGCCGGGCCCTGAAGCAACATCTAGAGGACCTTGTCAAGCAAGGGCACCTTAGGGACTTGGTAAATGAGGAGAAGACAAGGGAGGAACATGCGAAGTTGGCTCAGGCGCTGACAACAGCAGCAGCAACACCACTGACGTCACATGTCGATGGACTATAGGTTATCAACGTGATCCACTCCAAAGTCAGCGCGAATGAAATTGAGATAGAAACATAAAGGGTAAGACACCTTTAGCATGTGTTCCATGTCTAGTAAAAGAAGCCCCGAACGGAGGGACATTGGGGACTGATGATCACATTCACGCATGAAAATTTAGAGATGGTCCAGCATCTACAAAATGATGCTTTGGTGGTAACCTTGAAGATCAGAGAGTGCTAGGTAAGAAGAATACTCATCGATCAAGGTAGCTTTTGTGACATCATGTACATCAAATGTTACAAGGAACTTGGCCTTCACAAGGATGACCTAGAACTATCTGATAACCCCATGGTTGGATTCAACGACACACCGATGTGGTCACTAAGGACCACAAACTTGGAGATTCAGGCAAGAACGAAGAGCATAGCAACGGAGTTTACGGTGATCGATACGCTTTCCCAGTATAACATTATCTTGGGAAGACCTTAGCTGCATGCCATGAGGGCTGTCCCCTCTACCTTGCATTAGCTACTGTGATTCCTAATGAAGTTTGGGATTGAAGAAATAAGAGGAGATCAGGTTCAAGCAAAGAATTGCTCCTTGGCAATGATAAAGTATACTTGTAACATTAGAAAAGTGGAGACAACCAAAGTGAAAGACAAAGACCAAGAGGTCTTGGATGATGTTGACAAAGAACCCACTAACAAGAGCTAGAAACCCCTAAAAACGATCCTGGTAAAAGAAGGCGATAAGAAGCAATTACTTCTCTTCGGCTCATGTTTAGTTGAAAAGGAAAAAAGGATATTAGAAGCATTTTTAAGAGAATTCACCTGGATGGCATACGAGATACCGGGGAACAGCCCCGAGGTCACCTTCCACAAACTTAACGTGGATAGGTTGGCTAAACCTGTGGTCTAGAGAGTTAGGTGACTGACCTTGGTCCATGTGGAAGCTGTAGAAGAGGAGGTAGAAAGACTGCTGGAGGCACAGACAATCCGAGAAGTGAACTATCCAACCTAGCTGCCCAATAGAGTGGTAGTTAAGAAGAAGAATGACAAGTGGAGGGTTTGCGTGGAGTTCACAAGCTTAAACAAGGCTTGCCCGAAGGACTGCCTTCTATTACCCAAGATAGACCAACTGGTGGATGCCACGTCGGGATGTGAGAGGATGAGTTTCCTTGATTCATATAGAGGCTACCTTCAAATAGCAATGTTCGCACCAAATGGAGAGAAGATGACATTCATCACTCTAAAGAGACTATGTTGCTATAGAGTCATGTCCTTTGGATTGAAGAATACAAGAGCAACAAAGCAGAGACTCGTAACCAAAATGTTAAAGCATCTGATTGGGAAGATTGTGAAAGTCTACATTGACAACAGGGTCATGAAAAGCAAAGAACCTTTCAATTATCTAGTTGACCTCGAGGAAGTGTTTGACATCTTGAAGGCATATCGGCTTCAGTTAAATGCCTCTAAGTGTGCCTTTAGGGTAGGGTTTGGTAAGTTTTTGGGGGATCTGGTAACTAGAAGGAGGATTGAAGCAAGCCTTGATTAGATCAAGGCCATCATTGATTTCAAGAGCTTGACAACAGCAAAAGAGGTCCAAATTTTGATCGACAATGTATTGGCACTGAATAGATTCATAAGCTGGAGTTCAGATAAGTGCAGGCCATTCTTCTAACTACTAAAGAAGGCCGCAAATTTTTTTGTGGATAGAAGTATGTGAAGTCGCCCTAGCCAACTTGAAAAGTATTTGACATCCCCACCTGTATTGTCAAACCCAGTTCCAAGAGAGGAAGGATTCCTGTACCTAGCAGTCTCAAACCACGCAGTTAGCACGGTGGTTGTCCGAGAAGAAGATAGAGAGCAGAAGATAGTATATTATGTGAGCAAAACCTTGGCAAGTGCGGAGACAGGGTACTTACCTTTGGAAAAATTGATACTCGCTCTAGTGATGGCTTCAAAGAAGTTGAACCATTACTTTCAAGCTCAGAAGATTGTGGTGCTTACCGAACACCCATTGGAGTTTGTTTCAACACGGAGATTTATCGGGAAGAATAATATGATGGGTTGTAGTTCTAGGTCAGTATGACATAGAATACAGACTAAGGATAACAATCAAAGGTCAGGTTCTAGCCGACTTTGTCACTAAATTTACACCGAGCGCAAACCTGAAGCCAAGACCCATGAACCTTGCCCTAGGATACGTAGAAGAACTGGAGGAAACATAGCTGGCAGTACAGAACCCCAAGCCAGTAGGAGAGAAAGTGGACCAAAAGAAAAAATAGAAAAAGCTGAAGCCTTATGATATTTACATCGGTGAGTCCTTCTAGCTCTTCGTCGATGGCAATTCAAACCGGCAGAGAGCAGGGGCATGAGTGGTACTAGTTTCACTGGATGGACAGATGTTGGAACAGTCCATCAAAATAGGGTTCAAGGCCTTAAATAATGAAGCAAAGTACGAGGCACTAATTTTCGGATTGAAGCTAGTAGCAACAATCGAAGCTGATGAGGTGGTAGTTTGTTGTGATTCCTAATTCATTTTGAACCAAGCAATGAGAGAGTCCACTGCCTAAGATGAGAGAATGGTGGCCTATGTAAAAGAGGTCATCAAGTTGTTAGCACATTTTAAGAGTTGTTGGCTTCAGCAGGTGTGGACTCGCCTTTTTCCGCGCCCCCGCCTTTCGGAAAGAGTTTGAAAAGAAGGCCTCACAGTTCGGACTCTACCTGTGGTTCTGAATCTAGTCTCATAAGTGCAATGTGAAACTGATATACACCAAAGAGTCCAATCCAGCAAATCATTTTGGAAAATTGATTTTAAATCAAATAATGTCAAAATTGGATTGCTTTGCCAGATTATAGAGTTGCCACCTAAATATTTTGTTTTGGGGAAATTTAGGAAACCTTGACTCAGGCCAAAGGCCGCGTGTCCGTCATCACCAAAGTTGCCTCGGCTCGGTAACTTGGGTACGAGAGGGGAAGGTCATGAATTGAGCACCCCCGCTCACCCAATCAATGATCGACCTCTACTAAGCATGATATGATGTTTTATAAATATTATGTGTTCTTGTTCTGGTTATTAATCTAGTTTTACTATGTGACGTACACAAGCAAGTATAGACTAAAATTGCAAGACTTGGAACAATTCAACTCATGTTTGTTTTCGAAAATGGTTTGATTTTGCCACCCTCAAGTGGGCTTAAAAGATGTGGATTTGCCACCAAACATAGTGGGCATAAAACGTGATTTGCCACCTCGTAAAGTGGGCTTAAAACATACATTCGTTGAACTGTTCCAATTCAAACAACAAAGCCTTCATCTGTAGGCATTCATGTAGTTTAGCATTTAAGCACATAGCCTCATGGCAAGCATGCTAATCATGACAATATGGCAATCACACTCATGCAAGTATGCTAAAGCATAAAACTTACCGAATATTCCAACCCAAAACAAAAACTAGTTAGAAAAATGCATGATCCTAACTATAAAAGATGCCTAATGCAACACATGTAATAATGCAATTAATGCACTTGGCTATGTAACATGGTATTTGCAACACTTTGATAGCATGTTTTGAAACACGTATTCAAAGATGTATTGAAATTACAATGCAGTTTGAATGATGTGCTGAGCCTCGGTGCATACAAGACAAATGAATGGATGCAATGAAAACATGTCCCTAATCTAACCATTGAAAGCGATTAAATAAAAGGGAGAAAGATGTGGGGTTGGAAGATACACACACACGCAAGCACACTTATTACAACATTATGCCATCGCGAAGGACGGTCCGAATGAATAAGCTAACTAGCTACGCTAATTAAGCTAACTATTACAAACCGAAACTAATTAACTATTCTAATTAACTAATTATTACAACAATTGGAACAAAATAACTAACTATTCTAAGCTAGCTAAATATTACAAACTGGAATTGAAGAATTAGTTGCACTAACTAAGTAAGTACAACATTTGAATTAACTAGCTATACCAAAACTAACTAAAGCAATTAAATGGCCTCGAAGGCGAGGGATGTATGCAGGCTTGGTTGCTCCACCCGAAAATACCATTGCCTTGCCATTGGATGCCTCGGTTTGCATTCGTTTGATCTTCAAAAATTGTGCCGACTCCCAAAATGCCTTTGCTCCAACTCAGGAGCACACTTGTGCAAAAATTCATTGGTGGCCGGTCGGCTACCAAAGGTGGCCGTCGGCCACTTTAACTGGCCGGTCGGCTACTTCAAGTGGTTGTCGGCCACTACTTCTGGCCGGTCGGCCACCCCTGCCCTGAACTTTCTTTTTTGCTACAACAAAGAGCAAACATAGGCAAAGTAGTGTATTCTCAAGGTTTGTGTGCATTGCTACTCTCCTTATCATTACACAAGTTCAAAGGAGTGTACTTCTCAGCCCTCAAACCGTTAACCAAGCATTTTCAATGCATGATGGCCAAGGAGCCAAGCTTGCGCAAGTTAATGAATGCAAAACAAGACTCGACAAAACCACGACCCTATCATGCATGATCAAGGGTGATGGGGATCAAGCAAAGTGACACGTTTCATCACTTTGAGTATGAAACGACTCATTTTTCTCGTGTTCGAATTAACGTCCGATCTGAACATGTGCAATGCAACACAAAGATGCTTAATCTTGCCTCTTTTACTTTGCTCATTTTGTTTACACATTTTAACTTACCAATCAATTCTTTAATTGATTAGTCCAAAAGGTGAGTGTGCTCTAATGGAAAGAGGGCTTAAACCACAAGTACATTGAGCATGAAAGAGGCCTCATGCTGTTGGTAATGAACTCCCGAAGGAATTAAACCATTAGGTATGAGGGTCTCCATTCCATACTAAAGCCAACAAGGGGTTCGAAGACACTTTCAAAACAAATGAAAGGGTGAAGAATAGATGGAGATTTCAGAGATTTCAGTGCTGAAAAGCCTAAAACATTAAGCTAGTGAAGGAAATTGCACTAGAACCATACAATACAAGCCTCAACGGACCAAATCTACTCAAAACAGAGCTAAAACTAGTCAAAATAGTAGCAAAAACATGCTGAGATTAAGGTACAAAATGCTAGAAAACCATGCTCACATGTTAAGCTATCTAGGCTTGCAAACAAGACACAAGGAGGGGAGGCTAGCCCCTCCAATTTTGAACTTCAAAACTAAGTTTTTTTCACTTAAATAACTGTGAATTTCAGTGGCTTAAAGGGCCAAAAATTTTGATGTGAATATGCTAAAAGATGGTACAAAAGCTTACATAATAAAGCAACAAGAAGGGTGGACTACCCCTTTACACAAAATGACCTCAAACCATCATGTTAAGGCTAAAAAATCAGAGTTTTTTGTAGTTGAAAACCAGCTCAAAAACAGTATAAAAAGATCACAAAACAAGTAGCCAAAACAAAGGCTACAAGGTAAGTCTTATACCTCTTGAAGCACAACACAAAACAACCATAATTTCAGGCTCAAACCTCCTTCCAAAAGCTCAAACTAGGCCCCAAGGGACCTCAACTCCAAGGTGGTCAAGTTTGGTTAAGGGTTAGTGTGCAAAGGTGTAGAGAAAACTAACTACCAAGCAAAAAACAAGAAGAGAGAAAGAGAGAATTCTAGAGAGAGAGAGAGAAAATTTTGATCAAAAATCTCTAACCTCCCAAAATGGGGGAGAGCATCCCCCATATATAGAAAACCAAGGTTTAGGCTTGAAATCATCCTACTATACACTTGTATGGAGATGCACTTCAGTGAACAATAGCTGACACAACTGGCAAACAAATATCTAAAAAAAGAGACAAATGGTCGTTGGTCACTTTAAGTGGTCGTCAGCCACTCTTAGTAGCCAATTGGCCATCTAAAGGGTGGCCAACAAGAACAACAATTGGCCGACAAGGCCTAGGACTGGCCGACAAGCTCCCTCCCCTTTCCAGGAAAGAGGCAACAAGGTTTGACCCAAAAACAAGCACAAAACAAATAGGTTTAGAGGCTCAAAGACAAGGCATTCCGCCAAGGACTTCGGGCGCTCAAAACGAGCACAAACAAGCACAATCATCGAGTGCACAAATGATGACGTCCAAGTGTTGAGGTTGGTCAACAATGGGGTGTCTACAGTTGCCCCTCTTTAACAGAACTCAGAAGTCATGAAATGACAAGAGTGAATGTCAAAGCCCAGGGATGACCCATTTTTTACAAGGCCGAAGACTCAGACAAACAACCAAACAAAATAAAGAACAGTTGTGCCTGCAGGCTGCCTATGTACCCCTTTGCATGGAATCAAACCATCATAGTTCTGGGGCAGAATGCAAAATGATACACAATATAACAATGTAATGAAATAATGCGTATGATATACAATGTATTTGAATCATCAAACCACAAGTAGTGTAAAACCACACAAATATCATAAAGGGATGGAGATATCAAACTACGTTTAACATAGAAAAGGTGCCGGAACCCTCAAACCACAATTCTCTTAGTGGAATAGGCGTCTGCACATGCAGAACTATGTGCTTCGCAGAAAGAATACAAGTAATTGGGTGGGATGATATAAGTGAGGAATGATCTGCTGAGGAAAGATCGTGATCCTAAATGCTGAAGGCAACAAAACAAAGTACAATAGAATGGATGCAATGGATGCAGTGAATAAGACGCAGGCCGAACCACATCTTACCTAGAAAAGGCATGGACACAAAACAGACCACGTCTAGCATAAAAAAAATGCCGAAAGCCTCAGACCACAATTCTATTAGTGGAATAGGCGTGTGCACATTATCAAAGAACCATGCTTCAACGAAGGAAATGTATGAGCACATGCGAAACTAAGCTTAACATGGAAGGATGCAGGCGATAAAATGGTATGATGTAATGGATGTAATAGATAGGGTAGTAGATGCAAAGGGTGACATACTTTAACCATGCTGGAATTATGAGAGGAGGAAGAATAAATTCCAAACACGCCGAAATCGTGTGAAGAAATGAACACTCTAACCACGCTGAAATCATGAGAAGAGGTTCGAAAACAACTACTCAGGGGCACATTCCATGCAACCTGAAATAAATTCCAAACACACTGAAATTGTGTGAAGAAAGGGACACTCTGACCATGCTGAAATCATGAGAAGAAGTCCAAAGAAAATCAATTAGGAGCGCGTTCCACGTATCCTGAGATAAATTCCAAACACGCTGAAATCGTGTGAGGAAAGGGACACTCTAACCACGCTAAAATTGTGAGAAGAGGTCGAAAGAAAACTAATCAGGAGCGTGCTCCACACATCCTGAGATAAATTCCAAACAAACTCAAATCGTGTAAGGAAAGGGACACTCTAACCACACTGAAATCGTGAGAAAAGGTCCAAAGAAAACCAATCAGGAGCGTTCTACGCATCCTGAGATAAACTCCAAACACACTGAAATTGTGTGAGGAAAGGGACACTCTAACCACGCTGAAATCGTGAGAAGAGGTCCAAAGAAAACCAATCAGGAGCGTTCCACGCATCCTGAGATAGATTCCAAACACGCTAAAATAGTGTGAGGAAAGGGACACTCTAACCACGATGAAATTGTGAGAAGTGGTCCAAAGAAAACCAATCAGAAGCGCGTTCCACGCATCCTAAGATAAATTCCAAACACGTTGAATTCATGTGAGGAAAGGGACACTCTAACCACGTTGAAATCGTGAGAAGAAGTCTAAAGAAAACCAATCAGGAGTGCGTTCCACGTATCCTGAGATAAATTCCAAACTCGCTGAAATCGTGTGAGGAAAGGGACACTCTAACCATGCTGAAAACTTGAGAAGAGGTCCAAAGAAAACCTATCAAGAGCGCGTTCCACGCATCCTAAGATAAATTCCAAACACGCTAAAATCGTATGAGGAAAAGGACACTCTAACCATGCTGAAATCGTGGTAAGAGGTCTTAAAACAAACCATCAGGAGCGCGTTCCACGTATCATAGGAAAGCCCCGGGGAACAACGATCCTAAACGCTGCTCAACATAAAAGGATAAATGATACAAGATAACACAAGATGCAAATAAATGTAATAAGTGCGATGATATGATACATGTTATAAGCAATGTAGTGCATGACGTTTAGGGAATGCAATAAACAAACAAAGCGGCGTTTTGAAAAGCACCTCATGGGGTGAGTGGCGATGAACCACTTTACTCTGATGGGGATATCCCCCTTGTGTTCTTCGAACTCTTACCTTCAACTCACAGCTCAAAGGTCTTGAAATGCTGACTAGTAGCGACATCTGCATGTAGAAGCCACAGATGCCGCTTTTCTTCCCAATCATATTCACAACTTTTCCTATTCTCCAACGGGGTGACAGACTAGGTTGGTTCAGTATCCAGAATTGAGGCGCACACATGTTATCTCAATCTATGGGGCTGCCATACAAATTTCAAGCCGAGGATATACCCCTGGGTATTTAAACCAGACTTTAGTCTCAGAAATTCCGAACCTTTGTGTTCTAGTTATCGCCATTCAAACTCTAGTTTCCACCATCGCAGTTGGTCTCCTAGGAACTTATTGCAAACACAACCAAGATGCCTCTAGTAGGGAATGGTATTCAGAGAGAGCACTTCTGATCGCCATTCTAGCTTGAAGTAGGCTGAGCTTGAGCTTGAGGTAGAGGTATACTCATACTTCGGAGCATTGACAAGACCTGAGGAGGTACATCTGGAATGTAATCTCGAAAATTACTGAAGTCGAAACAAACTCAGATGCTCCAAATTTTCCCTCTTTTCTTTTGCTTTGTAGTCCGGAACCTATGTAGCTTCAGATAGGTCTTTGTTTTACTGTTCTCACATGACCTGGGTTGAACCTTGCAATTTATGAATGAAAGAATCCTATTTTGTACAAATGTGGAGAATGCCACGGCACTCTGAGCACAAAACAATTTTATTTTCAAAATTTAAATTGAGAAATGAGTTCTTAATCGAGTATTGAGCCTACGACTAACCACAGTCAAAACGACTTAACAAAAGAAAACAAAGGTAAAAAACAACACAACTATTGACACTCGTTGAAATCAAAACGACTCAAAACAGGAATCGAGACAAACAAAAACAACAAATACAAGACTCAGATATGTTTCAAAGGTGAGAGTCCTCTCGATTCATAGGGAGCACACAGTTTCTCCAGGTAATGTTTCCCACCCTTTCTTATTTGTGATTCTCACATCACTCTGGCACTCAATCTCTAGTTTTCTGAAAAAGTCCTTTTCTCACTTTTTCTCTCAGTGCACATCTCTCTATTTTTCAATCTCTCTTATTTTTTATTATCCCTCCCTTGGGTGGTTGATGGATAAGTAGGAAGTTGTGGGCTCTTGCCCCTAGTATTCTGCTAGATTCTCCTTCTTTCGCTCACACCTAGTGAGCTTTCCCACAGAGGGGTTGTGATGTGACAGGCTGTGCAGCAGATCCATAACTGACATCGGTTGACGACACCCCTAGCTTAGCTTGATCGAGGTGAGTTACATCATGTCCCACCGGCCAGGCATACAATTGATTGGTCTCACACATTGCGTTTTCTACGTCCCCATTTTGGGTCAGATGCCAATTTGGGTGTGATTGTCCGGATGAAGGAAGCGAACATCCAGCTCCATTTTTAGTTCGTGCTTCACACTTGGCTTGATATCGCGCTGCTTGGAGGATATGAGAGCTTTTGGCCTTCTGCTGTTAGCTTTAGTTGTTCCCTTTCTGGCGAATATGGTGCCCTTTTCGGCAAATATGCTGACAACGGGAAAAAGACAGAAAACCTAACTAAACTGTGCCCCTAGTTTATTATTTTGACCATTTTTTAGTTTTTGGCTTTCTACTAAAACAATTTTAACCAATACGAGAGTTAGATTAACATACTTATTCGATTTTCTGATTTGAAATCATGCAAGTCAGGTTGTGAGCATTGAAAATTTTCCTTTCTTTGGGTCCAAGAAATGATCCAGTTTTGGAAAAATGAAATAATTTTCGAGAGAATTAGTTAACCTCATTAAAAAAATCCTCAAAAATTGTTTTTGCAAATGGCTATTGCTTAACAAACGCGAAATCTACTCTAGAGATGCACAATCTCAGATCTGAATTTGAATTGTCTTGCAGCTAAATCTTGTAATGGAATAGGACACCCGAATTTGAACGAAGACAAGCCAATTTGGACATGGATAAGATAGTCGAGTTTGAACAAGGATAAACCAATCAACATGGATTAGCCAAGTAGGCTGAAAATGATTGGGGCTAGACTTCAGAATGAAGTTGCCTACGTATCCCAAACATGGGAATCAGGCCGTACGTAGTTCTGGGGTTGAGGTTCACTCGGGTGTTGACACTCTTCTTTTGTGCTTTAACTTTTGCCAAGGCCACCCTTTCGGGTTTTCAACCTTGCAAACTCTGTTTTTCTTTTCCTTTCATTTCTTTTGTTCTTTTCTTTTTCTTTTCATTTTTTCATTCAATTTTTTTTTTCTTTCATTTCTTCTTTTCTTCTTTTTCTTGCTCTAACTTTTGCTTGGGTCGCCCTTCCGGGTTTCAGCCCAGCGAGCCTCTCAAGGATAAGAAAGTTTAACTTGTCCATGTTGATTGGCTATAGGATCTCTAAGCCATTTGGATCCAGGAGAATGGCTGTTGTTTCTGACTAAATAGTCTTGATGATGTGAGAGCCCATCCAATTGGGGTCTGAATTTGCCTCCCAGTGTTGTGGATAGGAACTCGATTGTCCTTCAGTAAAACTTTTCTTGTCTCCATTATGGGATTTGGCTTTTTTTTCAATCTTCATTAGTTTACGGAGTGGCCCATCCTTTGAATCTTTGAGCACATTTGACATTTTTTACCCCTAGTTCAAGGGCTACTTTTGATCTAGCTTTGCAAGCTTCCTTTGACGACATCTGACCTTCTTGATCTGATCTTCTTGCCCCTAGTTCAAGGGCTGCTTCTGAAAATTTCTAACCTCCCAAAATGGCGGAGAGCATCCCTTATATATAGAAAACCAAGGTTTAGGCTTGAAATCATCCTACCATACACGTGTATGGAGATGCACTTCAATGAACAACAGCTGGCACAACTGGCAAACAAATATCTAAAAAAAGAGACAAATGGTCGTTGACCACTTTAAGTGGCCGTCGGCCACTCTTAGTAGCTGACCGGCCACCACAAGTGGCCGACAAGAACAGCTTGTGGCCAACATGGTCCCTTCTTCTTCCAGGAAAGAGGTAACAAGGTTTGGCCCAAAAACAAGCCCAAAACAAAATAGGTTTAGAGGCTCAAAGACAAGGCATTTCGTCAAGGACTTCGGGCGCTCAAAACGAGCATAAACAGGCACAATCATCGAGTGCATAAGCGATGACGTCCAAGTCTTTAGGTCGGTCAAAAATGGGGTGTCTACAGCAGGTTTGTCGAGAAGACAACAGTCACACGAATGCATTGGCAAACCTTTCCTCAGCCATAAAGTCAGACTCCTCAAGAACCATCATGGTGGACTACTTGTCGGGTCCAAGCATTGAGCCCCTGATAACAGAGTATGAGGCGATGTGCATAGAATTAGGCCCAAGGTAGATGGATGCCTTGGTCAAACTTATTAGAGATGGTAGGTTGTCATAAGATAAGAAGAAGGCATGCAAGATTAGACTCGGGTCAGTAAGGTTCTGCTTGTTGGCAAAAGGCCACCTTTGCAAGAGGTCCTTCACTGGACTGTTATTACGATGTGTGCATCCTTTCCAAGTTGAAGGCTTTTTATTCAAGATTCATAAGGGAGTTTGTGGTAGCCATGCAGGAGGCATATCTCTTGCCTACAGAGCCATATCACAAAGATATTGGTGGCCCTACATGTAGAAGAACGCAAAAGCCTATATGAGAAAATGTGAGAAGTGTTAGAGCTTTGCGCCTTTGATACACCAAGCTAGTTAGAGACTTAAACCCGGTATCCAGTCCTTGGCCATTTTCCCGGTGGGGTATGGATTTGACTAGGAAATTGCCTAAGGCAACTGGATAGAGGAAGTACTTGTTAGTAACTATGGATTACTTCACAAAATGGGTGGAGGCTGAAAATTTAGCTAAAATCCAAGATGTAGACGTGAGAAATTTCATCTGGAAGAACATTATCACCAGATTTGGGATCCCAAGAGCCATTATGGTAGATAATGACACCCAGTTTGATAGAAAGTTGATCAAGAAGTTTTGTGCGAAATACAAGATCAAGAACTACTATTTAACTCCTAGCTTTCCACAATGTAACGGCCAAGTTGAGGCCTCAAACAAAACCATCCTGGATGGAATAAAGAAGAGATTGGAAACTGACAAGGGCAAGTGGGTTGAGGAGTTGCCTAATGGTCTATGCGTATATCATACAACACCAAGAAGATCAACTAGAGTGTCACCTTTTGTCATGGCTTATGGGTCTGAGACTGTTATACCACTGAAAATTGACATTCATGGAGTCAGAACTCAGGTAGTAGAAAATGAAACAAGCGAAGCATTTTTAGTGAAATCTTGACTTGATCAAAGAAAGAAGGGAGCGAGCAGCAATTCGGCTGGGGGCATACTAGCAAAGTTTGGCCAAAGCATATAATAAGAAAGTAAACCCAGAGAATTCTAAGTTAGGGATCTTTTCTTGAAAAAAGTTGTCGACAAAAAGACAGATCCAAAGGAGGATAAACTTGGCCTTACTTGGGAAGGTTCATACAGAATCATTTCAATTGTCGACAATGGAGCTTATCGGTTAGAAGATTGTGATGGCAAGGAGTTGCCAAGGCCTTGGAATACCAGTAATCTGAAGTTTTTCTATCACTAGTTTTCTTTCTTTCTCTATTTTTTTGATGTAATTTAAAACATGTTTAGCTGAAGTATTGATTAATAAAATACTAGTTCGATTCGCAAACTGTTGTTGAAATTCACATATTAAATTTCCATTGTTGGATAGGACAGAAAATATAAGGCTGATGTGATGTTCCAAAGAGGTACAAGACGTTTAACTTAGGCTTATCAGAATAACATAGCTGAACTAAATGAAAGGGATGTTTTAAAGAGAAACAAGATGAAACCAGCCATGATCTGGTTAGTTTGTACGAAAAGTTGAGGTAGTTAGTATTCTCGGTGCACTAAGGTCAAACCTTAAGTGTTTTGTTTAGACGAGCTAAACACATTAACTCTGATCATGGATGCCTAAGTTAGACTTAGGCAAGATTTAGATGCTGATCCTTAATGAGAACATAAGTTTTAACTTATATTCACATTAGGGGGCAATGAGCCAAGATGAGTTATACTTGGGATAAGTTGCTAATATGTAACACTTGGCAAAAATTTCTAAAAGTTTTTTATGATTGTGTTTTTTGAGACGAGTCCATTACAGGTTAGCGGAGATAAGATATGAGACGTTGTACTTAGAAGAATTCATGGGAAGTAAGGTGTGGAAGACATTGAAGAAAAGCATACATTCAACACTTAGACAAAAACAAGCTTGCATTCATGAAAGTGAAGATGTTCAGTTATAATTGGGGGCACGTTGGCCTCAAATTAGCACACGATTGTTCAAAGAAAAAAGAAAAATTATAATTGAAAACTAAAATCCTAAGTACTAGCTTCTGGATTCGGAGCAGCGGTCTTCTCGGAATGATCCACCTCGACGGTTAGAGTTGGGTCAGCCTCGGTGGATAGTGTGGCAGCCTTCTCAGCCTCGGTGTCGGTTAAAATGTCTTCATCTATCCCCTTCAACATTTGTCCAAGGCTCATGTCGGCTTTGGGAGTGTTAGCAGTCTTTGAAAAAACAGTCTTGGAAACTTTACCATCATCCTCTTCAGTCAGGTCCAGAACCTAGTTGTTGAAGGTTGGGGACTTCGCTCTAGTGGCGGCAGTGTCTGCGCCTTTGTCTTTCTTTTCTTTTTCTTCCTTATTCTCCTCGAATTGGATAAGCCTATACGAGAAAATGTGAGAAGTGTCAGAGCTTTGCACCTTTGATAACCAAGCTATTTAGAGACTTAAACCCGGTATCCAGCCCTTGGCCATTTGCCTAGTGGGGTATGGATCTGACTAGGAAATTGCCCAAGGCAACTGGATAGAGGAAGTACTTGTTAGTAACTACGGATTACTTCACAAAATGGGTGGAGGCTAGAAATTTAGCTAAAATCTGAGATGTGGACGTGAGAAATTTCATCTGGAAAACATTATCACCAGATTTGGGATCCCAAGAGCCATTATGGTAGATAATGACACCCAGTTTGATAGAAAGTTGATCAAGAAGTTTTGTGCGAAATACAAGATCAAGAACTACTATTTAACTCCTAGCTTTCCACAATGTAACGGCCAAGTTGAGGCCTCAAACAAAACCATCCTGGATGGAATAAAGAAGAGATTGGAAACTGACAAGGGCAAGTGGGTTGAGGAGTTGCCTAATGGTCTATGCGCATATCGTACAACACCAAGAAGATCAACTGGAGTGTCACCTTTTGTCATGGCTTATGGGTCTGAGACCGTTATACCACTGAAAATCGACATTCATGGAGTCAGAACTCAGGCAGCAGAAAATGAAACAAGCAAAGCATTTTTAGTGAAATCTGGACTTGATCAAAGAAAGAAGGGAGCGAGCAGCAATTCGGCTGGGGGCATACTAGCAAAGTTTGGCCAAAACATATAATAAGAAAGTAAACCCCAGAGAATTCTAAGTTAGGGATCTTTTCTTGAAAAAAGTTGTCGACAAAAAGACAGATCCAAAGGAGGATAAACTTGGCCTTACTTGGGAAGGTTCATACAGAATCATTTCAATTGTCGACAATGGAGCTTATCGGTTAGAAGATTGTGATGGCAAGGAGTTGCTAAGGCCTTGGAATACCAGTAATCTGAAGTTTTTCTATCACTAGTT
>NW_021025281.1:40409-160458 GCF_004153795.1 Camellia sinensis | reverse complement strand
TGGTTCGGTTTTGAGAAAATCCAAGAACCGAACCGATCCTAACGGTTCTGTGATTTTGAGAACCAGACCAGACCATTACACTTGTAAAACCGGACCAGAACCAAACCGAAAAAACGGTTCGGTTTTGGTTTGGTTCACGGTTCCAAAAATTTCTATTTACAAGAATAAATTGTTAATATTAGCAAAATAATTACTCAAACTAATTACATTTAACTCATGATAAAAACTAATAATATTAAGGCATTACTCAACATTAAATATCTATACCATCCTAATATCATTAAAATTATAAGAAACCAATTAATAAAAATAAAACTTGATATTATATATATATATATCTTTTAAAATTCGGTTCGGTTCGGTTTGAACCGCGGTTTTTTCATAAAATCCATTAACCGAACCGTTTTTACGGTTCTCATATTTCTTAATCCAAAACCGAACCAATTCTTAATAGAACCGAACCAAACCGCAAGATTCGGTCTGGTTCGGTCTGGATTACCGGTTTGAACGGATTTTTGAACAACCCTAGGTCGAACCATAGAATTTCCCTCACGAATTGAATCCATTATCACAAATCAAACAAGATCTCGCTCCAAAAGTTTTAAAAAAAATAGAGCGACGTAGCCACTAAATATCCTGCACCTGTATTCCTGCTTCCACTCCCTTCCACAAGCAGGCAGCAATATTCTCTTTAGTAAACCGAAACACCAAATTGAGCAACTATGTAGTTTTTATTATTAATTATTAGTATTAGTATTGTTGTGTCATGAAATACAATAATTCCTCGTGTATATTACAAAACAATTCTCTCACCAATGGACTGAAGCATTGATGATACAGGCTGTGATTGAATAAAACTGGTGAACATTCTCATCAAAATGAGCTACATAGATAGAACACTTGACATACAGTGTTTATACTGGCAGTGGCAAGCATACATGGAAGCTTGGGCAAGTTTGGGAAGTCCCTATTTTAGCTAAAAAGCCAAAAAATCACTACCAAAAAGTCAACTTTTCCCTCCACTTTTCTGCACATCTTTTCATAAAAAGCCAAAAAGTCAACTAAAATAGCTAGTTCCCAAAACAACCCCAAGTTATCAATAAAATTGGTCACACTTCCAGCCTATTTAGTCAACATTTGTATCCATGATAAGACTGTTGCTGAGGTCCAGATTAATCCAAAAGCACAATCTCCAGTTCAAAACTTAAGGTAGATGCAGTCCGTCCCCATCAAGTTTTGATATACAATTCTGCTTTATTTCCCTCTTTCCCATACAAAAGCATTACAAATATGTCCACATGAACAGTCATTTTTTGTTCTCTAAATTATCCAAGTTTTAGTGCTGATATGTGACTATCCTCAGTTTGTGTCAACATAATAAATTCCCAGTGCAGTTTTGAGAATTTGAAGAAAAACAAGGGGAAAAAAATGTATCAGTCTCAGACAATGGATAGCATCAAATTATATGATATGCTTCTCTTTGGGCATCTACCAGCAAAAGTTCTTAGATACTAATCTGACGACATAATCAGGGATAAGTCGACCACCTTAATCCTTCTCATTCCTGTTTCTCCTACTAAACAGTCTAGCTGTCAGCCTCTCAGGAATGTTCTTAAAATTATTGTGGTCAGGTCTGCCATAGATAACCCTGGTTATCAAGCATTTAAGCCCTTTGTAGAGGCAATAATGGCATGCTAGATTGTATTCCGTTCCAGGTCAGTCATTGGTTCACATTAGCAAAATTGCGTCAGTCATGTTGGATATCACACTCATAGGAAATGCCCTGACCATAGTCGGCATATTGAGAATCATATCGTAAATCAAAATCCAAATTTAGCCAATTGTGAACTAAATTGAATTGAGAATCGTTAAGATTTAGTAGAAACTACAAAAACTAAAAAAATAAATAACGTTTAACAATAGTATATATAAAAAATAAATTAATTAATTAATGCGGTATGTGTTATACAATAATTCTTATAGAAGGACATGATTACACAGCTACTCAGGAGAGCAAGACATGTGGGTTCAAATCCCACCAACCATAAAATTATTCAAAAATCATAATATAATCTCTCTTCATATTAAAAAATGGACTTAGAATCCTCCTATGTTTTAAAACCTAACACATTTTAAAAGTTTTGTAAGCTTATTGTTCAAAAATAAGTTCAAAAAAAATAGTTGTCAGACCATTGGGTCTAACTAATCTAACCTATGTAACATTGAACCATATTTATTTCACTAAAATAACAATAGATAATTCTTGAGTGCAAGTTGCATTAACCTTAACATCCTTGGAAGATGTATTATGACATTTTCTAAGAAAAAAAATTGAGAAAAAAATGTTAAGAACATGTTGAGTTGAGTCTGACTCGATCTGATTGGATTCTAATAAAAAAAAACCTTCGATCACCAAAATAACAACATATAGTGCGTAGACATTGGTTATTTTTGCACTAAACACTCTTAGAAGTAATATTTATGTCATTTTCACCAAAAACAAAAAGCTAAAAATGAGTTCAAAAAAAGTAGTTGTCAGACCATTGGGTCTAACTAATCTAGCCTATGTAACATTGAACCATATTTATTTCACTAAAATAACAATAGATAATTCTTGAGTGCAAGTCACATTAACCTTAACATCCTTGGAAGATGTATTATGACATTTTTCTAAGAAAAAAAATTGAGAAAAAAATGTTAAGAACATGTTGAGTTGAGTCTGACTCGATCTGATTGGATTCTAATAAAAAAAAACCTTCGATCACCAAAATAACAACATATAGTGCGTAGACATTGGTTATTTTTGCACTAAACACTCTTAGAAGTAATATTTATGTCATTTTCACCAAAAACAAAAAGCTAAAAATGAGTCGGGATAGGTTGGATCCAATAGTTTCAAAAATTGCATTAATCGTAAAAAATGAATTGAATTCCAAAATAGATTCGGCGATATCGTATTGATCTATGCATGAATCACAAATCGAATCGTAAATTGTAAGATTTTGCCAAACAGAGGCCCCAACACATGTTGTAGAGGAGTCTAAACAAGTCCTATCAATATTTTCATATTTTACAACCACACATAATTTCAACAATTGGAGACATGCGTGTCTATTGTTTAGATACTCATGATACACTAGTCACAGCACAAATTTGAAAAATAAATAAATAAATAACTAGGGCCAAGGATTAAAATCAAGATAAAGTCAATTTACACATATTAATAACTCCTCCTTTAGCTTCTTTTTTTTAAAAAAATTTTAAAAGCCAGCCTAAAACTTTTAATGTATTCAAGAATAGAGCATTTACCATTTTGATAAAAGATGTGTACATACATAAATATATGGAAATAAAATAGGGGACCACTAGTTAAGTAGTAAAACTCGACACATCAACCTTATGATTGTGGGTTCAAATATGGCAAGGAGACACTTTGTGCTATTAATGACAAAGTTTATATTCTACCCAATCTACCCCTCTCATACCCTCACCCAATGAGGACTAAACTGATTTTACCTTTTTTATATTGTAATATATAAATAAATAGGTTGTTAATATTTTCATGCATATATAAGCTACTATCTGTTGTCATGTCCCTGATGTGTTCGTATTCCAATTTTTTGAAAATTAATATGTTGGCTCAACCATATTGTGTCATTCCCATGTCCAATATTTGCATCCATGCTTAGACTTTAACTTAGTTCAACAGTATTTTGCACATGGCTGGCCTCTGATTGCAGATAGGAATTCATCTAACTGGGTCAATTGACCCCCTATCATGCCCCTTGTTGAATGGCTCATGTTATTGAAGACTCTAGACCTCGTTGGAGATACCCAAATTACTCTCTTTTCCTAAGTTGGATAACATGGGGGCAAGTAGTTGGTAGAGGCCATGTTTGGTTTCATTCTCTAAAGAAGAAGAAGAAGAAGAAGAAGAAGAAGAAAAGAAAAAAAAAAAATTTGAACTAATTTGACAAAAATAAATATAAAAAATTTGAATATTTAAAAATTATTTTTTCCCTCTAAAAAGATTATAAAAAAACTATATAAAAATGTTAAGTGCTTTTGATTTTTTCATTTTTTTCATGAAATTAATTTGTAGTTTTTTAGAAAAAAAATTTCTAAAACAAGTTTCTAAAAACCGAACCAAACATGGCCCATTTCCAAAGAATGTGACATTGACATCAACATGACAATCTAGATGAGTTCCGATCCTCTATGTTTTAGTTTTCTTCCATCAAATACAATTTTTCCTTTCAATCAAAATCAAAGTTTTAAAAGGCTTTACTGAGGCTCACCTCAAGACTAAGCTAAAACGCATTAAGGCTTTGATTGATACTCCCTAAAGGCTTGCACAACACAATCCGAGGCATGCACTTTATACGCTTTTTGTGCATAAGCATATGAGGAGTACGCATACGAAAAGGTTGTCTTAGGCTCTAGTTAAAGTTAGTCTAATATATGGTTTAAATATAAAAAGAGCAAAAAATAAAAAAGAATCCATTTTGCAACTATATTTTATAAGAAAATTTACGTAAATGACCAATCAAGAAAAAAACACAACGTTAATGCTCAAGTGAAAAGTTCAATTACTAAAGGTAAGAATGTCAATTTCACTTTCAATGAAGGCAAACTTCCTTCTTTGTAGTGAAATGTTCGATGCCTTAAGGAGAAAAATTACTTTTTATTTATTTTTTTACAATTTTAAAATATTTAATTTATTTGGTAAGTATTAAAATTTAAAATTCGAAATGCTTACGCCTCACCTCATGAGGGGTAAAATGCCTCGTGTTATGCATTCACCTTTAAAAACTTTGATAAAAATGTTTTTAAAAAAAAAAGAAAAAGGAAAGAAAATAGCATAATACTTTTAAGATTCAATCATGATTTCATGAACCAGAATGAAATTTTAATGCAAGATACTCGTATCATTCATAAAAATTGAAATAATAATCTATTTGGCATCAAAGAGTAGTTGGATCAAGACAATACTTTATTAATATTTAAATTCAGTCATTTCTTCTCAAACGTACAAGTACCTAGTCTAAAAAGAAATATTTAAAAAAATTTGTTTCATACTTACACAAAATAAATACAAATCGATTGGCAAATCTGAATTAGTTAATTCTTAAAAAAATAATTTTAAATCACTCAACCAAACCTCCCATTTGTAACAAAGGCTGATGTCGCAAGCCAAATCTTTTGAGTGCGCAGCGGAATAAAGGCCATGTTTGGTTTGGTTTTGAAAAACTTGTTTCAGAAAAAAAAAATAAAAAATAAAAAATTAGTTTCATAAAAAAAAAACTTAAAAGTCAAAAGTACTTATCATTTTTATATAGTTTTATCTTTTTGGAGAGCATAACTATTTTTAAAAAATTCAAAAAAAAATATTTTTCATGTTTTTTTTCGTAAATGACCAATCAAGAAAAAAACACAACGTTAATGCTCAAGTGAAAAGTTCAATTACTAAAGGTAAGAATGTCAATTTCACTTTCAATGAAGGCAAACTTCCTTCTTTGTAGTGAAATGTTCGATGCCTTAAGGAGAAAAATTACTTTTTATTTATTTTTTTACAATTTTAAAATATTTAATTTATTTGCTAAGTATTAAAATTTAAAATTCGAAATGCTTACGCCTCACCTTATGAGGAGTAAAACACCTCGTGTTATGCATTCACCTTTAGAAACTTTGATAAAAATGTTTTTAAAAAAAAAAAAATTTAAAAAAAAAAAAAGGAAAAAGGAAAGAAAATAGCATAATACTCTTAAGATTCAATCATGATTTCATGAACCAGAATGAAATTTTAATGGAAGATACTTGTATCATTCATAAAAATTGAAATAATAATCTATTTGGCATCAAAGAGTAGTTGGGTCAAGACAATACTTTATTAATATTTAAATTCAGTCATTTCTTCTCAAACGTACAAGTAGCTAGTCTAAAAAGAAATATTTAAAACAATTTGTTTCATACTTACACAAAATAAATACAAATCAATTGGCAAATTTGAATTAGTTAATTCTTAAAAAAATAATTTTAAATCACTCAACCAAACCTCCCATTTGTAACAAAGGCTGATGTCGCAAGCCAAATCTTTTGAGTGCGTAGCGGAATAAAGGCCATGTTTGGTTTGGTTTTGAAAAACTTGTTTCAGAAAAGAAAAAAAAAATTAAAAATTAGTTTCATAAAAAAAAAATTTAAAAGTCAAAAGTACTTATCATTTTTATATAGTTTTATCTTTTTTGGAGAGCATAACTATTTTTAAAAAACTCAAAAAAAAATATTTTTCATGTTTTTTTTGTCAAACTAGTTTCTGATTATTTTTTTTTTTTTTTAAATTCAGAAACACAAACCAAACATAGCCAAAGTTTTGCCTATGAGGCACTTGAACTCCACCTTGGTCCAAGCCCGCCTCTCTTTCAACCATCCAAGTGTTGAATCTTTACCCGTCTTGACATATTAGGCCTAATGCTTTGTCAAGCAAGAACAACTCCCTTGAAGAAGTCTCGCACTTCAACGCTTGCCTCAAGTTACACATCTATATGGCCAATCGGTTGCTTCACTGCACCAAGCTCACCAATTAGCAAGGTGCTCGCCCCACCAAAGGGTCCAATGTCGTCAAGGTGCCTTTTGCCACACAACCGCACACCAAAATGTCATCGACAGTGTTGCCCACAACTTCATGTTGCCCAACCATGCAACAACGTAGGCCCCGACCTAATTGAGAAGCTTCCATCGCATGTAGGGTCTTTGTGGCGCTCATATCGAATGGCCATGAGCCCCTTCTTTACCCCACACATGATCGAGGATAGCTTGCATGACCATAGCATAGTCTTCGTGCACGCTTGACATGCTATAGTCCACAAAAGGCCATTGCACACCTATGGAGTTGTACTTGCATGTTGCCCGAGTAAGGTAAAGTTGGTCCATAGCCCACAAGAAGCATTGCATATTCCCACAAGCTTAGCACAATGGGTCTCACATGAGGGTAAAGCTTCATGTCTTTCAAATGTTCCCACGAGTGGCAGCGTTCATACCAAACTGCTAGCTTTAGGCCACAAGACCCCCACGAGCATGACTGAACCAAAGCACATGTCCGTGAGTTAGAACATGAGGCTTTGGTGGAGCCTCGATAACCTATTCGGTCTAAAACAACACTCCAAGATGCTACAATATATGGCATAACAGGTGTGTGTCACAAACCTCGTGCTAGGAGGTGCGCACAGTGTTGGCACTCATGCCACTTGATGACATTGTTCATAGGGCTCCCAAACATGGAGACCTAAGACACTCCTTCTAAGGGCCAAAGGCCCACCCCCAAGTTGCCTCTGGTTTGCCCACTTTGGGTGCGGAGGCAGGTAAAAGCACACCTTACCCCTTATAATAGCATTTTGAGCCATTTGCTAACTAACATGAAAAAACATCGGTGAGAAGTCATCAAAATGATTTTTCATTAATTCTACAAATTATGAAAAATTACAATATTTAATTATGGAAAACTACATATCTTCATAAATTTCTAGTAAAAATATCATGTCAAAACTCCATTGTTTGACCCCCCAAAACCTTATGCCAAAAGTTTAGCCAAATTATCCCACTAGGTTGCATGACATGCGCCAACATGCAAGCTTGGGAGGGCAGGCGCTGAGCGTTCTATTGGGTGTGCTACTTGACATGCACGCGTTGGACTACATGGGGACATCCTCCAGTCCACAATGAGGTGTCAAACCACTAACTTGGAATCCCGATTGCATACTCATAAGCACTCGAAAAGGCCTTGACTTGAGCACTCCCAAGGTCACCACACGTGCAAATGTCACAAAGTTGGTCTTGGAAGGTCAACTTCTTGTGACAACCAACCATGAGGCAAGGCCAACAAGACCACTGTATTGGGCCCTCAAATTTTAACAAAATTTAGGACCCCTAACTAATTTAGCTCTTATAATAAACAAATATATATAATAAATAAAAACAATCAATCAAAACAATTCCCAGAAATTTAAAAAGAAGCCAAAATATGTTTGCAAATAAATAAAAATGGTCAAATCTTAAATTATCCAAACAAAATACCACTCCGTCGCATCTTTGTAGCTCAATCAAATCAACGGAGCCAAACAACCTCTCATTTGACTAAAAACAAGTCTCAATATTACATTTATACCTCTCTCATGGCAAGTTCTCTCTACATCATAACAATAATAAAAATCTTCATTATTATTCTCTATCACTCTCAGTTATACTAAAAAGTCAAACTTATTACAACCATATTTATCTTTTTATCCCTATGCTATACGGTCAAAAAGGTGCTTCTCTCACTAAATAAAAGTTCATCATAAGTCCCTCCCTCTATTGTTCATATCAAAACAAAGTGTTATAACTCTCTCTCTCTCTCTCTCTCTCTCTCTCTCTCTCTCTCAAGAAATAAAGTAAAAGTAGCATGTACTTCTGTTTGTCATTATTATACATATCAAAGGTGAATTTATACCATCTCTTATCAAGCAGACTAAAATAAAGCATCTCATCTCATCTCATCTAAGAAGCACGGACACTTCTAAGAAGGTGACATATTCATGTCGTGTCGTGTCCGTGACGGACACCGACACTCTTTGGACACTTTCCCAACACGTGTCTGACACTTTTCAAAACGTGTCCTATTTTTTAATTTTTTTAAAGACAAGAACACTCTCTAGACATTTGGAGAACACACGTATCTATCGCTTAAACACACGTGTTTATCGATTAGACACAGATGAAACTAATTATAAGTTTGAACAAAATAATTTAAGATACAATATAAAACAAAACCATATAAATTTATAGAAATTAGTGTCATATTACATTTTTTATTATCTTTGAATGAAATATTTATATATATAACATAATAAGGGATTGTTTGGAATGTCCTAAATAAGTGCACTTTTTGACTTTTTAAACTAAAAAGTTGAGGAAAAAAATATGGTTGTTTGGGTTAACTTTTTGACTTTTTATGAAAAAATGTGTATTAAAAAATTGTATAAATTAGTATGTAGGGGTGATATTTTGTCTTATTAGCTATTTTAGCCTATTTTGTCTTTTTGTGAATTTTAGCCTAAACCAGGCTATTTTTTTTCTTGCCAAACACCCCCATTATTATACATATCAAAAGGTGAATTTATACCATCTCTTATCAAGCAAACTAAAACAAAGCATCTCATCTCATCTAAGAAGCACGGACACTTCTAAGAAGGTGACATATTCATGTCGCGTCGTGTCCGTGACGGACACCGACACTCTTTGGACACTTTCCCAACACGTGTCTGACACTTTTCAAAACGTGTCCTATTTTTTAATTTTTTTAAAGACAAGAACACTCTTGACATTTGGAGAACACACGTATCTGTCGCTTAAACACACGTGTTTATCGATTAGACACAGATGAAACTGATTATAAGTTTGAACAAAACAATTTAAGATACAATATAAAACAAAAACCATATAAATTTATAGAAATTAATGTCATATTACATTTTTTATTATCTTTGAATGATATATTTATATATATAACATAATAAGGGGTTGTTTGAGATGTCCTAAATAGTGCACTTTTTGACTTTTTTGACTAAAAAGTTGAGAAAAAAAATATGGTTGTTTGGGTTAACTTTTTGACTTTTTATGAAAAAATGTGTATTAAAAAATTAAATAAATTAGTGTGTAGGGGAAAATTAGGATTGGGAGTTGTGCAGCCGTAATTTTTGACTTTTGGTGAATAGTGATAACTTTTTAACTTTTTGAATAACTTTTTAGCTTTTTGGCTTCTTTTCAACTTGCCAAACTTGGCCTAAATATATAAAATTATATATTTTATGCGTGTCCTCCACATGTCGTGTCTTGCATTTTTTAAAAATTGACGTGTCAGCGTACACATGTCGTGTCATGTGTCCATATTTCTTAGCATCTCATTGTACCCCTCTCCCACTTCTTCCTTTGAGGTGAAAATTTTCGTGTTAATTACAAAAAATAATTATCCTTCTTCACTTGGTTATCAAAATTACAGTAGGTACATTTATTTCATTTTTCAATATATTGTGTTTCATTTTCCACAATAGTCTTACATGATTTAATTTATTAATTATAAAAATTGTTTTGTTTGTGAAGGTTAGAAATATTGGGTGATTATAGAAAAAAATTATAATTATAATAAATAAAATTGTTTTGATTGTGAATATAAGAGTTAATAAAAACTATAGTATCCAAAAATTAAAAATTACAAGGTGAAAAATTATAAAAGGCCCAATTAAATTATTTGTCAAGAGCCTCAAATAGACTTGAGCCAGCTCTGTGTTTTAAATTGAATTTTGCTAAATTACAGAGCAACAAGAACATATTTTATCTTTTGAATTTTGTAATACTATGTAAGTAAATTTTTCTATTGAATATATATATATATATATATGCAAGCAATATTTGTGTGTGGGGGCATTAATAAATTTATAAAAATAAAAAATAAATAAATAAAGGTTATAAGCAGTTATTTTATTACGTAAAAGGCTAATTTAAGAGTTGAGTTTAGGACCCAAATACCCCTTTTCACATATAAAAAAACACTTTTACATAATTTTTATACAGTTTTTACATATTTGATACGCTTTTCTTAAAAAAAAAATTCTAACATTAACAACAGTCTTTCTATAGACCAACAGCTAAATCACTAACAAATTTCCTAAAATTTTCCAACATTAACAACATCCTTTTTAGCACATTCCTTATTCAAATTCCATAAACCAACAACAGCTAAATCACTACCAAATTTTCCGAATGTTAACAACAGCCTTGTTAGCATTTTCCTTATTCAAATTCCAATAGAGCAGCAAAATCACTACCAAAATTCCGGAAATTTTCCAACATTAGCAACAGCCTTTTTAGCATTTTCCTCATTCAATGCAAATTGCATACATAGACCAACAACAACAGCAGCAGCAGCAGCTAAGTCATCATCAGTGCCAAATTACCTGAATTTCCCGGCGAATCTTGGAGAAGTCATAGAAGCGTTTCCCAGGCAAGTGCCGAAACTCGCCCCACTCGCGGCCATCATCATCGGAATCCGAGCGATTCTCCAACTGCAAAACCAGAGGCCTCCGAGTGCATATATCGCAACCACGGGGAAGGAAGTCGCGGCCGACGAGGGCCTCGAGCACGCTGGACTTGCCGCTGCTCTGGCTGCCGATCACCGCCACCTGAGGCAACTCAACCTTCGAAAGCTCGCCGCCACCGCCGATGGGAGCGAAGATGTCTTGAAGCTTGTTGATTATGGGGATTACGGAGGAGCCGATTGAGGATGGCTTGGAGGATGTGGATAAAGCGGGAGAGAGATCGTCAATGGAGTTCACTTCTTGTCCCATTGTGAAATTCCTAGAGAGAGAGACAGAGACAGAGACAGAGCTAGGGTTTTATGATACGAGTGTTGTGAGATTGTCGGAGAAGGCGGTAAGAGGTCAGTCTTTTCCGTTGCTCGACATTCAAAAAATAGAATTGACGGGAGCAGAGAGACAGTGTATTTGTTTGGTTGCTACTCCTACGACTTCAGTCGCAAGCTAAACAAACGAAAGGTTGAAGTATCTAGGAGCTTCTATTTGCACCCGTCCATTTCACTCTGTGCACGCAATGACACTTATTTTTATTATAATTTTATTTTTAAATGAAATTATTATTATGGACATGTAGATAATTCAAATAAACACAACTTCTCACTACATATTCATATCCAAACTCACCTTGAAGCAGTTGAGGCTCTACAAGTCCATTGTAGCTACTCCATTCTTCCATACTCAGTTTGCTAAACCTCCACATTCCATCTTTTTCCTTTCAAACCCTTCATTAGTAGCTTCCATTCATTAGTTCACACATACTAAACATCATCATTCTTGATTCTTAACTTTTAATTAGTTTACACACTAAACCTCATCCTCATTCATCATTATTATGAAAGATTTCCCTTCTGAAATTCAGATATTCAGAAGCAGATAAATATTTATGAGAAAGATAGCCAAGGAAATGTGAGTTTTGTTATGTAAAAGTCATTTTTTTTATTTCCAACGTCGTTCGGAAAACCAAGGCCGAAATATATCAATTTATTCAATAGTCTACTTCCGAAATAATTATTTTATTTCGGAAGTTGTCATCCGATATAATTTAAAGGTTTCGACATTCAACTTCCGAACCAATAAAAATAATTCAGATAACTACATTCGAGTAGCATTTTTTTCGACACTGTACTTCCGAATGAAGAAAAAAAATTCATTTTATATTCCAAATTCGTAAATTGCATACTAAATTTGCAGTTTCAAATTACAAATTTATCTTTATAATGCCATTTCAAATTTGTAATGTTACACAAAACTTGCAGGAATATGTCTCAACTCAAGGAAGTCAGGTTTGTGCGGATGGTGTGTTGGATTACATTACTCAAATCACAATTGAACAGATTCACTCTATGAAATTATAATGATTGTGTTTTGAATTGCTCAACAAATGTAAATGTTTAATAATATTTATTTGACTTTGTAGGTATTCAACAATAAGGATGAATTGCTCAACTAGGTACATGAAGTTGGAAAGAGAAATGGTTTGGTCATTGTAATCAAAACATTAGACTATAGTAGAGGGAAAAAAAGACCCAGGATGTACCTTGTTTATAAGAGGAGTGGCCAATATAGAGCAACAAAGAAGTTAAAACATGATGGCAACAATACATCAAGAATAACCTGTACGAAGAAGTGTGGTTGTCCTTATGAGGGCTTACAGATTCACCACAAATAATGAATAAACATTAACCGTAGTATGTGGATTGCATAACCATCCACCTGCGGAGCCCCTTAAAGGACATTCATATGCAGAGAGGCTGTCAAAAGATGAGAAATGATTGTTAATGGATATGTCAAAGAGCATGTTAAAGCCAAAAGAGATCCTAGTAACCTTAAAACAGCAAGATGCTCTCAATGTAAGCACACTTAAAACCATTTACAACGTACGCCATCGAAACAAGGTGGCAGAGAGAGCTGGAAGATCACAGATGCAACACTTATTGAATGAATTGGCCAAGTATAATTACATTGAGTGCCATCAATGTGAAAAGTCCACGATGACTGTGACAGACTTATTTTGGGCACATCCTACCAGTTTGGACTTATTTTGGTCTTTCCCACGTATATTGATTATGGATTGCACATATAAAACTAACAGATATCGTCTTCCTCTTTTTGAAATTGTGGGAGTGACATCAACTGAAATGACTTTCTCGATAGCTTTCGCATACTTACAGTCTGAGAAGGCCGATAACTATGCATGGGTGTTAGCTACATTGCGTAATGTCATGGATGGTTTTGTTTTGCCAGTGATTATTGTCACTGACAGAGAGTTAGCCTTGATGAATGCCATACAGAAGATATTCCCGAGTGGCAGACATTTATTATGTCATTGGCATATCAGTAAGAATGTATTGACCAAATATAAGAAAATGTTTGAGACAAAGCAGAAATAAGAGAAGTTCAACCATGAGTGGAACTCTTTAGTGTATTCATCTTCTGAAATTCAATACGATGAGCGTCTTAAATCATTACTTAAGGAATTCAGTAGTTATCCTGATGCAGTCAACTACATCATGGATACTTGGTTCCTTACAAGGAGAAATTTGTAGCGGCATGGACAAACACGTGTATACATCGTGGCAATGTTACAACCAACCGGTAAGATTACTTTTGTTCAATAAGTTATTAATAAGTTCCATGTACTTGATTTTTATTTGACTTGCATTGAATTGAACAGGGTTAAGAGTGCACATAGGTTCATGTCAAGTCTCATTTGAGGCATCATTTGAGAAAATATACAATCTACTTGAGTTGCAACACATTGATATCAAGACTTCGTTTGAGAAAAGTCTAACTGAAAAATCTAGAAATCCCCTAGATGTTGATTTGTGATTATGTATCAATTTTAAGCAGAATATAACAATCCCAATCAAACAATCAAGAGAAAGAGACACAACGATTTTACGTGGAAAAAACCACAATGGAACACCTCCAATTGTGATAAAAAAACCACGGGCAACAGCCACAAAAACAATCCACTAAGAAGATTTAAAGGAATTACACAGGTATACTCTCAATTATCTAACGAATCCACGCCTAATTGAACCAACCTCTATGTGCCTCTTCCAACCCATCTTCACCTCGGAATTGTCTTTACAATGAGCCACCCCGGAATCCACCAAAGCTTCAGGCTCGAATTCTTCAGAATCCACCGAAGAACAACTCTCTCTTTTGTAGAACTTGTAAAACAAACAAAACCTTTGATGTATACTCTTTAGAACATGAGTTGAATACTCAATACAAACATCAAAGAAACTAGCAAAAATATCTCCAGATATAAACCTTAAGATCCAAAAATAAGATCTGGAGAAGTTCCTCTAGTGTTGGGAGAAATCCAACTATTTATAGAAAACCAAAGCAATCCTAGTTTCAGAAGAAAACCAACTCCTTAACAAATCTGGAAATCTGGGATCGCGCGGTCCGCTCGAGCGTGGGTCTTCCCGCTCGAGCGGAGACTTCAAATTCTGTGATTTCATACAGGCTCCACGCTCTAGCGCCGGTTTTGACGCTCGAGCGTCAAATCACACCATCCAGTACTTTTTCAGGCATTAGAGAGATACTGTGAGCTCGCAAACCCCGCTCGAGCGTCCTTTTCCCCGCTCGAGTGGGAAGGCCAAAACTGGAAAAATATAACATGATCGGACAGGCAACTTTGAATGCATTTTTGCATTTTGCTTCGGGCCGCGAGCTGACCGGGCAGCTCGACCCCCGTAATAATCAGCGAAGTGGCAATCTTGAAAATATTTGCATCACAAACTTCTCTGAAAAGGCTCAATTCGGGTTGGATTCGCATCTAAACACCCATAGCCTCACTGAAATAAATGTGCGAAAATAAATACAACTGAAAGGAGTTTTGTCAAACGGGATTGCCAAGAATAAAACCTAACACTAACTGTTGTGCAACATCAATTCAAGCCTTCTCAGTTTAGGGAGTTACGGGGTAATGTATCTATTTTTGCATTAGAGTATTTGCTTGTAGAGAATAAGAGAGCCAATTCCATTGGTATTGATGTTGAAACTTGTGGATGCGTCCTTCGCCACACTCATGGTTTACCTTGTGCCCATAAGATTGCTGACTATATCAGACAAGATTGTCCTATACCACTTGCTACGATACACTCACAATGGAGGCAACTTCATATCTCCATATGCAACAAAGAAGAGGAAACGAAGGTGACTTGTCATGCAGAAGTAGAGTTGTTTGTGAAAAAGTTCAATGAAAGTGATAGAACCATACGGTTGTAGCTTTTGAAGAACTTGAAAGAGATTGTATGTCCGGGAAGTACTTATCTTGTTGAGCCAGAGGTGAAGGCCAAAACACGTCCTCGGGGTCATAAGAAGATCAACGTTTCTAGCCGTCGCGACCTGTGTGTATTTAAGTTGGTGCAATCTGAACATGATTCCTTCTCACCTAAGGACACTCTAATCACTACATTCTAATAAGAAAATATCATTTACAATGTCATTGACCATTTTTACCATTCCATTCTAATAACCAAATATGTTTTATAATGTCATTACAAGATGTATACAACAATGTCAACTTACAAAAACACCATAAAAAATTCATCAACTGACAAATAACATGTCACGAATCATTTATATGCCTATGACTAGGCCTACGACTGTATATTAATGTCGAAGATGAAAATCGACTTGTAGTACAACTAGGTCCAGCTTCGTCAATGTGCTGACCTTCAAGAACATGTGCCATAGCCTCGATAGCCTGGTAAAGTCGATGAGGATGTCAAATCCCATCCCCATAACCAGCCTGAATGATAGGATGTGCAATCCTCAGTGCATGTGCAATACGTTGCATTTGAAAAGAACATCACATTTTAGGGAACATATCAAAAAAGCAAAAGTAAGTTACAAATGCATAAAAGAGGATAATATATTACATCGGCATGTTGGCTGAAATCCTGATTTTCATGCACACGTGGTCCATCAGTGTGCTTAACATATAGGTGCGTGATATTCTTATACCAAACCATGTCACTCGGTACGCATTTCCAAGGCTAACGAACTGGTGTACTCCTCCACTGCTCAGATAACACGTTGTTATCCCAAGCCTCCCAGATTCTATCCAAGTATCTATACATGACTGTATATCTTGCAGATATGTTGCCTCAAGTACCACAAGTGGGAGGTAGTGGTGCATTTGGGATGGTTTGAACCCTGCCAAGCTGTCTCAGAACTTTATCTAGATAATAGGGTTCGACCACGTCTAAGCACTTCAAGCATCCATGGTAGAACGTAACTGGGTTACGTGAATGCCGGTCTCTGCAACTTTGGTATGGATCCCAAATAACCTGTAAATGTAAATTGTTTTTGAATTAAAGTATATAAAGGGTAAGATAAATGGAAAGTGTCAAAATTATGTCAAGACAAGTAACTTACATCAGTCGTTACCAAACTGTCAAGCTCCACTCGAAAAGATTTCAAATGATCAATGGAGGAACCCGCCTCTCTCCTAGATATCCAATGGTACACATGTGGCATGTTTTCATTATAGCCCATGTTCTGGTGAGGTCGGAATGCTCGGAAGTGCTCATAAATCCACGCCTCTAGAAAAGTCATATAACCACCGATCTGCTTAACACCGGATTGGCTAGCATACCCTAACTATTTGTATAAAAATGCTAATACGGTAGCACCCCAGGCGTAAGTATGAATGGATCCCAAATCCATCAATAAGCTAAGGTAAACAACAGAAACCCTGCCGCCACTCTTGTCATTGAAGAGCGTACATCCTAACAAAACACAAGAAATAAGCTCTTGCAACACACTGTATGGCCTCCTCTAGGTCTGAATCTGTGACACCAGCAACCTAACTTCGCAACCACTCAAGCCTGACTGAATTCCCACCAGCAGTAGAAACATCGTCATGTGCTACACGTTCAGTAATCGCCAAGCTAGAAACCAGTAATGTAACTCCATGAAGATCTGTCACATCTGGTACGCCGACTGATTTGCCTACAATGGAAAGACTAAGAATAGTGCCAACATCATCCAAGGTCAAGGTCATCTCACAAACTGTCATACGAAATGTGTTCGTCTCAGATTGCCATCTCTTAACAAAACTGGAGATTAAAAGCTTGTTGATGAATTGATAAGTGCAACGAGCTAACTGTGACAGCCCAAATCGCTCAATAATGGCTTTGAATCTGGTGTTGTTGTCTATTGACCACCATGGCCATGCAAGGATCTTTGAAAAGTGATTATGACACTTTATGGGCCCTTGTTCCTATAAAACAAATGAATATCTCATTAGAAACTACCATATAACACCAAAAAAAATCATATACAAATGAATTTCACTTCTACTTACGAATGTTTATCTCCCCCTGCCAAACAGCTACAGCGACATGACTATTGAAACTCTACAGTATTGATGGATCAGTCGTCCACCTGGAAAAGCATGAGTAACGTCCTCTTCCTAGACAGTAGGAGAATCAGGTAAAGGGGCATCCTCCACTGCAATGTCAAGCATATCATCACCTTCAACTCGTCTTTGGCTTCGGCTACGACTACAACTTTGACTGGCACTAGGGATATCATATTCTACCGGAACTGGATCACGACCTCAACCATGACCCCCACCCCGACCTCATTCTCACCCACGCCCTCATCCTCGTTCATGGTTAATATCCAATTCACGGCGTCGTCTATTTGAAGTAGTAGGTGGGACACGTTGTTGACATTCAGAATCCATATTATCTGTAAAAATTAATATATTTAATGAGTATATAATTGTAAAAATAATATACAAAAGAGGGGGGAAAAAACAAAAAAAAAAACTATTTGAAAGTTGAAAACCACAAATATCTATTATGTTCGGAAGTTGAAAACCAAAAAACCACATTAATTTCGGAAGTTGAATGTCGTTCGAATTAAACATATTCGGAAGTTGAATGTTGAAAAAATGAAAAAGTTTCAAAATTCTACTATTAAAATAAATGATAATTTTCCGAATGCTACTTCCGAACAAATTGTTTATTTTCGAAAAACCATTTTCGAATGAGGAATAGATTGCTCATTTCGATGGGCTATGCGTTCGTTTTGAAAATGGTAAAAACAAACCCTACATTACAAATGAAATAGGAATGAAGACTGAAATAAGTAAACTAACCTAAGTTTTCCAAATGTGAAGAATTTCTTCAATGATTCACGTGAGATGTTTTTAATGGTTCAATGAGATGTCTTCAATGAATGGATGCAGCTTTTGGGGATGAAAGGTAGACTGTGAGAGATGGGTGTGCGTGTGAGAGAGACGGGGCTGAAAATGGAATGGGTGTGTGCAAAACCGTTCAAAGAGACGAGTTTGGGGGTCTGGGTGTGGGGGTGTGTGTGTGTGCGCGCACATGCGCGCGCATAAGGGTAGATGTGGAATACAAGGTGTGTACAGTGAGCAAAATAAATTGTGATTAATTTTTTAAGTGTGTGCATTGAGAAGGATGTGCACAGAGTGGAATAGGTGTGTGCAAATAGAAGCTCCCAATTATCTGCCCTTTTTTAAGAAAACTTGCTTTTACCCTTCAACTTTGTTTTGATGATCAATTAACAGTTGACCATGCATGTAATCCACATGTTATTTTTTTTTTTTAAAAATATTTGATGGTATAATGTGTGTTATAAAAAATTAATTTTAATTTTAAATTAAAATTAAAATTAAAATATGATTTTAATTATTTATTTTAATAATATTGGCGTAATTTTAATTTTAAATTTAAATTAAAAGTATTCTTTTACAACACACATAGTACCATCAAATATTTTTTTTAAAAAAATAGCACATGCATTGTACGGGTCAACTGCTAGTATATATATAAAAATAGTATTTTTCTCTTGCTTATGTGACACATTTTAAAGGCTTACTTTTTTCTAAAAGCCACGTCAGCATGCATTATCCATTTACATATAAATTCATACACAAATTTCATTTCAATTATAATAACTAATTTTATATAGACTCTATTTGAAAAATACTTATTTTTTATTGTGTATTCTTCTGTTAAGCTTGAGATTGAGGTTGTCATGCTTAATGTTTAATCCCTTTTAGGGGTGCATTATCAATGGCATGACATCTCTCTCATGCCTTAAGCCAACTCTTGGTTTGACACTTCTCTCCTTTAGAAAACTTAAACTCACTTTTGAACTTAATTGATTAAAGAATTAAAAGGTAACTAAAATGGAGTAATAAAATTGGTGACTAAAGAAGGGCAAGATAATAAATTGGTTTGGGTTCAATCGGACGTTAATTGAACCCTTGAGTCTTAAATTGTTTCATACTTGTTAGTGATGTAAACGGTTCAAGAATTATTGTCAACCACTTCCCTTGATCAATCCATGAAAGGGAGGGGGTTTGAGAGTCTTATATGTTGCATTTATTAAACTTGCACCCTTTGGTTCATAGGCCATCATGCAATGAAATTGCATCAATTGATGGTTTGTGAATCAAATTTTGCCACTCCTTTAAGCTGTTTGATAATAAGAAGGGGTGAGTTGTGTAAACAACCCTTGACAATACTATACTCTTACTCTGTTTGCTCTCTGTTGCAGCAAGAAAAACCAAGCAACAGTGGTAGGCAGGCCATCACTTTTGGCCTGTCGGCCACCTGTGTAAAATTCAGCAGTGTACTTTTGAAGCAAAACAGAGTTGGTTTTGAGGTGAAAAATGGTGTAAGTGTTCTACTGTGCAACAGAGGCATCTGGCAAAAGAACAGTGGCCTTTTTTGAGTGGGAATCCACGCGTGTATGAACATTCCTCGTTTCCTGCGGTGGAGTAATTAGAATAGCTAGCTTAGCACTCTTTTCATGTTGTATTCATGTAAATAATTAGTTCGTTTTGTCGTAATAATTAATTAGTTAATTTAGTTGATTATTTTATTCAGTTTGTAATAATTAGTTAAGTAGTTTACTCATTTGGGTTTGTAATAGTTAATTAATTAGCTTAGCTTTAATTGGTTAGCTACTTTATTCATTCGGACTCTCCTTTGTAAGGGCACAATGTTGTAATAATGTGTATTCCAACCCCACGTCTTTCTCCATTTTATTTACCTGCTTATGATGGTTAGATTAGGGCATCATACTTTGTTTAGCATACTCCATTGAGCTCAGTTCATCATTCTAACTTGCATTGTTAGTTTAACAATCTTTGAATATGTGCTTAGACCGCAGGCTATCAAGTTGATTCATATGCCATATTAGTAGGCGAGCCTAGTAATTGCATATTGTATGCGTTGCATTAGTCATATTGCATTAGTTAGGATCATGCATTATTCTACCTTTATCATCTTTTTGGCTTGGAGTACCAGGTGAGCTTTTATTTGCTTTAGCATAATTGCATGAGTGTGATTGTTTCCATGTCTAGCATGCTTGCCACGAGGCTAATTGCTTAAATGATAAACTATTCGAATGCCTGTGGATGAAGGCTAGTTGCTTGAATTGGGATAGTTTGATTCATGTATATTTGAGCCCACTTTTTCAAGTGGCACATTTGCAAACTCTTTTCAAAAACAAACATGAAATTAAATGTTCCAATTTTTACAAATTAGTCTACACTTGTGTGTGTGTGTGTATCACATAGTAATGCTAGCCTCAATAACCAGAACAAGAGCATATAATGTACATAAGATTCATATCATGATTAGTAGAGGCCGATCTTTGATCGGGCGATCGAGGGCGCTCAATTCATGACCTTCCCCTCCTGTACCTAAGTTCCTGAGCTGAGACAATCTTGGTGATGATGGACACGTGGCCTTTGGCACGACTCATGGGTTTCCTAAATTTTCCCAAAACATTTAGGTTGCGACTCTATATCTGGCACAACAGTCCATTTTTGGCATTTTTGATTCAAAATCTATTTTCCAAAAGATTTGCCGGATTTGGACTCTTTGGTGTTTATTTATTTCACATTACACTTGTGAGATTAGATTCAGAATCGCAAGAGTCCGATACTGTAGGGCTTATTCGTCTTCCAAAAGGGGGCACGAAAAGTTGAGCTACAGTTTTGAATCTGATTCCACAAGTGCAATCTGAAATATATAAACACAAAATAGTTTAAATCCGGCAAAACTTTTGAAAAATTGATTTTGAATCAAAAATGCCAAAAATAGGCTGCTTTCCCAGATTATAGAGTCGCCATATAAATATTTTTGAAAAATTTAGGAAACCTATGACTCGTGCCAAAGGCCACATGTCCGTCATTACCAAGATTGTCTTGGCTCGGGAACTTAGGTAGGAGAGGGGAAGGTCATGAATTGAGCACCCCACTCGCCCGAACAAAGATCGGCCTCTACTAATCGTGATGTGACTCTTATTTACATTATATGCTCTTGTTCTAATTATTAAACTAACATTACTATGTGTTGCACACAAGTATAGAATGATTTGCAAAAATTGGAATACTTTGATTTATGTTTGTTTTGAAAATAGTTTTGAATATGTACCACTTTGAAAAAGTGATCTCATATGCACATTTACTCAAATCATCCCAATTCAAACAATTAACCTTCATCCACAGGCATTCAAGCAGATATATCATTTAAGTACTTAGCCTCATGGTATTCATGCTTATCATGGCAACAATTACATGCATGCGATATGCTAAAGCAATAAGTGCTCACCTAATGCTGTAAGGCAAGCCAAAAGAAATAAAAAAGTTAGAAAAAATACATGATCCTATGGATGCAAAATGACTAATGCAACACATACAATAATGCAATTAATGGGCTCGGCTACTAATTATGACATGTGAATCAATTTGAGAGCATATAGTTTCAACACGTTTTCAACGAAGTAATAAGCAGCAATGCTTGTTAGAATGATGAACTGAGGCTCGATGCATGAAAGACAAGTGGATGCAAAGCATGGAGTATGCTAAAAGAAACATGATGTTTTAAACTACCCATTATAAGCAAGTAAATAAAAAGGAGAAAGACGTGGGATTAGAAGGAATACACATTATTACAATTTGCCCTCGCACAGGAGGGTTCGAATGAATGTCCGAGTGTCCAAATAAACTAACTATTACAAATTCGAATGAATGAATTAAAGAGACAAGCTAGCTATCTACTTTATTACAACAATGCTAATAATGAGCAATAAACTAGAAATCCAATTTAACTAACCGTACAACTAGCTATACAACTGCAAATGAACAATTGCATGAATTATAACTAGACTAAAGATAATGATAAGAATTAATTATAATAATAATTACAATGATTAATCATCAAACAAGGATGCACAATGCTAGCATGTGTAGCGTCCAGAAACTGCTATGTTTGCCTAAACTATTATGTTTCACCTTCAACCAGTGCCTTCAGTTTTCTGCAAAACATGTTGTTGACCAAACATTGGAGCCCGGCCGGGCCCAAATAAGGCCGGTCATGCCTTATTTTTTGTGAAAAAACCTATTTTTGTGCTCTGAAGTGAAAACAATGCAGACAGAGTTATTCTAAACTCTGTTTGCCCCTTCTACTCTTCTTTGTCATGGAAAGCCTCAAGAGAAGAACGAAGTCATTTCCAAAATCATCAATAAGCAAATTGATTGCTTGATGAGTTAGGACATGATTTTGGACAAAAATTAATGAGTGCAATGAATCAATACCCACCCCTCCCTCCTATCATGGAGTAAGCTCAAAGAGGGAGGTAGAAACGCTTCAAGACTCATCGAAACTTCATGAATTGATGTAAGACGACCCTTGACACATTAGACTCGGCATAACGTTTGGTCGAATCCAAGCAATATGACTAATTTTCTTTATGTGGGTTAGTTCATTTTAACAATTTTTTAGACCTTTCCATTCTTTAGTCCATTTATCCAAGATAACAGCTAAGTCCTCTAAAGATTACGTCCACTAAATGAGAAGAATGTCAAGCGGGAAGTGATTCTCAACATGAAAGAGAGATCATGTCGTTGGCAATGAACCTTCGTGGAGATTAAGCCATTAAGCATAGATCTCTAGCTCATATTTTGAACAACCATCAACTAGTTGAAACAACTCTGAAATGAAGAAAATGAATGGTAAGTTGCTTATTAAAATGAGGCTCTTAACATGGAAATTAATTAAAGAAAGGCTAAGAGCAACATGCAACAAGTTATATATGAGAACTTATTATACAACAAACAAACTAATCAAAGCTTGAACCAATTAAATAACCTAGGACAACCCTAAAACAACCCCTAATAGGTGAAAAACAATGGCTCAAAGTGCATGAAAAGAGCCCAAAAAGCTAGACAAAAAGCAAAGAAAATAAGGCTAGCAAGCAAGAACAAGGAGGGGTGGCTAACCCATCCACCTTTGAAACCTCAAAGCACGATTTTTAGCCTCTTTTGAACGCTGAAAATCAATTTGAAAGGTCAAAGAAAAGAGTGTAGAGACAAGGGTTGGGCTATGAAGTAAGGTGTAAGAGAGGGTGTCAACCTTCTTTACCCTTTGGTAGCTATTCAAACCCAAGTTTCAACACTTGAACTATGATCAAAACAATACAAAGACACAAGAAATGGATAGAAAATGAAAGCAAAAACAAAAGTTACAAGCTTATACCGCTCAAATGGAGTAAGCTTTGGTTGTTGATCAAGCCCAATCCTAACACACTCTCAAGCTTGAATTGTACTCCTCAAGGGTCAACCAAGGTTCCAAGGTTAAGGTTTGAGGGTGTGTATGGAGTATGGAAATGGCTTAAGGGTGACAAGCTTGTTCAAATATGACTTGCACAAGAAGAAAGAGCTCTTAATATGTGTATAGGCTTTTTAAAAATTGTTTAACCCTAAAAAACAGTTGTATAACCTCTTTTTTTTATACAATTTGAGCAAAACAAATTGGAAATATCTCCAAAAATGGACAATTGGCGGGCTCTCGCCCAGAACAATGTCTATCGCCACTGAGGCACGGTCAGCCCGGGCCCACAAGTGTTCCCCCGTTTCTCTGTTTTAAGCTTAGTGTAGGGCAGCACAAGGTTCAAAAATAAAATTCAGGGGTTCAATCAGTGTAGCTATGAAAGGTTTGAGATTATTTTGAGGGCTCGACCTTGGTTGAGAAGGCGAATCATGCACAATACTATTTTCATCATCGAGTGTACAGGACAAAGCGCACAAGTCTTGCGGGTGATCAAAAATGGGTTGTCTACAGTTGCCCCTCTTTGACAGAACTCGAAGGCATGAAATGACACGAGTGAATGTAATCCTAACACACTCTCAAGCTTGAATTGTACTCCTCAAGGGTCAACTAAGGTTCCAAGGTTAAGGTTTGAGGGTGTGTATGGAGTATGGAGATGGCTTAAGGGTGACAAGCTTGTTCAAATATGACTTGCACAAGAAGAAAGAGCTCTTAATATGTGTATAGGCTTTTTAAAAATTGTTTAACCCTAAAAAACAGTTGTATAACCTCTTTTTTTATACAATTTGAGCAAAACAAATTGGAAATATCTCCAAAAATGGACAATTGGCGGGCTCTCGCCCAGAACAATGTCTATCGCCACTGAGGCACGGTCAGCCCGGGCCCACAAGTGTTCCCCCGTTTCTCTGTTTTAAGCTTAGTGTAGGGCAGCACAAGGTTCAAAAATAAAATTCAGGGGTTCAATCAGTGTAGCTATGAAAGGTTTGAGATTATTTTGAGGGCTCGACCTTGGTTGAGAAGGCGAATCATGCACAATACTATTTTCATCATCGAGTGTACAGGACAAAGCGCACAAGTCTTGCGGGTGATCAAAAATGGGTTGTCTACAGTTGCCCCTCTTTGACAGAACTCGAAGGCATGAAATGACACGAGTGAATGTCAAAGCCCAAAGACGACCTATTTTGACAAGGCCGTAAGACTTTGGCAAAGAAATCAAGACATAAATGTAGTGGTTGAACTCGAAAGTTTCCTGCGTATTCCTTTACAAGGAATCAAACCAGCGTAATTCAAGGGCAAGATGTAAATGATATGCACAATGAAATAATTTATGATCATGCAATGAAGCAATGCAACGAAACATTTGAATGAAAGCCAACAAGCGATGAAATAACATCACAAGCAATAACAAAAGTATAAACCAAAGCAAAACAAATCAAGCTGTGTCTCGCACAAAAAGAAGCGAGTAAACAAACACGTCTCTCATAGAAAAGATATAAGAAAAGGCAAGCTTTCTACGTCCCATGCAGAAAGGGTGTTAGAAAATGCAAACCCGACTACGTTTCACGTAGAAAGGATGTAAGAAAATGTAAGCCTAAAAGGTGGTGTGAAACAACTCTGAGCACGTCTCACGTGAAAGGAGGAAGGGTAGTGTGAACAACAAGCGCACCTGTTGTTTTTAACCGAAAGAAACAACTCTGAGCGCATCCCACGCGGAAGGAGGAAGGGTGGTGTGAACATCAGGCGCACCTATTATTTTTAATCGAGAAAAAAACTCCGAGCGTGTCTCACGTGAAAAGAGGGAGGGTGGTGTGAACAACAGGCGCACCTGGTGTTTTTAACTAAGAGAAACAACTCCGAGCGCGTCTCACGCGAAAGGAGGAAGGGTGGTGTGAACAACAAGCGCACCTGTTGTTTTTAACTGAGAGAAATAACTTTGAGCGCGCCTCACGCAGAAAGAGGAAAAGTAGTGTGAACATCAGGCGCACTTATTGTTTTTAATCGAGAAAAATAACTCTAAGTGCGTCTCACGCGAAAGGAGGAAGGGTGGTGTGAACAATAAGTGCACCTGTTGTTTTTAATCGAAGAATACAACTTCGAATGCGTCTCACGCGAAAAGAGGAAGTGTGGTGTGAACAACAGGCACACCTGTTGTTTTTAACCGAGAAAAATAATTCCGAGCACGTATCACCCGAAAGGAAGGAAGGTGGTGTGAACAACAGACACACCTATTGTTTTTAACCGAGAGAAACAACTCCGAGCGCGTCTCACGCAAAAGGTGGGAGGGTGGTGTAAACAACAGGTGCACCTGTTGTTTTTAAGAGAGAGAAACAACTCCGCGCGCGTCTCATGCGAAAGGAGGGAAGGCGGTGTGAACAATAGGCGCGCATGTTGTTTTTAACCAAGAAAAACAACACCGAGCACGTCTCACGCGAAATGAGGGAGGGTGGTGTGAACAACAGGCGCACCTGTTGTTTTTAACTGAGAGAAATAACTCTGAGGGTGTCTCACGCAAAAGAAGAAAGGATGGTGTGAACAACAGGAGCACCTGTTGTTTTTAACCAAAAGAAACATCTCTGAGCTTGTCTCATGCGAAAGGAGGGAGGGTGGTGTGAAAAATAGGTGCACCTATTGTTTTTAACCGAGAAAAATAACTCCGAGCGCGTCTCACGCGAAAGGAATGAGGGTGGTGTGAACAACAGGTGCACCTGTTGTTTTGAACCGAAAGAAACAACTCCAAGCGCATGTCACGCAAAATGAGGAAGCGTGGTGTGAACAACAGGAGCACATGTGGTTTTTAACAGAGAGAAACAACTCCAAGCTCGTCTCATGCGAAAAGAGGAATTAAATCAACGAAAAAGCAAACAAAACTCAAAACTCAACACAGCGAGACTGGAAGATTTCGAAAATGAAGCTTACCAAGACGACTCAAAATTAAGGTACAAAGTGTAAACGCAAATCACGCAAACAAATTGAACACGATGCATTGTAACAGACTAAACAAAGGTACATAGTGTCAAAATAATCGAAGTTATGCTCGAAATGATCAATTTGGAACCAATTTTGCAAAAGTTTTGAAAATGAGCTTAATTGAATACAACACCATACGAAACAAATTACGAAGGCGCAATAAAACAAGAACGAGAACAAAATTCTTTTCCTCTCCTCTCTATTTTTCTTTCTTTCCATTTTTCTTTGTTTTCTTATTATTTTTTTTTCATTTCTTTCATTTCCTTTCCTTTTTCTTCTTTTTCCCTTTTTTTTCTTTTTTCTCTATTTTTTTTTCTTTTTTTACTCTTTTTTTTTCTTGCCAAACCAAACTCAAAACGAGGCTACCCAAACATTAAAACATCACAACAACTGAACTGTACCTACACTTAGGACCGACCGGGCCTAAATGAGGCACGACTAGGTCTATTGGAGCATGACTGGGTCTCGATAGCGACCAGGGACAGATCGGTAAAAACACGGCTGTGGTTGCTTTAAATCAAACCCAAACCTCATTTCCACCCACACCCAAAGCCGAAACTTCCTCCCTTGTCTCTCTAGGCCTCCTCTCTCTCTAGATTACCCTATTTCATAAAACCCACAAACTCTCACAAATTTTTTTCTTAAAACCCACTCACTCTTCTACATTTTGAACTGAACAAAAATCGATTTCGTTAAGTTTCGTGATTTCTATTGGTTTTGCTTGATTTCTCATATACTTACCCTCATTTTTTTCCTTTCTTCCCCTTGATTTTCACTTTCTCTTATTCTCTCTCTCCTAGGGTTTGAAATTTTGGAAATTTTCACTTAATTTCACTTATCCACTCATTTTTTCACACTTTTCTCATTTTTTCCTTCATATTTCTTGATGGCTAGCGACGAGGTTCCCATCCCTGACCCTGTGGTGGGTATTAGTGTTGTCCTTGGTGTGGACATTGAGGCCGAGGATATCCTTCTGCCTGTACCTAAGTCGGAGGTACTTCCATTGGCTGACAGGCATTTTGACGCGACCACTTACCAAATCCACAAACATGCTTTGACCCCCAGCGGCATCTTGAGATTTGAGGGACTCATCTCCGGGATTGACGAGGACATTCTTATGCGAGAGCCTGCAGAGCACTTGTTTAAGCATACTTGCAACTACATACTTGAAACTTGTAAACGAATCTTCCTTTCAATACACTGCAAATACTGACAAGATTTCCACGTGACAAGTGATAGCCAGGAGGATTGGCGGTTATGGATCCATATCAGGCCCCTGGCATTGGTATGAGAGACTTCCTGCGGAGGTTCGCACGCTGGTTGATGCTGCCAGCTTTGGACTCTTCTATTCAGGACTTAAACAGATGCAGGCTAAACCATTGTTTTACGGGGCCCTGGTGGAGAGGTGGTGGGATACAGCTGACTCGTTCCACATTTCATCAATTGGGGAGATGACTCTAACCCTATATGATTTCTCTATGCTCACTGGTCTACGGATAGGGATTGGTAGCCCGATCCCGTTTGATCCTAATATGACGCAATGGAGAGATGCACAGCGTCAGTTTCTCGGGGGAATCCCAGACACTACTGGCCACGGAATGGTGCGATACAGTTGGTTCTTGGAGCATTTTTTCAATCTTCAACCAGCTTCCCCGAAAGAGGTCGCCCAGTAGACCTGCGACTTTCTCATGCATCTCCTCGGTACTACCTGTTTGCGAACACGGAGAATACCATGGGTTTATATTTCTTAGGAGCACTGGTGCATCTGCCACATGTAGCAGAGTATGATTAGGGTGGTGCCAGCCTAGCCACTCTATACTGTTACATAAGCTTTGTATCTTGCCGTAAGGCGGATTCACTTAGCGGCTACTAGAGAGTTTGAAAGGTACACCTCACACTTACTTTTTTGTTTAGCTTTGCATTCTGTTCGACTTTATATTCTATTCAACTTTGTATTCTTGCTCATTTTTGCTTTGCATTTTCTATTCATATCTGCTCATCTACTTCATTTATCTTTCTCTGCTTATAGTTATGGGTTTACACGTATTTCACCTCTCTGGCTCTATTTCCAGTGAGGCCGCTTGAGTTATTAGTACCCCGCTCCCGGTACTACAACTCAAGATTCAAGTGGCATCACCGTGTAGACTGCGATTTGCCCTACTTTTGTCACTTTTTTGACACCATCACCACAGATCAGGTAACAAAATACTAGTCTTTGTCTTCATCTTATTATTTCCCTTATTATTTCCACTGATTCCATACTATTGTGTCCATATTGCTGTTTCCTGTATTGTTGCTTCCTTGATATCCGACACTTAACTTGCATTTTTTGCTCACAGCTTGACTGGTATCCTTGGACGGGCATCCTCAAAGCATCGAGGACGACCTATGTCGTTGCATGGCATGCTTCCACCATGCGGATTCTGTTCGAGCAGGGCATATTACTTGGGAGAAAGGTTCATCTGGCAGATGCGAGGCGTCGCTAACCCTGACATTCCAAGTCCTCCTCTTCCAGGCATGAGAGTAGTTGATGAGCTTCACGACGGTCCTCAGATCGACTTCCTAATGTTGGGAGAGGATGGTGATCGACAGTATGAGCCTGACGACTTCACCACTTTCTTGCAGACTTGGGTGATAGCGCCTCTTACCCAGGGCGCGGCTCGCGTTATTCCAGAGGTTGTTGTTGCCACTGCTAGAGGTTCTCCTGTCGCCGCTCCCGTTCCCGGGCTTCCCGCGATTCTAACTGAGGTTGTATACATGCGACTAAATGGGGTGCTGGAGCAGGTCCCTCTAGAGCATATTGAGGAAAGGGATTGAAGATTGGTGATTGTTCCTGGCATCGAGTAGGTACACACTTCTTTTCACTTCTGCTCACTGTACACTTTATTATTTCTTTCCACTGTACCATTTCTTTCTTGTTCACTGTGCTTGATCACTGTACTCGATTATTTTTGTATATCGTACTAAATTCTCTTCTTTTTGCAAGTATCCGCGGCGTATGCTAATGACCTTCTCCGGATGATTGACCGACTGCTTATGATGGTGAGGAGGAAGCAAACTACTCTGGCCACCCATGGGATTGAGGTATTGCAATCTTGTTCGTAATTATGTTGTATCCATTCTGAGACCTGTACACAGTTTAATTAGATCTCTTCTGATATCTGTACTCATTTCTGCTTGAGCTGGCACCAGCTGCACCTGTAAGGCCTCTTCCAGCTGGAAGGAGGCGGAGACGAGGTGCGATGAGAGGCAAAAGACAGACTGACCGAGGGAGAGATCGGGCGAGGTAGCGCTCACCTTCTGAGGAGTCTTTTGCTGAGTACACGACCTCTGAAGAGGAGGGGGGACGAGGTTGACGTGCGATCCACTAGTTCCAGTGATGATAGTGAAGCCCCTCCTTCTCAGCCGAGGAGGAAGAGAGTGAGGATGGAGTGTTGATTAGTTCTTTTGCCATTTCTTTTGCTTTGTAGTTAGACTCTCTGTTTTTGTTTTTGAAGACTTTTCTTTTGTTTTTGGATTGTAAAAACAATGATCGGGGTTAGACCCGCTAGTGTGTATATAAAAAAGTTTTGGATACTTCTTCTCGCATAAAATGAGATAGATGACCTAACCGTTGTATAATAATTTCGTACAAGACTTTACAACTGTGGATGCGTGCTTTTTGAATTCCTTCTTGAATTGGATAACAACCTTCTACTGGACAAAAAGTAAAATACAACCCAATAACAGCAAAACGAAATGAACATGACCTAAAAACAGTAAACAACACTTGATAAAAACAAAACAAAACTTAAAGTGCAATCACAGTAGAGCAAGACAAGAGACTAGCCTCTGATGCAACTGTTCTGATCTGGGCCATCATTTAGACCTGCCCGGGTCCAAATAGGCACGGCTAGGTCCCAATGAGGCATGACCGGGCCCAAAAGTGATGCCGGTCGGTGAGATCCAACTGTCATGTACAGCTCCTTCTCAAAGTCTATAAAAGGTGCTTCCAAGCAGTTTTCCTGGCAGAATAGCAAGTCTTTAATGTTTGGCTCTTAAGATGGAGAGTGTGCTCAACACTAGGCTCCGTGATTGGATTGCCAATTTGGACAGCTCGGACAAGGTGAACTTTCGCGGTTTTGGCCTAAACGCTCTTTTTCCTTTGAGCCGTACTTCGTTTTGCTTTCTATTTCTTTATGCTGCTGTTCAGTGCTGGAACCCGATTACGCATGTATTCCGCTTCGGATCCTAAGAGCTGTGCTCGACACTTGAAGAGTTTCAAGCATTGATAGAATCCCGACGAGGCGAGAAAATTATGTCGCAACCCCGTTTTGGCCATGCCCTGGCTTTGGGACGAATGTGTGGGTTTACTTTGCACGAAGCTCGATCTTTAGCTCATGATGGGGAGCTAGATATACCTGGTTTGATTCATCGATTTTTTGATATCGGACACAGAGGCGACCTTCCCTGGCAAAACTTTCTGTTTATGTATGCTCGCACATTTTCTTCTTGCCCCTAGTTATGGCGAAGCTAGCATTAAGCTGATCGAAGTAGCCCACCATCTGAAAGAGGGTAAAAGTTTTGCCGTTAGCTCAGACCCTGATAGGTTTAGATGTTTTCCACCGACAAGAGACCTCCAGATTTACGGGGAGTCCACTATTTGCTTCAGGTACTATTTCCCACCCTTTCTTATATATGTCTTTTACATCACTTGACGCTCACTCTCTATTTTCTCTCAAAACCCTTTTCTTTCCTTTTCTCTCAACGTACATCTCTCTATTCTTTAATCACTCTTATTTTTAATCCCTTCCCAGGTTTGGCTCATGGATAAGTTGAAAATGGTGGACATTTGCCCTGAATATTCAGCCTGAGCTTACTTCTTCCGCCAGCGACTAGTGGACTTTCTCAATGAGGGATGGTGTTGTAACTAGATGTGCAGCAGATTTGTAGCCGGCATCACTTGGGGTTGCCCCTGGCTCAATCTGACTGAGATGAGTTACAACATGACCTAGTAGCCAGGCATACAGTTGATTGGCCTTACGCACTACATGTTCTACTTTCCTTTCCGGCTCAGACGCCAGTTCAGGCATGATCAGACCTGCCCCAAAGAAGGAATAGAGTACCTGACTTCATTCCCGATTCGTGCTTCACAGTTGGCCCGGTACCTTGCTGCCTGGAGGACGAGAGAGCTTCTGGTCCTTGCCCCTAGTTTCAATTATGCCCTTTCTGGCGAGTGCTTGGCTTGGCTTGAGGATGAGGCACAAGTCGGGCCAACTTTGGCTGCAGAGGCTTCCACAGGCACGAGCATGGGACACAGGAACATCTGACTCATCTATGCCCCTAGTTTATTGCTTTGACTTTTCTTTTCAAGTTTTATGATGTAAGAGCAACTTTGATTTGTATCGGAGAGTTGGAGAATATATTTGTGTTGAAATCAATGGAATTAAGGTTGTGAGCACTAAAATTTTTCTTTTTGGTCCAAAAAATGGTATAAGTTGTAAAAAGTAAAATTTTGAACAAAATCAACTTTTATTAAAACTTTCCAAAACCATTTTCGAAAATGATTACTACCTGATAGACATAGGAATCAAACCCTCAAGATGTACAACCTCGAATCAAAAAATCATGATTGCCCTTGATTGTATACCACTACTGCTCCGCTTTGTAACCAGCTTTTCTTCCCAAAATGAAGATCACAACCGAACTAACAGATGATGAACAAAGATGACCTGATCAGGAAAATAAACAGGCAGTTGAGTTAGAGATAGTTATGGCCGAACTTTAGGATGAAATTGCCTATGTATTCCAAAGATGGGAATCAGGCCTTACATAGTTTGGTTCAAGTTTACTCGAGTATTAACTCTCTTCTTTTGCACTCTAACTTTTGCCAAAGTCGCCCTTTAGGGTTTTCAACCTTTCGAGCTCAGTTGTTCTTTATTTCTAATTTTTCTTGCTCCAACTTTTTCCTAGGTCGCCCTTTCGGGTTTTTGGCCTAGCAAGCCTCTCAGGGATAATATTTCTTCAACTTGTCCATATTGATCGGCTGTGAAAATTCCAGGCCATCTAAGTCCATGAAAATAACCGCCTCTCCTGACCAGATAGCTTTGATAATGTAATGATTAGTCCAATTGGGTCTAAACTTGCCCCTAGGGTCATGGATAAGAGCTTTGTTGTCTTTTAGCACCATGTCTCCCTCCTTGAGATTCCTAGACTTAACTTTCTTGTTAAAAACCCTGGAAATTCTGCGCTGGTAGCTGCAGCTCAACTTTCCGCGCTCCTTTCAAAAGACAAATAAGCCCTACAGTATTTGACTCATGCGGTTCTGAATCTAATCTCACAAGTGCAATGTGAAATAGATAAACACCAAAGAGTCCAAATTCGGTAAATCTTTTGGAAAATCGATTTTGAATCAAATTACCAAAAATGAACTGCTTTGCCAAATACAGAGTCGTCACCTAAATATTTTTGAAAAATTTAGAAAACCCATGACTCGTGCCAAAGGCCACGTGTCCGTCATCACCAAGATTGTCTCGGCTCGGGAACTTAGGTACGAGAGGGGAAGGTCATGAATTGAGCAACCCCACTTACCCGATCAAAGATCGGCCTCTACTAATCATGATGTGATTTTTATTTACATTATATTCTCTTGTTCCGGTTATTAGGCTAACTCACTATGTGATGCGCACACACACAAGTATAGACTAACTTACAAAAATTAGAACACTTAATTTCATGTTCGTTTTGAAAAGAGTTTGTAAATGTGCCACTCGAAAAAGTGGGCTTAAATGTACATGAATCAAACCATCCCAATTCAAGCAACTAACCTTCATCCACAGGCATTCAAACAGTTTATTAGATAAGCACTTAGCCTCATGGTGAACATGCTTTGACATGGCAACAATCACACTCATGCAATTATGCTAAAGCAAATAAAAGCTCACCTAGCACTCCAAGCCAAAAAGATGACAAAGTTAGAATAATGCATGATCCTAACTATGCAATATGACTAATGCAACGCATGCGATATGCAATCTAAATAGGCTCGGCTACTTAACATAACATGCGAATCAATTTGATAACATGCGGTCTAAGCATGTATTCAAAGAAACGTTTAACTAATAATGCAAGTTAGAATGATGCACCAAGCTTAATGCATGCAAGACAATGGATGCAAGACATAAAAGATGCTAAACAAAATATGATGCCCTAAATTAACCATCATAAGCAATTTAAATAAAAGGGAGAAAGACGTAGGGTTAGAAACATACACGTTATTACAACTATGCCCTCACATAGGAGGGTCCGAATGAACTAACTAGCTAAACTAATTAACTACCTATTACAAAACGAATTAAATAAACTAACTATGCTAACTTAATTATTACAACAACAAATTAAATAACTAGTCTAGAAATAAATAGAACATAAAACTAACTAAATATTTACAAGACAAAATTAACTAGCTACAACTAATTAATTACAACACTTTACAAAATTTTAAACAAATGACTAAGCTAAGTAATTAAACTAAACAGCCCTAAGAAGCGAAGAGTGCTCATGAATGCACACGGATTTCCACCCAAAAAAGCCACTGTTCTGCTGCCAAAAAGCCTCTATTGCACAGTTAGAACACTTGCACTGTTTTTCACCTCAAAACCAGCTCTGTTCTGTTTTAAAAGGCCACTGCTCAATTTGACAAAAGTGGCCGGCAAGCCAGAAGTGGTGGCCTGCCGGCCACAAAATCCTGGTTCTTCCTGCTGCAACAAAGAGCAAATAGAGCACAACCAAGGTATTCTTAAGAGTTATTTGCACAACTTACCCCTCATTATCATCAAACAACTCAAAGGAGTGGTAAATTTGATTTACAAACCATCAATCGATGCAATTTCATTGTATGATGGCCTATGAACCAAAGTGTACAAGTTCAATAAATGTAACAAATAAAGACTCTCAAACGTCCTCCCTATCATGGATTGATCAAGGGAAGTGGTTGGCATTGGCTCTTGAACCGTTTACATCACTAACAAGTATGAAACGATTCATGACTCAAGGGTTCAACTAAAGTCTGATTGAACCCAAAATTGATTATTATCTTGCATCATTTTAGTCATCAATTCAATACTTCATTTTAATTACCAACCATTGTTTAGTCAATTAAGTCCAAGAGTGATCTTTAAGTCCTCTAGTGGAAATGAGTACCAAACCAAGAGTTGTTTTAGCCATGAGAGAAGTGTCATGCCGTTGGTAATGAACCCCTAAAGGGATTAAACCATTAAGTATAAGACCTCAATCTCAAGCTTAAACAAACAAGTGGCTTAAAACAACTTTCAAAACAAATAAAAAACCAAGAAATGAGGGAGGTTGCAGTGGTGATTAAGGGTGATCACAAGCATGGAAAACAAGAAATAAACACTATCAACTCAAATAAGTTGGTGGCTAAGGCCTAAACCACAAAGCTTATGAGGAAAATTACACTACAAGCATGCATACAAGGCTCAAATGCAATGAACAACCAAAAAAAATCCTAAAACAGTGCTAAATCAGTCCTAAAACATGCTGGAATTAAGACCAAAATAGCTAGAATAAAAAGCTAAAACATGGAGCATGTTAAGCTAGTAAACAAGCACAAGGAAGGGAGGCTATCCTCTTTATTTTTAAGACTTCAAAACAACATTTTAGCCACTGAAAAAGCTCTGAGAATCAATGGTAAAAAGCTCAAAAAAAGGTTGACAACAATGTAGGAAACACAAAGGTAAAGGCCTTGGAAGCTAGGTAAAAGGAATGGTGAGCCACCCCTCCATCCTTATTGGCCTTAAACCACAAGTTTCAGCCCAAAATTTCAGAGTTTAGACAGTCCAAAAATAGCCCAAAAATAGTAGGCAAAATAGCAATTAAAGCAAAACAATAAACCAAGACTTATACCACTTGAAAAAGGAGAACACTTTCCAAGCAACAAATCAACACTTACATATCCTCTAGAGCTCAAAGTAAGCCTAAAAGTGCCTCAGCTCTAATACCACAAGGTTTGGTTTAGAGTATATAGGAAAAGGCTTAGAAATTTGCAAGAGAGAGAGAGAGAGAATTTTGCTTCAAAATGTTCAACCCTAAAAAATGGAAGGAGAGGTCTCCTATATATAGAAAAACATCAAACTCTCTCAGAAATATCAATACATGCGCATGTAGGCAGGTGCATGCATCTGTGGAAACAGTTGGCACAACTGACATAAATATCTGCCAAAACACACTTATGGTTGGCAGGCCACTAATGCTGGCCGGCAGACCACACAAGTGGCCGGCAGCCCACAGTGGTGGCCGGCAAATCCTAAGGTTTTTTAGGCTTAAAAAACCATGGTTTTGGTCCAAAACAAGGCAAAAGGTGTGTAGGGTTTGAAGGCTCAAAATTGTGGCATTCTACTGAGGACTCCGAACACTTGACAAGCATATATACATTCATCATTGGGTGTGCAAGCGACGACGTCCAAGTCGTAAGGGCGATCAAAAATAGGCTGTCTATAGTAGCCCTGAACATGATACAATGCCTTTAGCCTTCTCTTATCAAACAACATTAACTCTTCAAATCTACTCTGTTGGCAGTCCGCTTCCGCTATCTGACACTCGGCCATAACTCGCAACGACGGGATTGGCAAAGCAGCTTCCATCCCATAGATGAGAGAATAAGGGGTTTCCCCTATAGATGTTCGAATCAAGGTTCAGTAACCCCAAAGTGCGAATGGTAGTTTATCTGGCCAGTCCCTGTAGGTCTCAACCATCTTCTACAAGATGTTCTTGATATTCTTATTGGCAGTTTCAACAGCTCCATTGGTTTGTGGCCTGTGTGTGGATGACTTATGAAAAGCCACGTCATATTTCTCCAACAAATCTATCACCTGTTTCTTGAAGTGGGAGTCGTTATCTAATATAATCTCGTTCAGAACTCCGTACCGGCAGATAATATTGTTTCTGATAAATTTGGCCACATGCGATGCCTTCAACACGACATAGAACAGAGCTTCCACCCACTTTGTAAACTAATCAATCGCCACCAAGATATATTCATGTCCATTCGATCCTTTTGGTGAGACAACACCGATAACATCAATTCCCCAAACTGAGAAAGGCCATGGCAAAGTCATGTTGTAAATCTTTGACAGCGGAATATTGATTGGCATGAATTTGACATTTATGGCATCGCTGCACAAAACTAATACAATCATCTGCCATGGTGGACCAATAACAGCCTTACTTGAAAATCTTCCGAGCTAATATCACACCATTCATGTGTGCCCCGTATTCTCCACCGTGGATAGCCTCCATAAGGCGCTTTGATTCCTCTTCCTCCACACACAACTTATGCATTCCCAGATGACCTCTTTTACACAGCTTACCCCCGCAGATAATAAATTGGACGGCCATACGCCATATTCCACATTCGTCCTTGGCATTTGCCCCTAGTAGATACACCTCATTTTCTAGGAAGTTCCAAATATCATAATACTAGGGGTTTTTGTCTTGCACTTCATCTATTGCGGCAATGTTTTCATAAGCCCGCGTGTATTTCTGTTCGATGATATCGGACGCATCTAGACTCCAAGTGAGATGTCTATCATGGAAGATAGAGTTGCTAAAGCATCGTCGAACCTATTGTTCTCTCTTAATAGATGCATGAATGTCAGTTTTTCAAACCTCGGAATCAGAATATCCAGGGTCTGATGGTAAACCTTCATCTTCTCTTCTTTGACTTTTTAGTCTCCGTTTGCTTGAGAAACAACCAAGTTCGAGTCCCCGATGACGTCTTACCTTATTGTCCCTAGTTCTTTTAAACCAACAATACACTCATCATATTTTGCTTCATTGTTAGACACCTTGAAGCAAAGTTTGAAGGCTAAAGGTATATGGGAGTTGTCTGGTGCTATCAGTCACACACCTATCCTATAGCCGTACTGATTGGACACTCCGTCAAAGTACATCGTCCAAGTTTCCTCTTTAACTTGCAAAACGTCTTCATCTGGGAACAAGTATTCCACTCCCTCATCTCCTTCTACCGGGTGGTCTGCCAAGAACTCCGCTACAGCTCTTCCTTTAACTGACTTGCGGGTGACATATTTGAGATCAAATTCGGAGAGAAAAGGCAACCAACGAGCCAGCCTATCTGTAAGCACTGGTTTCTCAAAGAGATATTTGATGGGATCTAATCTCGAAACTAGGATTACAAAGTGAGCTAACAAGTAGTGCCTCAACTTCCTGGTAGCCCATACCAAGGCTAGGCAAGCTTTCTCCAAAGGAGTGTAGCGGGTCTCATAATCCAGCATCTTCTTGCTCAAGTAATAGATGGCTTTCTTTACCCTATCTTCAGATTCCTGAGCGAGCATGCATCCCATGGTCGTATCTGTCACTGACAAGTACAGAATCAGAGGTTTCCTCGGCTCCAGCGACGACAACACATGCGGATTCTGGAAGTATTGCTTAACCTGTTCGCAGGCAAACTGACATCGATCATCCGATCGAAATTTCTTCCCTTTCTTCAGGAGACCAAATAGTGGTTCACAAGTCAAGGTTAAGTTATAAATAAACTGTCTTATGAATTGCACTTTACCAAGAAAGTCGCACACCTCCTTTTCAGTCCTCGATGGTGGCATTTCTAAGATGACCTTGATTTTGGAAGGATCTACTTCAATGCCCCTCTCTGTGATAAAAAATCCCAGCATTTTCCCAACTATTACCCGAAGGTGCATTTCTTTTGATTCAACCTCAATCTGTATTCCCTGTTCCGTTGAAAAAATTTCTTTAGTGCGGAGTGGTGGTCCTCTCGTTCTTTAGACTTGACAATCATGTCATCCACATACACCTTAACCTCTTTGTAGATCACGTCATGGAGAATGGTGGTTGCATCCCTCCAATAGGTGGCCCCAGCATTTTTTAACCCAAACGGCATAACCCGGTAATAGTAGATACCCCACGGAGTGATGAATGTAATCTTCTCTTTGCCTTCGGGTGGCATCAGAATTTGGTTATACCCAGAAAACCCATACATAAATGAAAGCAAGGCGTGGCCAACAGTGAAATCCACTAATTTATCAATGTGCAGTAGAGAAAAGTCATCTTTTGGACTGGCTCTGTTCAAGTCCCAAAAGTCTACACACACCCGAATTTTACCATCCTTCTTCGGCACTGGGACGATGTTGGCCAACCAGGTCAAATACTCGGATACTAACAAGAATCATGCATCAATCTGCTTGGTGACCTCTTCCTTGATCTTCAGCACCCAATTCGGACGAACTCTGCATAATTTCTGCTTGACTGGCCGGGCCTCAAGGTCAAGAGGGATCCAGTGCTGTACAATCTCAGGATCGATTCCAGGCATGTCTTCATAGTACCACGCGAAAACATCTTTGAAATCTTTTAATAAAGCGATTAAATGCTCGTGCTCCTCTGAAGACAACGTGGACCCGATCTGGACTAGGCGCGGATCCTTCTCAGTATCCACATTAATGGCAATGATTCATCAGCATAGGGTTTAGCAAACCTCTCCTCCTCCCGATTAATCAAGTTTTTCAAAGCCAGAAGAAATTCTTCCTTTTCGTTTTCATTAAAATTTTGAAAGTCCTGATCAATACAATAAACCAACAACACAGAAAAGTACAGAATTCATAGAGTTTTCATTCAAAAGGTCCAGATCTTCGGTTACAGACTCAAAAGAAAAACAGAATGAAGACCTAGACAGAACTTTGATATCCGGGTTACCACCCCCAGAAATACTAGACTCAAACTCATAAGAACTTGAATTTGATCCCGATCCCACAGATTCAATGGAATCAGATTCTGGTTCATCGCCCGATTTAGAACTGGAAAGGTAGCCTTTCTCTAGTTGCCAAGTAAGATGCGGTGCCCCTGATGCATGTAGAATGCCACTGGTTGGGTTCACACCCGGTTCTTTCTCGATCATGGAGACAGTAAAGTTATCCCTCAAGTTCTCTAGGTCGGTCGTTGGATCTATCAGGAGACTAGCCAGTGCTGCCCCTACTCTAGGTTCGCTATCATCTAAGTCACCTCCCGTGCTCTATTAAGCTTTGATGCTTAGTTCAGCCTTTTCCTCATCATCATTGTTCTGTAGTTGATGGTCAAAGAAGATCTCAAACTCGAGGACACACTACTTCAAAGAATTTACCCAAGGCCCGGGAAAGCCACAAAAAGGGAAATCCTCTCATTCCCGAACAAAACGGTCATTCAGTGTCCCCTGGATTGGCTTGTGGATGAGTTCATAGTGTTTTTCGGTTTGCTTGGCCTTAGCTCGGCCTCTCATTTATTCTCCCTTTCTGATCCAGTCTTCTCTAGTGGGCACATAGCCCAGTCCAAAGGCATGTAGGTTGTGTGGCACACCTGTCAATGCTGCAACACCTTTTTGGCCACTCTTTTCGAGCCCCATTCCTATAACGTGCTACAATTTGTTCATGAGATAGATGGACTGGGCGCTGGCGTACATGCCTTCGTCTGCACTATCCGGGCTTCAGCCAAAGTGAATCCTGCGAGAAATACATCCTCCTCGCCATGGTTGATCTCTAGCACTGGCATGATAACCTCTAGCGGCGGATGGATGGAGAAGTTCCCGAAAACAATTGTCATTCCTCCCCCGTGAGGATACTTCAACATCTGGTGGAGAGTAGAAGAGACAATTTTCACATGATGCAACTAGGGCCTCATTAACAACAAATTGAAGGTAGCTAGCATATCCAACACATGAAACTCGATCTTTTGCTCTGATGGGCCCACCTGGACTCTCACTTACAATGTACCTACGACCTCTCTACTTGTGTTATCATACGCCCGTATTACTTGGGCTGTAGGAACAAAGTCCGTTGGTTTGAGGCCAATTACATAGACAGTACGGAAATGACAGACATTAATGGCCGAACCAGTATCTACCAACACCACCGGCACTCACTTCTCCCTACATTTCACAGATATATACAACAATTTATTATGAGATGAGTCTTCCAGCGGTAACTCTTTGTCAAAGAAAATAAGCATTGGTTTGGTACCACCTGGAAAAACCAAACCCACAAGCTGCTCGGGCATGGTATCAATGGACAATTTAGCCTTGTCCATTGTCGATAACACTGCCCGCCGATGTACTCGTAAGGCCATGAGAAGACCCCAGATTGAGATGTCAGCTTTAATTTTCTTGAGTTGTTTCAATAATGCCTCTTCTTCTAGTTATTTATTTTTCTGTTTCTCAGCCTCTTTGTCTTTTCCAGAAGCCTCTTCTTGATCCAGGTGTGGCGGTTTAAAATACCGTCCACTACGAGTAAGATGGTGTATCTCTTCAATTTACCATGTATTATCCGGGATACATTCTCCCTAATCTTTGTCGGTATAGGCCAGATGTAAATCATTGTCATCCCACCACTCACCATCAGCCATAACTGGACCATTATTTAGTTCTACTTGGAGCATGTTCACATCACGCCCCCCATCATCATACCACTCTTCTTCCACAACAGCTCTTAGTTCTGCGTTTCCTTGGAATACTTTTTCTATCACTCGGCTCCCATTTGGGTTCTCCCATTATTTGAACATTATCTGCAGTTGGCTCGACCTTTGCTTTTCCCTTATCATTTTCCTGCCCCATGTAACAAGTCCGCGAGGGACCGTTACAGTTCGGACTCTTGATTTTGCAACACGGTTCTTAATCTGAACCAAAGAGTCCAAATCCGGCAAATCGTTTTGAGAAAAACAGATTTTTTTTGAAAGAAGTGCCAAACATGGACTGCTTTGCCAGATACAGAGTCGCCACCTAAATGTTTTTTTAATGGGAAATTTAGGAAACCCTGACTCGGTGCCTAAGGCCACGTGTCCGTCATCACCAAAGTTGCCTCGGCTCGGGAACTTGGGTACGATTGGGGAAGGTCACTTCGTGAGCACCCCCGCTCGCCCGATCAAAGATCGGCCTCTACTAACCATGATATCTATTTTTGAAAACATTGTGAGTTCTTATTCCGGTTATTAGCCTAGGTTACTATGTGATGCGCACAGCATACAAGTATAGACTGGATCGCCTGAATTGGAACAAAACATTTCATGTTCGCTTTTTGAAAATGGTTTGCTACCCGCAGGTAGGCTTAAAAGTGGATTTGCCACCCTCAGGTGGGCTTAGAAAACAAGATAATTTGCCACTATCTAGTGGGCTTAAAACTCACAATTGATGAATTGTTCCAATCCAAATAACCCAACCTTCACCCACAGGTATTCAGGCAGTTATATCACATTAACAATTAGCCTCATGGTAAGCATGCTATCATGGCAGTCACTCACACACATGCAAGGATGCTAAAGCATAAACGCTTACCGAGTACTCCAAGCCAAAACAGAAACTAGTTAGAAATCAATGCATGATCCTAACTATACAGAAATGCCTAATGCAACACATGCAAAAATGCAAACTATAGCGGGCTCGGCTATTCTAAACATGGCATATGAAATGCTACAACTAACATGTATTCAACTTGAAATTGAAAATACAATGCAGTTAGTATGATGAGCTGAGCCCGGTGCATGCAAGACACATGAATGAATGCAAACATGCAAGGCATAAGGATGCTAATTGAAACATGACCTAAAACTAACCATCGTAAGCTGGCAAATAAAAGGGGGAAAGATGTGGGGTTGGAAGACATGCATCACACACACGCACATTTACTAGAATTATGCCCTCGCACAGAGGGTCCGAATAAATAATACAGTCCAAATATTACAGTCCCAAATAAAAGAATATTACAGTCCAAATAAGAGGCCGATGGATGAAAATGAAGTGCCTCGAAATGCGTGCACACGGGCACGCAAACCGAGGCGATGACAAAATATGATGAAATGACATGGAAATGAATATGGCAAACATGTTAACGGGATTTTCAGCATAATGAATGAAATGTGGGGGGAAAAACAGTCCTGAAATGAGGCGAACACACACCCGATGCATGGAATCATCTCCCGAAATGCAATTAGGGCCATAGAAATAACTTACAGTTTTTGTTCTATAATCAAAGCATGGCATATTGGTACGTGGAATGTGACAAATACGAAAGCAAGACAGGAAAGCCCCAAGGATAAGCATTGTTTAGCATACAAATATGGCCTAAGCACGCCACAGCAAAGAAGGGCAACCAATGGCAATTGCAAAAATGGCCTAAACATGAGATTATGAGCAAACTTCACGCTGGCTTGTCCTCAAAACAGGTTAGGGCCCTTCAACAACATTGAAGAGGGCCCAAAATATGAACATATTACAGACTGTAAAAAAACCCTAAAAACAAACATAGATATAGCTAAGCTCTTAGGTGCAGGAAAAAGGGCCGAAAGGTAGCCAAAGAGGCAAGTGGTATATTGCACGGCCCAAACTGAAAAATTCCCTTCTACAACGTTTGAAAAGGGACCAAAAATAGGCATATTTTACAGAACTGTAAAAACTCCAAAACAGTAGATACAACAATGCTAACAAATGCAAATGCAAAATGAGGCTCAAAAGGTGGCATAACACAAAGTATGCAAAGCATTCACCAAACAGCCAAAAGACTCTTAATGAAAACATGTTTAAGAAGGTCAATAATAAGACTATTTCTAGGCCTGTAAAAAGACCAAAAACAGAAGCATGATTAGGGGCTGCCAAAGCAATGCAAGAAAATGGCATTTAAGGAGGATATTGAAGCGTGCAATATGGAGGGCTCAAACCGGGTTGAGCCCTTAATGAAACGAGAAAATGAAAGCTCAAAATGACCTTTTCAGGTTTTGGTCCGGAGCTCAAATCAATAAGCATTGTTGGTTTATAAATGGTGCAAGAAAATGGAACCAAAAAGGGGGGAATGCCCAACCCCTTACTTCTTTGCTTACTACTCTACTCTCACCCTAAACCGCCTTGAAGACCAATGCTTTTGTTGCTTCTTGGACCAACTTTGATGACTCTAAGCTGCTGGAGTTCCTCCCCTTCTGCTGAAGATGGAGTGGGATGGTAGAGCTTGAAGATGATGAAGAAATGGAGCCCAAAACTTTGAAGAAATGGGGTGAATATGTATGTTATGCCCCAACCAATCCTTCTAACCCTCCTTTCTTGAGTTGGGAGGCCAGTCAATCTATGCAAAGAGGGAGAGAAGACTCTAGGTCCAAAAGGGAAGTAATTGAAGCTCTTGTTCCCCCACAAAATATCCCCGGAATATAGATTATTTCTGGGGGAAACAGCTGTACAGCTGTAAAGTACACACAGTGAGGAAGCAGGCCGCCAGGTATTTTTGTTGCAAGGTGGCCGCCCCGGCACCACCTCCCTAGCCGGCCGTCCAAGGGGTCAAAAAGGGCCAAGTGGCTTTAGTGGCCGGCCACCACATATTGGTGGCCTCCCAAGTCCCTCTTCACAACCCTGTGGTTCGAATTTGGAACTCTAAAAAGGAGAGAGAACAAGCCATTTTGAGGAGGGGTTCAAAAGGTTCAAATGGAATTTAATGGCCGGCATAAACTTTTAGGGTCCTCCATGTGTGTACCATCACAAATATGTGGTTCAAAGTTCAGAAAGTGGCCCAAGGGTGTTCACATTGGCTCGGAAAGGAGGGGTTCAAAAAGGGTCAACGAAACATTAGTGGCGGCCCATGAACTTTAGGGTCCTCCATGTGTGTACATCAACAAATATGTGGTTTGGGTTTTGAAGAAAATGGCTTCCCAAGGTGTTCAACGTTGCTTCGAAGTGCGAAAAAACGGGTGTCGGAGGGCGAAAATGGAATATAACTGGTTGCCAAGATAATTGCTGGCCTCCCACCCTTCAGTGACCTCCCTGGTGATAAAACAGAGGCACCTGCCAAAAATGAACAAAAATCGATGCAAAACGAAAGTTCGGGGGCCAAAACGCGCAGTTCGGGGTCCCGAAAATGGGCTGTTAAGCACCGAAAATGGCATTCGGCCACGAAGTGAGTTTCTCAGACCCCAGTGTCCCTCAAAAGGGAGTAAATAGGAAGTATGCCAAGAATCAAAGCAAATGGAGATGGTTAGGCGGTCCCAAACCGAGGCACACTGCCTGACATCTCCGAAAATCGGGAACCGGGCTCCGAAATGGGAAAAATGGCCTATGGCACAAAATGTAGCCCACGGCCACTGAGAGATGGTCTACAGGACCTCTCCCTCCCCTCAGGAAAAGAAACAGAGAAAACCGAGTCTGGTTCGCAAACCGAGGCAAGGCACAGAAGAGGGTTCGGAAGTTCGGAGGCAGGGCTCGCAGCCAAGACTCTGAAACTTCTGAACGATCACATCATGCAATATCACCAAGTGCTCAACTGGCGACATCTGAGTCTTAAGGTCGGTCAAAAATGGGGTGTCTACACCCCAGTGTTATCTTTCTCCGAATTTCTTTTATCCTTTCATTTTGGAATTGTTCCAGCTCTCATTCTTGCTTAGTCATAGCCTTACTCATAGTCACTGCTTCAGGCACGGCTTCAGTTCTAGGTGCAATCGTAGTTATCTCTATTTCCTTTCTCTCTAGTTTTACCCCAGTTTCTTCTTCTTTGTTTGGCTCATTACTCAACCATCCGGTATTATCGGTGGATCCATTCAGGTCAAACCATTCGATCTGTACATCTCCTTGATCATGCTCATCGAAGAATTGTAAGTTGTCCAAATCCTCTTTGAGGTCTACCAAATCATCCAACCCTTGGCTCGAGCCATCTTTCCTAACCACATTGATGTCTACCAAGGTTGGCAGCACCAATTCAGGCTTGATTTGACCAGTTGACACAATATAGCAACTTGGATCATGCATCATTTTAGATAAGTCCTCAGGACACTTTGGTAATAGACTACCTTCCTCTAAGGTCGACTCCCCTTTCATTGTAAGTCTCATCACCACAAGCTTGGGTTGAGGTTTGGACGTGTCCATCATGCACAGGTTTGCGCCTTCCGGAATGAACAATGTCGATTTTGGTATGTGGGAGGGAGTAATATATATGCTGGGGTCGTAAAAGGTGGCCAGTGTATGGATAAGGTTAAGGTTCCGAGGTATGGGAACTTGATTATGGGCAAGGAGTGGATTTGTGGTTACGTTTGGTTTCTGAGGTGGAGCGATCACCTTGTTGTCAATGAGATCTTGAATCTCATGATGTAAATGGTAGCACTGGTTGGTGTCATGACCATGCTGCTGGTGAAAAGCACAGTATTTTACGAGGTTATGTTTAGATGGAAGAGGGTTGGGTAAGTGCCCTTTTTTGACTAGCACCTGCATGGCTTTGGAAAGGGTCATGTATAGCTGGTTAAAAGTCCTCTGAGGTTGGGTTGGGTTGGGTTGGATGAGGTTTGTGGGTTTGTGTTGGAAAAGGGGTCAGCAGTCTTGGTTGTGGTGACAACACTTACGTCTGACGGCCTCGCAGTTGTGCTACCACTGGCAACATTGGAACTGTGCACAAACGACCTTTTCGCTGGCTCCTTCTTATCTATAATAAGCCCCTACTTCATAGCATCCTTAATTTACACCCCCATTTCATGGAGTTCTGTAAATGTAAATAGAGGTAGAACAATCATCTTTTGTAGCAGCTTGCTATGCATATTCCGAATAACCATTCTTATCTGATCCTTTTCCGAAGGTCGAGTGGTCATCATTGAGACTTTAGCCCTCTATCTCGTCACAAACTCAGAGAAACCTTCTTTCGACTCTTGGCATGTTGCCTCAAGATCACAATTGTGACCTCAATCTGTGTATTGTAAGAAAATTGAGCAATGAAGGCCTCGGCTATCTTTTCCCAATTCTGTTTGACGAAATCTTCAAACTTAGCGTACCAAATGGCTGTCATACCCGACATGGTGTGACCGAAGAGAGACAGCTTCTGTAGTCTAGTTAAGCCCATCGGTCGCAAGATATCCGAAAACAAATGCAAGTGGACCATCGGATCCCCGGAGCTGTCGAATCGATCGATGTGCGACATTTTAAAGCGATCTGGCAATGTAACTGCAGAATCAGTATACCCATCATCTATGTCCGGGATGGAGTTAACCCCTTGTGCTCTCTTGAATAACTTTTCCAGTTTATTGACCTTGAGTGCAATTGGGTCAATCTCGAACTCGAATGGAGCCTCAGTTTGATAAACAGCGGTTTTGGAGGCTTGTACTAGGATTGGCCCTGCTAGATTGCCCTGGTTTTTTTTAACATTGTGATGGGTCGTTGAACACACCAAAATTAATTACTAAACTATACCAAATTCTATTAGAATAATGGCAAGTCCAGGTATCGATCCACAGGGACTATTGTGAAATTAAACTAATTTAATTGTTAAATTCCTAAATTAATTTTGATAAAAAGATTGAATGATCATAACCTAATTTAATTAACAAATAAATTAAACTAAGGAATTAAATTATCAATATTAAATGAAATTGGATTTACTAAATTGGGGAAAAATCCTAGGGTAGAGAATTCACCACTAACCACATAATTAGGGTTTCCAATTGAAATTAATTATGCTATGGTTTGAACGAATTAATGCTTCACAACTACAAGCTCAAAGCATTTAACAAGAAGATCATCACATTCAATGTACGAGCACGAACCATCTCAAGCAATACGAATCGTTCACTCTAAACTAAGGTAGTGATACGACTCGTTCCTCGTAGCATGGTTCGTCCCATACCTTGAATGTAAAGGAAAAGAAAACTCATGTATGGATAATATTCAACAATCACAGAAAGTCAAATATTTGAAAAGATAATAAAAATTATATATAAAGAATTTCTAAAACACCATACAATGGTTCAAACCTTACATAATATAAAATCAAAAAAGAAAACTACATAATTACATGGCTAGGGTTTCATCAAAACCCTAGAAAAGAAGACTAGCCACTCATGGAGGAGTGGAAGGAAGTAGAATGAGAAGGAACCACCATGGAAGACATCCTTGAAGCTTTTTGTTTCTTCCTCCTTTGCAAACCCTAGCCTCCCTCTTTAGGTCAAAACAATTTCAGAACCCTAATCCAGCCTTTTTCTTCTCTTTTTATGCTTCCAATCTCGTCCAAACAAGTTTAAAACATCGGTTTGACTTTCCTAGAAAAAGTCAACGCACGTGCGGAAAAGTCAACGCACGTGCGGAAAAAGTCAACGCACGTGCGGGAAAGTCAACTCTGCCCAAATTCTGTCTTTTTGCTCATTTTATGCTCCGACGATGTACAACCTGATTGACACTCAACACACATAAAATATACGGTTTGACCAGCAAGTGAAGTTAAGAGATTCTAATTAACAGCCTCAATGATGTACATTTCGGTCTTAATCACATTGGTAGTATGAGCAGTGGCTCCGAGTGTTGGGATAGCCGCAGTAGGTACATGGGATGCAAAGGCCGCAGCCGGGTGTGGTTATAACCTCGGCTTGACGGGCCGTGACCTTGGCCTAACGGGCCGTATCCTGTTGTCGGGTCTTAACTGTCTATTACAGATGGTGTATCAGTTCTTCCTCACTGGCTGGGGGATACTGTGCCATTGGAATAGGTAATTGATCTCGTGCTGGGCTAGAACTAGATGACTGGATATCCGAACTTTCTGAAGCTATGGTTTTAAACTACCTAGCAAAAGAAATAAAGCAAAAGAGCAGTAATCAGAAACCGCACAGTGCCTTAGCTAAGATGTTTATCATCACAGACATGATCAAAGCTGTAAGACTGTACTCCACACTGAATTTTGCCCCCAAAACAGATACCAAATTTGCAACTGCTATGTACATTCCTGTACAGTTTCACTGTAAAGCACATACTAGTTAAGAGAGAGCCAAAACACCCCTATGAGGGGGTAGGGTTACTCTGCCCTAGATTTGTCATGAACTAGGTCTCACTATTTCAATCAAGCGGTTTCACGCAATCTTGTATTTTGGGTGAACATCTTGTCCTAGTTTGGATCAGTCATTATGACTTTTCTAAATGCAACTAGGTCAAATTGTCAAAAAGAGGGTACCTCAGCAAGACTACCTAATATACCTCTCGCACCTAATACTGAGAAGTGAAAGGAGGATCAAACGGTACAACAGTAGTCCAGATCCAAGGATTGTATTCCTATCATGGCAGAGCCCACGACCGGTCAGCCTTTTAGTAAGCCTCTGGCAAACTGTCTAGGAATAGCAAATGGAAAACACAGTGACTTAAGCGCACCAATGCAAATGCAATGTAAAGAAAATATAAGTGTAGATAAAATTTCACATCATAAATTTCAAGTCAAGTTCTATAAATTTCCCAGTGAAGTCGCCAGAAACTGTAGCTCGACTTTTCATTCTCCTTTCGGATACGATCAGCCCTACAGTTCGGACTCTCGTGGTTCTGAATCTGATTTCACAAGTGTTTGAATCAAAAGAGTCCAAATCCGACAAATCTTTTACAAAATTGGTTTGAATCAAAAATGTCAAAAATGGACTGTTTTGCCATATTATAGAGTCGCAACCTAAATATTTTTGAAAAAATTAAAAAACCCATGACTCGTGCCAAAGGCCACGTGTCCGTCATCAATAAGATTGTCTCGACTTGGGAACTTAGTTACAAGAGGGGAAGGTCATGAATTGAGCACCCCATTCGCTCGATCAAAGATCAGCCTCTACTAATCATGATGCGATTCTTATTTACATTATATACTCTTGTTCTGATTATTAGACTAACATTACTATGTGTTGCGCACGTGTATAGAATAATTTGCAAAAATTGGAATACTTTGATTCATGTTTGTTTTGAAAATTGTTTCGAATATGTACCACTTTGAAAAAGTGATCTCATATGCACATTTACTCAAATCATCCCAATTCAAACAATAAGCCTTCATCCACAGGCATTCAAGCAGATATATTAATTAAGCACTTAGCCTCATGGTGTTCATGCTTATCATGGAAACAATCACACCCATCCGATATGCTAAAGCAATAAGTGCTCACCTAGCACTCCAAGGCAAGCCAAAAGAAATAAAAGAGTTAGAAAAAATGCATGGTCCTACGGATGCAAAATGACTAATGCAACACATGCAATAATGCGATTAATGGGCTCGGCTACTAATTATGACATGTGAATCAATTTGAGAGCATGCAGTTTCAACACGTTTTCAACGAAGTAATAAACAGCAATGCTTGTTAGAATGATAAACCGAGCCTCGATGCATGCAAGACAAGTAGATACAAATCATGGAGTATGCTAAAAGAAACATGATGTTCTAAACTACCCATTATAAGCAAGTAAATAAAAGGGAGAAAAACGTGGGATTAGAAGGCATACACATTATTACAATTTGCCCTCACGCAAGAGGGTCCGAATGAATGTTCGAGTGTCCAAATAAACTAACTATTACAAATTCGAATGAATAAATTAAAGAGACAAGCTAGCTATCTACTTCATTACAACAATGCTAATAATGAGCAATAAACTAGAAATCCAATTTAACTAACCGTACAACTAGTTATACAATTACAAATGAACAATTGCATGAATTACAACTAGACTATGGATAATGATAAGAATTAAGTACAACAATAATTACAATGATTAATCATCAAACAAGGATGCACAATGCTCGCGTGCGCAGCGTCCAGAAACTGCTCTGTTTGCCCAGACTATTCTGTTTCATCTTCAGCCATTGCCCTCTGTTTTTTGCAAAACATGCTGCTGACCAAACATTGGAGCCCGGCCGACCCCACATGAGGCCTAGTGGGGCCCAAATATGGCCGGCCGTGCCCTATTTTTGTGAAAAAAAAACATGTTTTTGTGCTCTGTTTGTCCCTTCTACTCTTCTCTGTCATAGAAAGCCTCAAGAGAAGAACGAAATCATTTCCAAAACCATCAACGAGCAAATTTATTGCTTGATGAGTTAGGACATGATTTTGGACAAAAATTAATGAGTGTAATGAATCAATACCCACCCCTCCCTCCTATCATGGAGTAAGCACAAAGAGGGAGATAGAAACGCTTCAAGGCTCATCAAAACATCATGAATTGATGTAAGACGACCCTTGACACATTAGACTCAGCATAACGTCCGGCTGAATCCAAGCACTATGACTCATTTTCTTTATGTGGGTTGGTTTATTTTAACAATTTTTTAGACCTTTCCATTCTCTAGTCCATTTGTCCAAGATAAAAGTTAAGTCCTCTAAAGATTACGTCCACTAAATGAGAAGCATGTCAAGCGGGAAATGATTCTCAACATGAAAGAGAGATCATGCCGTTGGTGATGAACCTCCGTAGAGATTAAGCCATTAAGTATAGATCTCTGGCTCATATTTTGGACAACTATCTACTGGTTGAAACAACTCTCCAATGAAAGAAATGGATGGTAAGTTGCTTATTAAAATGAGGCTCTTAACATGGAAATTAATTAAAGAAAAACTAAGAACAACATGCAACAACCTATCTATGAGAACTTATGATACAACAAACGAACTAATCATAGCTTGAACCAATTAAATAACCTAGGACAACCCTAAAACAACCCCTAATAGATGAAAAATAATGGCTCAAAGTGCATGAAAAGAGCCCAAAAAGCTGGACAACAAGCAAAGAAAATAAGGCTAGCAAGCAAGAACAAGGAGGGGTGGCTAACCCCTCCAGCTTTGAAACCTCAAAGCATGATTTTTAGCCTCTTTTGAATGTTGAAAATCAATTTGAAAGGTCAAAGAAAGGAGTGTAGAGACAAGGGTTGAGCTATGAAGTAAGGTGTAAGAGAGGGTGTCAACCCTCTTTACCCTTTGGTAGCTATTCAAACCCAAGTTTCAACACTTGAACTAGGATCAAAACAATACAAAGACACAAGAAATGAATAGAAAATGAAAGCAAAAGCAAGAGTTACAAACTTATACCTCTCAAATGGAGTAAGCTTTGGTTGTTGATCAAGCTCAATCCTAACAAACTCTCAAGCTTGAATTGTACTCCTCAAGGTTCAACCAAGGTTCCAAGGTTAAGGTTTAAGGGAGTGTATGGAGTATGGAGATGGCTTAAGGGTGACAAGCTTGTTCAAATATGACTTGCACAAGAAGAAGGAGCTCTTAATGTATGTATAGGCTTTTTTTAAATTGCTCAACCCTAAAAAATAGATGTATACCCTCTTTTTTATAGAATTTGAGCAAAACAAGTCGGAAATATCTCCAAAAATGGACAGCTAGCGGGTTCCCGCCCAGAACAATGTCTATCACCATCAAGGCACGGCCGGCCCTCAATGAGGCCTAACCGAGGCCACAAGTGTTTCCTTGTTTCTCTGCTTTAAGCTTAGTGTAGGGCAGCACAAGGTTCAAAAATAAAATTCAGGGGTTCAGTCAATGTAGATATGAAAGATTTGAGATTGTTTTGAGCGCTCGACCTTGGTTGAGAAGGCGAATCATGCACAATACTATTTTCATCATCGAATGTACAGGACAAAGCGCATAAGTCTTGCGGGCTGGGGTGTCTACAATTAGGAAATGTTTTTGATTAACCATCTTCGAGGTACAAGGTTATTTCGCGTAATCGATATAGACTTATAACTTCAAGTTCAGCAGCCTTCTTCCCAATCCTCTGCTGCAAAGAGTTGCACTTTGGCGTCAACAAGACGGGAAAGAAAAGTGCTAGGCTAGCTTCTCTTCTTACGCTATTAAGGTAAGGAACCTCCTACTAAAGTAGTCACTACCGGAACTCCCTACTATTGATGAGTTCCAATTCCAAGATCCGCTCTCTTATCGTCTCTGAAAGCATGCTACTGCTTGACTATGACTTCCTTTATTGGTCCATGACTTTCCCTTCACAAAACTTGGGTGCCTTTTTGGGGCCCATCCCAAGTGTGCCAACTTAGAGTTTATATGCTCATATAAATTCTCTCCTTGTTTCAATGTGGGACAAGCCATTAATGAGTAAACCCACTTTGTCTCTTTAACTTCCATTTTCACGAACTCAAAAATGACATTAACTTTCCATTCACTCGGAAATGTTTTTGACGAACCATCTTCGAGGCGTGATTCACTACGCGACAAGGAATACGTCACCACTCAGACCCACCTCAAAAGGCAGATGGGTCCTACTTCAATTTGGGCTCAAAGTGGCCCAAACATAAGCTTAAAAAACTCAAATGTCCGACAATCCCCCACATGAATGGAGTTGACGGAAACGGATATGCAACAATATGCAAAACGTGCCATATAGTATAGTAAGGAGATACCATGCTTCAGGATAAATAGCTTTTGGTTTTGAACCTCCCCTAGTGAGAACCTATCGAGCTTACAAGTTGTCTAGTGGACGCGATGCCTTGAACTGTTTAGCCGTTGATGTAAGTCAAGACAATAGATTACACACAGAGTACCACCAAACACAGTCTGGTTCTACAGTTGTGTTCATTTTGGCCATGAACAATACTTGGTTTAGTGAGTGCTCTAGAGAATTCAGCCTTGTTAATTCTCATAGAACCGGCCCGGTTCATAGTTACATAGGTGATTCTAATTGATAATGTCTTGCCATACTCCACTTAGATAACTAAGATATAAGAATCATTAAAAGCAAAGCTAATCCTAACAATGTTGTAGGCATCACTTTTTTTATCATAGAAATGGGTACGAGAGTAAACCTGTCTAGTGATCAGGGAATCTCCATAATTCGGTTGTCACATTGAACCTAGTTCTTGGATCTCCAATCTTTTAGGCTAGGTTGCCATTATGGAGATTCTTAGTTAATAGGTTTTAATCTCATTCTCCTCGATAAATTAAACACTTGCTCTCTAGCTAGCCCTTTTGTTAAAGGATCCGCAATATTATCTCTAGACCTTATAAAGTCAATGGTAATTATACCATTTGAGAGTAACTGCCTAACGGTATTATGTCGTCGACAAATGTGTTAAGACTTGTCGTTATACATATGATTTTTTGCCCCTCCTATTGCTGCTCACTGTCACAGTGCATGCATATAGCTAGCACGAGATTTGGCCACATCGAAATATCTTCTAGGAAATTTCAAAGCCACTTTGCTTCTTTTTCTGTTTTATCCAAACCGATAAACTCTAATTCCATTGTGGACCTCGTGATGTAAGTTTGCTTAGAGGATTTCCAAGAGATTGTTACACCTCCCAGGGTAAACACATATCCACTCATGAATTTTGAGTTATTAGTATCTGATATCCAATTCGCATCGCTATACCCTTCAAGTACTACTAGATATCTCGTATAATTCAATTCATAATTTTGGATATGTCATAAATATCGAAGTACTCTAATTATAGATTCAATGTTTTTTATTTATTTATTATATGCTACCTACCTATATTACTAGTGATTTCATGAACATGATGGGTTTGTATGGTTGCCAAATGTCGAACAACTTGGATTTATACGGTGTCATATTATCGAACAAGATGAATTTGTTTAGCCTTGTGTGGCCAAAAGTTTAAAGATTCAGTTTTTTGTTTTTTTGTGTTAAATTCCATGTTACCTATCTATATGAGTGGTGGCTTTGTGAACATGATGGGTTTGTACGGTTGTCGAATGTCAAATGTTGAACAAACTCATGTTGTCCGGTGTCGTACTAACAAACAAAATTAAGTTTGTCCGATCTTGTGCGGGTTTATAAATTCTTCTTTTTTTTTTTCACTTTTTCTTTTTAAGTTCCAAGTTTCATGTTACCTATCTAGATTAGTAGTGATTTTGTGAATATAATGAGTTTGTGCGGTTGTTGAATGTTGAACAAACTTGAGTTGTCCGGAGTCATACTATCGAAAAAAATTATGTTGTCCGGCCTTGTGTGGTTGAACATTTACAGATTCACTTCTCTTTTATTTTCTTTTCCATTTTTTATTTTTATTTTTATAAATTTCATGTTACATATCCATATCAATGGCTAGTGGTCCCACGTGTTCAACCAACGGCATCCAATAAAAGACGTGGTAGGCAAACGGGATCTGAGAGGGATGCAAATATGCTATGGAGGTGGATACCCTTGTGGTGGAGGATGACATTGTCGAGGATGATGGTGGTGTGAAGGATAACCATGTCGAGGATAATGGTGTGGAAGATGATGACACGAGACTAGTTCCAAGTGCCGCTGAGGAACTTGCAGAAAGGGTTTTGGACAGAGAAAGGGTTTGGGACAGCTAAAGCCCTAGGGGCTAGCTTAGTAAATTAAATACTTCCATAACAATAGTGTAATTCTTGAGTTCAAGTCTCACCCTTATGATGCAACTTTCTTTCCCTTATATTGTTAAAAAAAAAAACAAAACAAAAACCAACTAGAACTAGGCAGTTCCTGAACATACCAATAACTTTTTACAAATTTAAGTCATTTGCCTTGGCAAATTGGCATCATAACATAATTTAGGACCCAACAATATGGAGATGAAAAACAAGTCCTCTGTTCATCCAGAGAGAACTCATGATACCTAAAGGGTAACCTAATTTTAAAAAAAAAAAAACAACAAAGTTTGGAAGCAACCCAAGAGAAAAAAAAAATCACATTTAGAAAACATACCACCATATCCGTATACAATGTCAAGTGATTTAAAATTTAAGCCATCTTTTCTCCCTTTCTTTGCTGGCGACGGCATTCGACGCAGATGTGTGAGCTGCCTCAGCTTCTGCCAAAGCTTTGCGCGTTTCGTTCAGCTTCCTCATAGCAGCCTCATAAACTACCTTCTCTTTCTTGTTTCGACTCACCATTTCTTCAAGCTTCTCAACTCGCATCCTCAGCTCCCTCACCTCATCGTCATAAGCAAGTAGGGCCCGCCTGTCTTCTCTCTTCCCTTCCCCAAACTGTTTATTCGTCTGTTTCTCTGATCTTCCATTCATAGCTTCACTGTGCATAGCAAGCTGGGTATTGATAAGACTAAAGACATCTGGTTCTGCTTCCTCTTCCTCCTTGGCAGCTTTAGCCGCTGCTGCAAACTTCTTATCACGCTTTCTCTTCCCACCTCTGCTTCGTTTCTTCCCCCGATTTTCCTTATTCTCTTCATTTTCCCGGGAATCAATGGCATGATCAAGTGATTGCTTTGGCGGAAGAGCTTTTACAGAAATGGGGTCCACCATTCCCTGCCCAGATACACCTAAACCCATTCCTTCACAGTAACCCATATTAGCCATCATCTTGGAAGCTATACCCCGGGTGTGATTCTCCCATTTTGCAAAAATGGCAGTTTCTGTCTGGATGCCTTTCTGAAGGGCAGTGCTTTCAAGGAATCCTAAACCCTGAGAATTGTCTTCATCATTGTCACTGGAATCAGATTGTTCTGAACTCATGTCATTTTCTTCTTCATCACTCATTTGTGCATATTCAGACAAAGCAATAGCATCACCCCCAAGCTTTGTGGAGATTCCAGTGCCTCTAAAAACTACTTTCCCCGTTTTGAGTTCATCGTCCCATAATTCAAGTTCAGCTTCCCTCCAAATGCCAGTTTTATTGTCGGGCACTGCCCAAATAGTGGACCCCACCAGTGACGGCTCCCATACTGTGGGGATATACTTCTTCAGGGAAGATAACGGGACATCAACACCTGGTACAAACAACCCAATGTCTGTCATTTCAGTTCTGAGATGCTGAATGCACCATAAGAGAAAACAAGACAAACACTGCTGAAATTTAACAGAAGCTAGCTTAATATTCAGAATAGGCCTATCAAATGCAGGTCAGGAACTGAAATGAACCAATAAAAAGAACTGAGCAAAATTTTCAAACTTAATAACAGAACAATTGGAGCTGCATTGACTAAACCAAGTAGATTAGAAAGTGACTTGGAATTCCTATTTTCTCTCACGTTGGGAGCAGAAAAAGATTGCTAGCGTAAACAATTTCCTTCAACAGTCCAAATAAAAGGGAAGCAATTCTCTTTATTATTTTTGCTTTCCAGATTACTGGTGGACAGTATACTTAACGCATCAGTTTTATCAACAACAAAAGAGAGGACAAAAAACATTTGAGCAGTGGAGGGTTTTAGAAACCAACGTCTATCTTCTCTATTAACAGATATTGTTGTAACATACCATGTGATAAGCGGCAGCTAGTACCAAATCGACACCGCTGCTGTAGAAAGAACTTGCATATCTGCACTTGGGTGGTCTAGTATTAGTAAGTTGATAATTAATCTGATGAATTAATATTTCAGTGATGCCAAAACTCATGCAAGACCTGCCTGGGAAAGCAAAGTGCTATTTTCTTAGAGAAAGAGAGAGGGGGGGAGCAAACAAGGAATGGGGGGGGAGTGCTATACAAATTTTCCTTGTTTCTTTGACCAGAAACAGCACTTAAGTCACTGGTTAGATAGCTATAAGAAATATATATATGTATATAATAAAGAATAACCAAGATGAGTAAATCAATTAAGAGATTTCCGTCATTAAGGCGTTAACATTATGCATAAACATAGGGTCAGAATTATGGGTGCAATGAATCTGTCAGAGTCTGAAGGGTCCAATGGATGACAATGATATGAAGTAAAATGCTATGCAAGTTTAGTAGTCAACCAAACATGGTCATCGACCAGCTAATACATTGGCCCGCCCACCTAATCACGTGGAAACAAAGACAAAGTATCATAAGGAAGCGAAAGCATTTAACAATGACCAATCGGGTAACTAATTTCACCTGTACGATATCACTTGCAGAACACACTGCTTAACCCAGTATGTGAACACTCAACACCATCATACCCCAAGGTGTAACAGCCTAGCATCTATAAACGCAATGTTGTCAAATCGTGAATTGTTTTGCTAAAATGATGGATCGTGAATCACATCGAATTGTGAATCATAAGATTCACTTTATTTAATACTAGAGATGTCTATGTAAACCCATTTGTGATTTTCTTTTGGCTGGTGACACTACGTAGGACAGGGTCACCATTGCACTCATATTTGTTCATGTATGACAGTGTACAATGCTTATGCAACTTAGTATTAAAGTTGGAAACTGTAATAACACGTTCCTAAATACATTCACCTTATTTGAAAGTCATCTCACAAAGTCCAAGAACAGAACAAAGAAATGTTTTGGAGTGTAGTGCAAAAAAACCTAATTAAAAGCATTACCGTATACGCTAGACATATATATATATATATATAGAGAGAGAGAGAGAGAGAGAGAGAGATCTGTTAACTCGAATATTTAAAACTTCGTCTGAAAATTAGCATTTCATTAAGGTCAATAACTTTTGTTCTACTCAAACTCATAGGATATCATCTTAATGCATCAAAGAGTAAACCAATGTTCGCTATCGTCTACCAGAAATTATGATACACTGGGAATGCAATAAGATCTTAATAGCAGATTTTTCTCTAACAGAATCTGCTCAACCAAAGATCGGCATCCAGAATATATATAATTCAATAAATAAACAAGTTAAACTAGAAGGGTCAATTTAAAAGCAATGTTGTAACCACAATAAAGGAAAAATAAACAAGACAAAAGATTAGACTCACCAACATGTTTTCAGATGTTGGTGTGAGGAAAGAAATCTTCGCTGAATTAGAACCTTCCAACCCAAAAATCAGACCATCATACCAACGTCCATCAGTGTGGCGGAATCTACACTTAGATCCAACAGAATAACTTAGATCCGCCAGTGGTTCTGCTTCAACTTGTGTTGGATCAAGGGGCTCCACTTTGACATCATCAGCGACATACTTGGAACTATCTAGAACCGAATCCACCTCTCGCAGCAACCTCGCACGTTTCAACTGAAGGAGCCATTGCTCTGCATCTTTGATAGCCTGAACAAGCTCCTCATAAACCTGAAACAACAAAACATTTAACATTAGCAACTCCAAGGAACCATATATATGTCAAAAGAAATCCCTCCACGTGATTCTGTACAATCTTGTGGTAATTAGTATAATGATTTACTAATAAATTAACAAATAAAACAATCTTGAAAAAATGCTAGCTTTTTCTACATTAAGAACAATTATATCAAACAAGATCAGGAGCAGCATCAAAGATAATCGTGTAGTTTCATTTTCCACCTTACTTCGGAATATGACATGCTGTTATCTATAAATTAAGCAGGCATGGAGATAGAAAATTAAGTATTCTATGAACTGAAACAAGATAGATTTTCCTTAGGCCATTTTACATACGTAAAATCAAGTATGACATGTTATTTGAAACTGTAGATATAAATGAAAAAAATAGTCCGCTCTACCTCATCCAAAAAAAAAAAAAAAATGCAGCAGCACTCAAGCCAGAGATTCAATGGCACTATAGCAGCAATCTTATATCTTCATTTCTAAAGCACTGTCTCTGCCCTTATTTCACATGCTTCCCCAAGGTAAGCTAGAGCAAACAAGGAATAGCACAGCAGATTAACAGAAAAGAGAGCATATAGGGATGTTCTGATCAATCACATGTCACATTGTATAAACAAGTACACAAACCAACAAACAAACAAACACACATAATGAGAGAGAGAGAGAGTATGCAGGGCACATTCCTCCCATTAGATAACCACTTTATATAGGAAAATATTATTTACCATTAACTTTCTTTTCATCATTAAAACAAAGAGTTGTTAGGGCTTGTTAGTTATCATTTTCTATTTTCTATTTCCAGTTTTTGGAAATACATAAAATTTGTTTGGCAAACTGTTTTTTAAACTCCAAAAAAATTGTTTTCAAATTCTTGAATAATGTTTCTGCACAAAATGAAAATGATATTAAAAAAGAATGGATGCTTTCAAACTTTTCATTGTTTTTGTTTCCAAAAACATGAAGAACAAAAATGAACAAAACGAAAACACAACCAAACAAGCCTTGAATTTTACAGTAGAAATGTCCCATTGCTCATTAATTTAAGATACAATCCCCAAAGCAAGGTTTGACCACCAAAAAATAAATAAAAGTTCCCATTAGTTATTTACCAACTATAAATTAAAAGTTCCCATTAGCTATTTACCAACTATAAATTCCAAGGTTACTGCCAGCTAATAGCTCTAGTGGCATTCCCTGTTCCCAGTTTGAAAAGATGCACAACTCCCGTAAGTCCGCTTGTAGGGACAGTGTGAAGGGGAGGTTAGCCTATGAGCTAGGCTACGGAAAAAACCAATCAGCAAAATAATTTACAGAAAGGTTTAATTGGAATCAACCACTAACAATAGCACATCCACACTGATGTCACTACCCAAAGCAGCTTCTAAAAATCATACTTGCAGTTGCAACTAACACCATGAAAATGCTTACCTAAGCTTGTTACTTTACTTCTTCGTAACCCATTCACAGATGATACAATGTCAACTATATTCCTTAAATGATTAATAAAGGAAACTATAATTTAATAACTTTTAACCAATGAAATACAAGAGGATATGATATCATATGAATATGTCAACTGGACAAATTCTAAAAAAAGTAAGATCAGATATATTAAAACAGGGCAATATGTGTGTGTGAGTGGATATCATGTATACAGCAAGTAATATTAAAATTATATGTGTGAACAAGAACTTGACCAAATTTGACTTGCTTTAATCTTTCATTACTATTTTCCAATTCTTCTCCCAAGGTGTATGCGCAATTATTTTCACATTTATCCTACCTACCAGTTGTAGTATATGCAAATGTCACATCTCAATTCCAAGATAGGTTAGATACATGATCTAGAGCATCGAAAAGTATCTGACCGTCCTTCAAAATTGAAGAAAATAATTTCAAATTATCAAAATAAAACATTTAGAAAGTATAAAACACGTCTCTACAAGTACTCGCAGATTGCCAAATCCTTCCTAAGAGTATAGATATTTTGATCACCTTTTTTATGCACACAAGTGTTTAATTTTAAACAAGTCCCAACACTTCTCAACTAAAGCCTGAATCTTGAATATTGAAATGTTGCATTTCTAGAATAGTAGCGAAGTATAAATACTAAAATGATTCAGAAAATCATAACAAAAAATCAAATGCTATACTTACTACTTCAGAGCTGAGTGGTGAATAGCTTCGGTGTTGTATAGTTCTAAACGAAGAACTATTCAGGGTTTGAATCATTCTTCTTTTGCCAATTGGAGTCGTTTCTTTATTGGTTTCTCCAAGCATAATTTTTTAATGATGTGTAAAAATTTAGAATATTTAAGATTTATAAAAAAATACATTCTGACTTTATATGCCCAGAAATATGTAAATACGTGTGTAAAACCATGCCATTGGTGTATTCCTATCCTCTTTTAAAAAAAATTTAGTCGTACCATGTCACATCTATCCCATGCCATGTTTCCATGGCTAAGGCATCAAACTAAGTTACTATAGCTCAAGGATCCTAAGCTAAATTACTATAGCTCAAGGATCCTAAACTGACTAAGGAGAGTGGCACTTCTGCTAGGTTCTCATCCTTCATCTGTTCTTAAAAAAAACCCAAAAATTGTTATAAAATAATATCCTATATAAAAATCATAATTAATTAAAAAATCACTATCGCACTTGATGCATACAATGTTCAATTACAATGTGCAAGAAAAGGTACAACCTTGAATAAATTTAAAGAAGAATTCTTCCCAACAGAATAGTCAATACTTACTGAGCTCAAAAGACGCTAAATGAGTCAGGGCATTAAAAAAACCCAAAAGCCAAAAAAGTATTAGCAAGATAGAAGATTAGCTTTACTTAATTATTTTTGAGAGAGGGTGGGGGTGATAGCTAAGCACACAATGCAAATAGAGTACATATGCAACAAACCAAAACCAAGCCAAAACCAAGCCTCAAGTCCCATCAAATGGGCCAGCTACATATGCAATAATCCAACTAATTTATGATTGGTCTCTTATCCCCCAAAAGAAAAAAATTATGGTTGCTCTCTTGAAATTTGAGACATACAAAAAAATGAGTGATAAAAAAACAGATGAAGACCAAACTTATCCCACCACCATGTAGTGAAAAAAATGGAATAACTCATAACACATTTTATTGTGTATATTTTTAGCATAAGGAAGCCAAAAAGAAAAAGAGAGTATGTAAATCTATACTAAATTATTGTAACTCTTAATCTATGTTACACGGAGTTTCCAAAACAACTCAAATAGCAATGTCAGACGCCCGACTCCTGACACTTAGACAACAGTGTGGATGTGTGTAAGGATGGAACATGTCTAGATTATATAGGTTTGTCGTCAAAAATCAATAGTTACCCATGTGAAGAAAATCATTTAGACTGAACATTTGAAAAATAAAAGTCTAATAAAACGACTTCCATGAACTTGGATCTTCAACCCAATCCTCATTTTCAAGTTGTAATCTTCATACTCCAACTCTATGTGTATCTCTTTCTCTCTACCTTTCTTGTTCTTCTTATTTGTTTCAGTTATCCCCCGCCTCTTTTTATTCTTCTTTTGTTTCGATTTCATTTTTTCTTGTTTCGGTTCTCTCTTCAACTCAATATTTATTTTTGGTTTCCTCTTCATCTTCTACATACTTCTATCAAAATTTCTTCTTTTGCTTCCTTTCGTCCTCCTTTCCTTCCTTTCGTCCTCTTTTCTTGTTTCTCTTTAGTCTTTAAAGAATTGAAGTTATTTGTAAGAATTGAACCAAGGATTACTTTCTTAACTCTGTTTCAAATCTTAAGAATAGTTATAAGTCTTACAATATTTTAGAAATTTGCAAGCTTATAAATAAATTTTGGGGGGACATACGTGTAGGTCTTATTAAGTTGACTTATTGTTTAATAAGTTCGATAATAATTAATGATATTTTTCATCATACACTATTAAAAAACGACACTAATTGTTAATTTTCAGCGATAATTTAAAAATTATCAAAAAAAATGTCAATAATTATAAATTTTAGCGACAGTTTAAAAAAAATTATCAAAAAAAAAGTTATTAATTTTTAACTTTCAGTGCCAGATTGAAAAATTCGTCATAAAAAGTCACTAATAGTAAGTTTTAATGACAATTTATAAAAATTGTGACAAAAAAGTCACTGTCAATTTTTAACAACATGTGTAAAAAATTGTCACAAAAAATTATTTTTAGGACTTATTTTCAATAGGACTTGGTGGGAATTAAGTCCAACTATTAGGATCAACTGATAGTTTACCCATAAATTTTTATCCCGATGACTTCACAAAGTAAGAAAACTACATGTAAAATTTCAATTGTAAAACTGTGGGTGAGAATAATATCCTTAAACATCCCCAATTTTAAAAGTCGTCAAAAATTTCTAAGTTGTGCCAAATGTTAGTGAAAACATGATATAGGATAATTTTATAGCAAATTGTCTGGTCACATATCTTGTTGATCATATTTTGAAATTATATACATTAAATAGTTATATCTAACGATACACTTTTATGACATTTTTTTACATTATGTGTAAATCGAAATTGAAATTGCATTTCACTCATTCGTTACAAATTTTTTGGTTATATATATGTTCATTACCTCAATGTTAAAATCCAACGTCCTTCATGGATATGTGTCTGATACTTTTCATCGGACACTTCTATATATTTATATTTAACACTACCATTATAGTTGCATAATTATTATAAAATGAGCAATATATTTTTTTGACACGGTATAATACCATTTTATCTCACATAATATATAACAAATTAAAAATATGACCATTTTTCACCACGTTCGCATACCCTCCTTAAAATGAGGTTTGATGGGTCCGACCTTTATATGTGCACCTGCATCCAAGTCCACGTAACATAGATCTTAATCACTACATACATGCATATAAAGTTATCGAGTATGCAAATTATGTCCATTCAGGTAATTTAAGATGGAAAATAATTTCACAATTTAGCTTCACTTCAGAGCTCAATTTCATATGGATTCCTATATAAACTTGATAATTTGCATAAAATAAAGGAGAGTCTGAAATAATCGTCAATTGCACACAGTATGTTATCATTCATATAACTAAAATGACGACAAGAACATTATTGTCGACGTATAATTATAATGTTAATAATGTTCATTTCACAAACAACAATTGAATTATGAAGATACTGAAAGAACCTCGCAAAGCTCAAAACTTGAGAGAGAGAGAGAGAGAGAGAGAGAGGGATTGAAAACCCTAGTTGGTGAAAAAAGAGAGGGGACTAACAGGAAGGAGATCGGGGTTGGTAGGATCAGAAGAGAGGGCATCTTTAAGAGCCGCGAGCGAGTCTCTTTGGTCTTGCAGTTGAAGCTCCACTTGTTCTTCCATGACTCTCTCTTCCTCGTCCGCCATTAGAGAGTGAGAGAGAGAGAGAGAGAGTCTCACCCTTTGTACGTTCCTCCTAAAACTTGGCACAATTAAAAATAAATAAATAAAAAGGTAAATTACACTGACACCTCGGAAGTTTAATCCAATTACATTGTATCGGATGTTTTGAAAATTATATTTTCACCTTGGTTAATAACTTTGTCAACGAATTACACCGATCCTTAACTTTTTAATTGTGACATATTTAATTTTGAATTATGAATTTTGTTTTAAATAAGGACAATTGAAAATATTATTACTCAATTTTAAGAGCAAAGTTATCAATTTGATAAAATATAAATTAATTTGAAAAAAATAAATGCCAAAAAAATATTTTTAAATTTTTAAAAATTGTTTCTATCCACCAAAGATATAATTATGTAAAATTGATAAATCTTTTACATTTTTTTTTTTGGTACCAAATTAATTTTTAGTATATGTTTGGATGATAATCATGTAATGGTGGTTGTTTTTATTTTCATTAAATTAGTTTTTATTTTTTCAAAAGTCAAATATGACGATAACTTTGATATCTTTATTAAACCAATCTAATAAATCAAAAAATCCAAAATTAAAAATATTTCATTTATTAAATATATCAATTACACATTAAAAGCCTAATAATCATCCATTACATGATAATCATTCAAAGATATCTGTTAACAACAAATACAACCATCTATTACATAACTAGCGGTAACACATGCGATGCACGGGCGTATATAGTTTAAAATGAATAATTTAAAAATAGGATTACAAAATATATGATGCATTATGGTTTAAGGTTTAATATCATTCACATTGATTGTCTTTTATTATTTATTTTTGATGAGATTTTGATAACTAAAAATATAAAAAATAATTCAATTAAACAAACAAATAAATAAAAAACAACTCTAGTTAAACATCAATTGAGAATTATATTTTGCTGTGATAAAAATAATATTCTATGTCAACCCACAAACAAAACAAAATAAAAGACTCAATTATTCAAGTTTCTCATCAAAAAAAAAAATATATCAAATGTAAAAGAGAAAAATGCATTAGAATTACATAAAGATATAAAAAATAAATAAATAAATAAATATCACAAAAAATATAGAAATCACAAAACTGTGTGAACCCATTACCAAAATATACTCAAAAGATAAAATTTTAAGCAAAAAAATATAATGAACGCTCAATGGCCAAGTTATTACTCTAAAATTCTCAAATAAGAAAGAGCTTTTTAGTTTTGTGAGAAATTTTTTATTAGAATGATACACACAAATAATTTTCTTACACATTTTTTTTTTTTTGTGCAATTTTGGTACATGAAAAATGTTTCAGAACTCTAAACAATGAGCTCAAAGGGAACTCTAATCAGTAGATCCCACCCATTTATGTGATATTTTGGCTTGTGTTTTTTTTTTCCCCTTCATTAGAGCTGGTTTTAGAGCTCATTGTTTAGAGCTCTCTATCATTTCTGTTTGGTACATAATATCCAACATTGATGCAATAAAAAGAAATTCAAAAACTCTTTAGGCATTAAGCTTGCTATTATATTTATGATGTCACTTGGAAAAAAATTAAAATTTAGACAAAAATTGCAAATGTGTAAAGCATTTCAACCATATCGATAACAATATAAAAATCATATATATAAAGAAGGAGAGAGGAGGAAAGAGAAAGAGCAACACGGAACACCAAGACCATTGGATTTAAGCTCAAAAAGTAATGAACAATTAATAATTTAGTATTAGGCCAAACCTTTAGATTTGAATACAAATGGGCCTTTTTTATTTCATTAACAGTTTTGTATGTGTTTATAATCAATTAAATGTAACTATATACATAGGAGGAGAGAGATGTGAAATTGGATAGCTAAATGTAGATTATCTATATTAAATATTCGAATTTATATTTAAATTATCTTTATTTTGAATTTTGTTGATAGATATAGATTATCTTTATATAAATTTTCAATTCAATTATTTTTTTAATTTTCTAATAACTTTGTGTTTTTTTTTTTCCCTTGTTGATAAGTTTGTATTCGGATAACTATTGTTCTAAGAGCATATTATTGTTAGCCTCCCCTATCTATAAAAAAAAAAAAAAAGAAGCATATTATTGTTATTAAATTATTAAAGAAAATTATTTTTAATTTAAATGGAAGCGATGGGAGAGGAGTGATGTTGAAACTTAAGTACCACATAATTTTTTAAAATTTTAGATTTTATAAAAAAAAATTAGAAATAGAGATTTGGAGATCTAAGAACATACCTACTACATTTGCTCATATATATAGTAAAGATAACCATCGAAAAGTATCAACAAAAACAACCACCTATTACATGATCATCATCCTAACACATAACAAAAATTAATTTAGTAAGAGAAAAAATATTTGTGTAAAAGATTTATCAATTTTACATAATTTTATCTTTAAGGGGTAGAAATAATTTTTAAAAATTTAAAAATATTTTTTGACATTTATTTTTGTCAAATTAGTTTATATTTGATCAAATTGACAATTTTGCCCTTAAAATTGAGTAATAGTATCTTCAATTATCCTTATTTGGAACAAGATTCAAAATTTAAGGTCAAATGCGTCACAATTAAAAATTCATGAATTAAAGTGACACGAGCCCTAAACAATAGAGACTGTTAATGTAATTAGCCCTAGACACATTTCACAAACCACTACTTATATAAAAAGCAATAACTCCTAATAGAAAAATAGAAAAAATTACATTGGAAAAAAAAAGTGTAAAGCAAACGAAAAGAACAAAAAAAAGAGCAAGAGAAAAAAACAAAAAAAAAAAAAAAAGTAAAACAAAGCAAGAAAAGAGAAAGTGTATGAGTTCAATGTTTTATTTTTGCCTAAATAATTACAATGACAAGAGGTTAGTGTAATTTCTGAAATGTTAAAGGTGATATGTATTAAACCTAAACATCAGAAGGTGTAAGTGTACTTTACTCCAAAAAAAATTATCAATTTAAAAATTAATTTTATATTCGCTTTGAATTTAGATTATTTATTATTTTCATTTATTGAAACGGGCGAAAAAATAATATTTTAGGTTGAGTTTCGGAAATTGCTAAATAAATTATTCATTTTTTTATTTGTTATAAATTGTCATATTACATTTCTATTTTTTATACATTTTTTAATAAAAAAAAAATTAGGATTTTGTTTGGCATAAGTTACTTTGACTAAATTAGTTAATACAAACAAAACATGCTAATTTAACCAATAAAAAAATGTCAAATTTAAATCATAATCATTTCATTTTCTCTCACAACCATATCAAAACAAAAAAACAAACAAAATTTATCCCAAATATAACTTTTTTAGTCATGTTAAAATAATTAAAAAGTCAAAAAATTGTGCTAAATTAACTCATCAACCCCAAAGGATGTCATTAAATTCAAAGTATATATACATAGAATGTCTAAAATACTCATTTTTATTGAATTTAATTACTATAATACTTAATTTTTTGTCAATTTTACTTAACAAAAATAAGCAAATAGTTTAGATTGAAAACAAGAGGAAATATCATTTTGCCCCCCAAACTTTCATGCATTTTTCAATTTGACCCCTAGACTTCGATTAATATCAATTTTACACCCAAACTTTGAAATTTTGATCAATTTGGCCCTTGCCATTACATTCCGTCTAAAATTGGCCAGATTGTGCTGACGTGGCACCAAAATTCATTTAGAATTTCATTTTACCCCTCAAACAATACCTTAACAATCAATTTGCCTCCCAAATATAAAAAATTAAATTTAAATATTTAATAAATAAATTTTTATCTCAATAAAAAAATTAAATTTTAAATAATATATACTTTGCAAAAAAATAATAAAAAATATAAAAATCCTCATTTAGAATTGTTTTGAGACTATGAAGCATGGGTACTTCAACATACATATCATACTTGTACCAGGTACTTACCAAATTTTGAAATATTTTTCCCACTCAATTTTGAAATTACTATTAGTCGACCAATTCTATTGTAATTAATTTGGGTAACTAGTTACAATTGCGCGCGTGCACACACATAGTATAACAATCCCGACCTGTGATTAACTTTTAATCCATGATTAAGAATGCCTAATAAGTAATTAAGGTGAAATTATTAACTAATTGCATGTGTGTTGCATTCTTTGTGTTTATATCTATTTACAGTAGGAATATCTGTCTGTATTTCTGTTTTGTTCTGCGAATTAAAGGTCTTATCGGCATCCGATCACGGAATTGCTTTGATTTATGTGTTATTTAGTATTTTTAGAATTTTATGGAAATTCGATTCGGAATGATTAAATTAGAATAAAATAATAACAATAAATTAACCTTAACTCAACTTAATTAACTAATGCTAATTGAACCCATATAAGGCTAAGTGAGCTCTAGACTTAACCATACACTTTCATTCCTCATCTTTTTGAGTCACCAACATGAGAGAGAGAGAGAGAGAGAGAAGGAAAATGAGAAGTGAGATCAAGCTAGGAATTGCTAGGGGAATTGAAAGAAATTGGTGGTATTGAGCAAGACTTGCTAGGAATCAAGGGAATCAATGCTTCTAGGTAAGAATTCAACTTTAGATTTATGGCATTTAGTTAGATAACATGTGAATTCAAGAGAATTTGAAGACTAAAGTCAAGGAGTAAACTTAGATAAAAGAATTGAGCATGAATAATGCATTACATGCATAATCCATGAAGTTTGAGTTGGATTCCATCTCATATCCACATGCATGGGCCTATACTTGCATAATTTTGAGAGTTTAACATGATTCTTCTCTCATTGTGTCATTTGTACAAGTTTTGGAAGCAAGAATTTTAAGTTCGTTCATGCATGCATGCTATATACATACAAGTATCAAGTGTAATTTTGAAGAATTGACTTGCTTTTCGGCTTGATTTTATGAAATGATCTTTTCTTCATGATGATACATGAGTTTTTAATTGTTTCCTAAGGTTTTTGGCCCAAAGGAGCAAGTATGAAGCTTTAAACTCATGGTTCGCATCTTGTAAAGCAATCCAGAAATTCCAGATTCTGCCTCTCCGCTCGAGCGACAAAACATGCGCTCGAGCGACCACTCTTTGTTTTGCACTCTCGCTCGAGCAACTAAAAGTTGGCTTGAGTATAAATGTCATGCTCCTAGAAGTTTACAACATTTTGCAGACCGCTCGAGCGATAATAGCTGCGCTCGAGCGAAGACCTCGGTCTCACGCTCAAGTGACCACTCTTTGTTTTGCACTCTTGCTTGAGTAACTAAAAGTTGGCTTGAGTGTAAATTTTATGCTCCTAAAAGTTTACAACATTTTGCAGACCGCTCGAGCAACAATAGTTGTACTTGAGTGACGACCTCAGTCTCACGCTCGAGCGACCGTCGAGTATGCGTCGAGTGGAAAAATCACACACCCAGTACTTTTACAGAGTTTACAGACCGCTCGAGCGAAGGAAGTTGCGCTCAAGCAAGGTCCCTGTTTTCAGCATATATGACCAAGTGTTTTGAAACTCGTTTTGGCATCCTCATTGCATCTTAGGCATTCTTAAGCCCTAATTAAGACATAATAATGAGAATAAGACTTAGAAACACACTAAGAACGAAATGCAATAAGTTAAGTACTATCTGAGTGTGTGTTTCAATATGTGTATCTGTTATGTTTGTGTAGGTCACGCGCCGCAAGTTATCTGATTGGTTTGCTCTATCTGTCTACTTTCGGGTGATCTGTGAGTGATAACTTAGTAAAGCTATGTTCAACTTTATTTATTTTCTATATGATGAAATAAGATTGTTTTCTGAAATGATACGTTCTATATAATGAATGATAGTCCAATTTCTAACAATGTATTTGTGGCATCCTAAGCATCATGTGATATTTGTTAGTTGTTACTTGGTATCGAAGGTTCCATTATGGAACTTAATATATCTATTATCTGTTACCCGTACCAAAGGCTCCATCATGGAGCTCAATATATCTATTACCCGGATTCGGAGGTTCCTTTATGGAACTGGTTACTCATAACCACCAGTTGTTTTGTATCTGTTCTGTTAGCGCTAATGGATATACCACGTATGATTAAGCATGAACTCTGATTTCTATGTATGAATATGAATCTGTTTCTGATATGAACTCTGATTTCCGAATCTGATATGGGGCATCATTCAATTAAAACCCTTTACTCTGTTATTATTCACTGGGCTTCCGCTTACTATTTATATTATGTATGTAGGTGTTCAGGTGCGTGACTAGGCTCATTGATGATCGCTTGAAGCTTGTTTTGTCGACCAATCCTTGTGCCTCCTGAGAAGGTTCCGAAAGTCATGTGGTCATGTTTTGTGAATGTTTAAGACTTGTTTTCTTTTGGTATATGTACAAGTTTTTGGTTTATCTGTAAGTTGGGCTAGTCCCATTTTGACTTCATCTGTGTAAATAGGTGACAAAAGACTACCGTATTTATGACGTCACATGTATGTATATAAGTTTTTTTGAAAATTTTATCCCATATACGTCAACATAGCTCAATGGACTATGAATGCAGCCCCTTAATAAGTGACGGACTGTACACCAAGGATTACTGACCGGTTACGACGCTAAATCTATAGAGATGGGTTTGGATCGTGACACATAGAGTAGCCAAGAAATTTTGAGCTTAATAAGATTTTCCAAGATCGACTCGAGATAATTTGAGACCTATGAAGCATAGGTACAAGTATGAGTATTGGTATTGGTATGATACGGGTACACCGATACGGTAAAATCTAAAACAAATATAGGATACAGGTACGGCTTAATAGGTTTGTAAAAAAATATTTATTTTTAATTTGGAATAATCCAAAAATTGATTAAATGGTTTAATTTATTAAATCCAATACACAATTGACATTTAATGCCAAAAGTACAGGTATAAGATAAACCAAAATTAAATATCATTATATCAAATAACTTACAAACCATAACATAATTTTAAAACCATGCTAAGCACAAAACTAAAAATGAAAAAGAAGTCTAGTAAAAAGAATTTGATCTTTGTAGTAGAAGAAAATATTGTTTCGACTGAAATTTGGTATGGCTTGGGTATATATTAGATATGCCTGGATACGCCAAAAATTAAGAAGGAAAAGTTTGAGTATGTGTTTTGTGTATCCGGTACGTATGTAGAAATACTATACATCGGTAAATACCCAGTACAGGTACGACATGTTTGTTGAATTATCCATGCTTCATAGTCTTGAGATAATTCTAAATGAGGATTTCTATATTTTTTATTATTTTTTTGCCAAGTATATATTATTTAAATTTTAATTTGTTTATATTTTGGGGGCAAATTGATTTTCAAGGTATAGTTTGGGGGGTAAAATAAAATTCCAAATGAATTTTGGTGCCACGTCAGCACATTTCGTCCAATTTTAGAGAATATGTCACGGCAAGGGCCAAATTGATCAAAATTTCAAAAGTTTTGGTGTAAAATTGATATTAATCAAAATCTGGGGATCAAATTGAAAAACGTGTGAAAATTTGGGAGGCAAATAAATAAATAATTCTATTTACGCACCACAAAAATTTTCCGTGCAAACCATTTATATCATTTGAATATAAATTTTTGAACAAAAGTCAAATATTTAAATATAAATTTATGAACAATAAGTAATTGTTTGAACATAAACAGTTGAACATAATATATATTTGAACAATTTATTTTTATTCGTCAATTTATGTCTATGTTTGAACATTTGTTTTTTGCATGAAAGTTTGTATCCAAACAAAATATTGATGGTGTTTGGGAAGTGAGTTTTTATGTAGATTTTAGTAGATGTAGGTTTTTATGAGATAAAAATTTTTTGGTGTTTGGGAAGATAGTTGGGTTTTTATGTGGTTGGATGTGATGTTTGTGAGAGAAAAAGTGAAATGATTATGGGGTTGGATGTGATGTTTGTAAGTTAGTTTAATGAACTTTTTTTTATTTCAAATGAATGAACACAAATTTGGCATGTCATTGTATGAATTTTTGTATAAATTTTATTGGGTCAATTACACTTTACCCCTTTTTATGCTCGGCCATTTTATCACTTGTGCTCTTGAAATTTTTTTCCACTTTGACACATAATGTTTCAAGTTTTTTTCAATTTATTCTTAAAATTAATTTTGGTTCAAAATTGACATAAAATAGCACGTTAACTACTATATGACATAAAAAAATATATTACTATATTGAAATTTAGATTTATGTTATATCACGTAATTGTTAATATGTCATTTTCTATTTGATTTTTTTTATATAAGTTAATTTTTTTGAAGTAAATTGAAAAAAATTTAAAATATGAAGGATCAAAATGAAAAAAAAAAAAAAAAAACTTTATGAGTCAAAACAAATAAATGGCCAAATATAAAGGAGCAAGGATCTTCTAGAGTGATTTTTCCCTAAAGTTTCCTAAAGTGCTACAGTGTATGGTTGAGATTTACTGGTAAGTCACATCAATTTTTCTGATGTGATTTGCCAGTAAATTTCAACCACACAATATAGCATTCTAGGAAACTTTAGGAAAATTTCACTCTAGAGGATCCTTGGTGAATATAAAGGACGCAATTTACTTATTTTTTTTATTTATATGTGGTCACTTTTGGGAAAATTAGAATACATCTCACTTCTCATTTTTGTGAGTTCCGCTCTATTTGAAGTTTGCTCGCTAATTGACAACTGTGAGATGTCAAATTAAAATAATAAGGACAAGCTTTGATTTAATAGTCAAAAGTAGTTAGGCCTCGTTTGGAAATAAATTAATTTAGTAATTTTTTAGTTATTTAGTTAAAATATGAGCTAAAAAAAATTAGTATGTTTGGGATGACTTTTTACTTTTTACGAAAAGATGTGCAAAAAGTAGAAAGAAAAGAGAATTTTTGACTTTTTTGTTTGAGTTATTGACTTTTTGACTAATTTAATAACTTTTTGACTTTTTAACTAAAAAGAAAGATTGTCAAACGAGGCCTTAGAACCTAAAAACCTTCTTTATCTATCCATGATCCGTATCTATCTTTTTTTTTCTTTCTCTTTCTTTGTTTTGATTTTTCCACTATTTATCTCTACCTTTTATCTTTTCTTCCTCTCTATTAAAAAATGTGTAATTTCACAATCGCATGATGCAACCTAATGAAATTTCATCGTGGCATGAGGATAATAAAATTTTAATTGATGGCTAAAAATTGAAAATTTGAGAGTAAAATGAAAAAAAATGAATATCTAATTTCAAATTTATGACTATAATTTCCAATCGAAGGCTATATAAAAAGGGTAACTTTTGAATATTTATTTGTTTTAAAACAAAATTTTACTTTTCCATAAAAGTCATTAAATACTTGCAAGAAACATTGTTGCAGAGTCTCAAAAAAAAATACTGACGCCTGGTGACCAAAAAAACTTTGGTAGTGATTGAAGATGGGCACGGCTAATGTACAGAGGACCGTGCCCTTAATCTAACAAATCTTGTTTAGTTGTCCTTAAATTAGTAAAATTTATTGACTAGGGATCTTTTTTTTAAAAAAAAACCCTACTTGATTTATTTATTTTTTAAATATTAAAACTTAATTTGATAAAAAAAAAATTAAAATTACTCTCATTTTCATTTTTTTTAAAAGTATCTTTTAATTTAAAAACAATTTTTTATTTATTTTCTTCAAATTAATTTTTAATATTTTTTGAAAAAAAACTCTAAAAAAAATGTGTGAAATTTATTTTCCAAACCTATACACCTTATTCATTAATCATTATGCGTGTTTTATGAAACTTATCTATACTATTAGGCCTTATTTGAGAACAGACTTTTTTAGAAACTTTTTTGCTTTTTGATTAAAATATGATATAAAAAAAAACTAACATGTTTGTGATGACTTATAAATTTTTTACGAAAAGATGTGCAAAAAGTAAAGAGAAAATGAAATGTTTGACTTTTTGCTATAGGCTGTTAGCTTTTTGATTTTTTTAATAACTTTTTGACTTTTAGGCTAAAAAGTGATGTTGCCAAACGAAACCTTACATAGAGTAAATCCTTGGTGGATGTATGGGAGGCTATCAAAAGCATTAAAGCCTTTACACTATGTTTGGGAACTTAGGAGAGAAGAGAAAAGAAAAGAAATGATTGTGATTTCTCTCATTCTTGTTTGGTTAGATTTCATAAGAGAAAAGAAAAGAAATTATTTTATGTTATATTACCAAAATAACCTTTTTATATTTTCAATCATTTTATTTCTTTTATTTTTATAGGGACAAAATTGGTATTATAAAAATAGTGGTTTCTTTTCTCTCCCAATCTCTCCACTTTTGGGAAGATTGAAAATAAGGCTTATAAGATAAATGAGTTTTTGTCCATTTCTTTTCATTTCTTTCCATTTCTCTCTACTTAAGTTATCCAAACAAATAAGAGAAATACATATCACTTCATTTCTTTTCTTTTCTCTCCAAATCACTCAATCCAAACATAGCATTAAAGCACCAGGGAGTGATGCTATCCAGTATCTTTTTTTTTATCATATCCATTGGGATATTGTTGGTCCCTCTGTTTGCAAGTTCATCCAAAGCTTGTTTTGTGAATCGTTCTATTCCTCAAAATTTTAAAGACACTCTTATCATCCTTATTTCTAAGATTGATAATCTTGAATCAATTAACCATTTCAGACTTATTAGTCTTTGCAATGTTCTTTGTAAGACACTTACTAAAGTGTTGGTGAGTTGACTCAGACCTTTGTTGTCCTCCACTGTTGGTCCTTTCCAAAGCAGCTTTATCCCTAGAAGGACTATTTATGATAATATCATCATTGCCTACGAGATTATTCACACTCTTAGAGGTAAGAAGGGTCAAACAGGGGACATGATCCTAACAATTAATTTACAGAAAGCTTATGATAATGTCTTGGAATTTTCTTCATCACACTCTAGTTGAACTTCATTTGAATAATCATGGGATTGATCTCATTATGAATTGTGTTACTAATATCAAAGCTTCTGTCCTTTGGAATGCTGAAAAGTTTACTGCTTTTAACATGGAGAAAGGGTTGAAACATGGAAACCCCCTTTCTCCCCATCTCTTTATTTGATGTATGGAAAGATTGACGAACATGATCATTGATAAAGTTGCTTGTAAGGGGTGGAAATGGGTTAAGGCTTCTACTAATGGCCATGTCATATCCCATCTTTTTTTTGCTGATGACTTTCTCTTATTTAATAAAGCTGATGAGAGAAATTGTAAGAATACCAAGGGGTTTTGAATGAGTTTAGTTTGCAATCTGGTCTCAAGATTAATCTTCTAAAATCTAAGCTTTTTATTTCTCTAAATGTTAAGAATTTGAAGGCCAGGTCCTTGAGTAATTTGTGTGGTATTTCCCTTATCCAAGATTTGGGGAAGTATTTAGGCATTCCTTTGCTTCATAAGAAGTGCAGCAGGAGGCACTTTCAATTTATTCTTGATAAATTTCAAAATAGACTCATTGGATGCAAAGCTAATTTGTTTTCTTTGGCTGTGAGAGCTACTTCAATTCAGTCGGTGACCTCAGCTCTACTTACTTATGCTATGCAAACTCTTGATGTTCCTATGAACATTTGCAAAGAGGTTGATAAACTAAACATGAACTTCTTATTTGGTGACACTGAGAATAACAAGAAAATTCATTTTGTTAAATGGGTCAATGTGTATAAGAGTAAGAAAATGGGAGGCCTTGGCCTCAGAGAGGCTAAACCCCATAGTTTGGCTCTTTTGTCTAAGATGGGGAGGAAATTGTTGTATAAGGACAGTTGTTCGTGGGTGAAAGTGTTAGAAATTAAATATTTGAAAAATGATAATCTCCTCTCTTATTCTGGTAAGAGGAGCTCCTTTCACATCTGGAGGGGAGTTCTTAATAAAGATATATTGAGAAAATGCATTAAATTGGGCATTGGTGATGGTTACTATAGTGAGAACATGGCATGATTGGTGTCACGCCCTCCTTTTTATTACCTGAATAGCATTGCCTTGTCCCTTAACATAAATCTATTTCCATTAAGAACAAGTAGAACTATACATACATTACCTCCATAAGGAAATGAAAGTCCTTTCAATTGTACATATGCGGAATGGAACAGAAAAATTACATTTAAACAAAATGCCCGTAGGCTTACATCTTTACATTAGAAGTAAGGGTTTAACACTTTTACAATAATGACATTCCTCCAACAAGTATAGGTCCCATGGCCAACAATTAAAGAAGATCACTGATCTTGAATCATCTCTTAACTTGCACCTGAAAAAATGATTAGCAACGTGGGATGAACATAAAGTCCAGTAGAGATCCCAACATGATCTTAAACAATAACAACATATAGATATTTATGATCGTAAATACACCATGACATACAATATAAATAATGTGACAGCTTGATATTCAAAATATACTTATATAAGTATATTTTCTCCAAAAACATCCATTACTACAAGATGTAAAACCATTTGTTTTCTTTCCAGTTGTCCAGTTTAGTTCCAAAAATATTCCTTCAACACATACAACCTTGGTTATTTAAACATCCACGTTAATATAAAGAATTCCGTCTCCAATTTGTTTTGAAAGCACGTTCACAGATACAAGTCACAACCCAAACCCATAACTCAACCCACTAAACACACTTATGCAACAACACATCTATTGTCTTCTCTAGCCATAGGCCCAAGCGCAAGGAACACCCATAACAGAAATACCGAGAGACATATATTTCTAAATATAATTAACTAAACGTAATATATATTCCATTTCCATCGGCCTACATCACAGATGGCAAATGATACAACCCACATAACACATAACGCTTTATTGGCCTCACTCGGAGGGGAACGACCCCAAGGTTACACTTTAGCAGGTGCAAACCGAAAGGAAGATGAACCTATCACAAGGCGCCATGCTTTACCGGCTTAATACATAGAGAAACATACCTCATTTCACACATTACTAGGCGCAAACCAGAAGGAAGAAGAACCTATCACAAGGCGTCACGCTTTATCGGCTCAATATAGAGAGAAATGGACCTCCTTTCACACTTTACCGGGCGTAAACCGGAAGGGACGAGGAACCTCTGTCAAGGCTCCACACTTTATCGACCTCACCCGGAGAGAAACAAACCCCCAAATAATAACACAATAATAGCACAACATGCTAAACTACATAATACCGTACAAGTATAATACGTACACATCATCTATTCAACAACAACAATGTCATCCTCTACCGATGATTAAAGGCAAAACCTCTAAACTGATAAATAAATACACGACTCATACATTATAAATCCATAACTGATTTCACCTTTTTTAAATTAACTACTTCTTATTTCATTTCATAAAAGAGTTACACACGCCATTTTATTTCCAAAACCAAATCTATTGTTTCAAAACCATCAACTACGTCCATCCTTGGCCAAAACTTCATCTTTTTTTCCCTAAACCAATCTAATTCATAAAATACAACTACAATACAAAGTTAATCAAAACCACTACTAAACCCACTTAAGTTTCATTTTAATAACTAAACCACTATTCCAATTCTTTAACACATAACTCGGTTATTACACATCTTCACCCCTTTAGGATTAATTAAGCCTATAATGATAAATTATGATTTTTCCCCACTCTCAACATGAACATGCCCAGCTACCTCTCAATTAACCAAAACATCCGCAACTCATCCAATTCCAATTCTTAAAATCCAAAACCCAAACCCCTGTCATGCCTTTTGTAAAATTTCTTAACAAACTTGTTTTTAAATGCTATAAAAACTATCACATGTATATCTATAATGAGGTATTGAAAAGGAGCAAAGAAATCCCTACCTCTTGAAGCGAAGAGGAGACAACCCAAAAATTATCGGCGACAAAACAACGATCCGCTTAGATTAAATGGAAGCCCTCGCTAAGCACTATAGTGGTGAAATCAATGGATTAAGGTATATGTGATGGGTTTTAAGAAAGTATTAGAGAGAGAGAGAGAGAGAGAGAGTGTGTGAAGAAATTAGGTTTAGAAATGTTTTAGAGAGAGAGAGAGGAGATGAAAAAGTGACAAAAAAACCCTTCTCCCCGATCTGATATACGCAGAGACCGCTTGAGTGACTAAAACACTGCTTAAGCATCAAACACAAATAAGTAAGACCGTTCGAGTGACCAAAATATGACTTAAGCGCACAATGACCCCCTTCTTGAAGTTTTACAGAATGCAGAAGGCCACTCGAGCGTAGGAAAGACTGTTCGAGCTAACCTAAAGAAAATAGACATGATTTCATTTGAAAAATGAACTACCAACCTATTCCTAACATTACCAACAACTCCAAGCTCAACAATAACAAGACAATAAAGAGTATAGACAACGATAAAAAGCATCGAATCCCGGTTCCAAGAACATGAAAAGGTTAGGTCTAACCCAAGCCATTATAATTGGTTGTGTAGGGATGATACTTTAGTTTCTCAATACCAGAATTGGGATTCTACTAACATGGAGGCTATTAATAATCTTATGACTGATAAGGGTGAATGGCATCTAAACTCCATCAAATCCAATCTTCCTGATGGAACAATGGATAGTGTGATGAAAGTTAAACTTCCCAGGTTTGTTACCTTCCCAGATACTCCTGATTGGAAGGGTTCTACAAGTGGGGAGTTCTCCACTTTTGCTGCTTATTAAAATTATTTCAAACCAAGGGGAAAACCTTTTTGATATGGATTGAGTTTGGAAATTGAAAATCCCAAAAAAGCTCAAAGGCTTCTTGTGGTTGGTTTTCAATGGGAAACTGATGACAAATGCTATGACATTGAAAAGAGGGTTTGTGTGGAATGCCAATTGCCCTAGATGTGATTTCCATGTTGAAAACATTGAGCATCTATTACGTAACTACTCTAGTTCAAGAAACATTTGGACTAATTTGAAGGGTAGGCACTGGTTTGATATGGAAAGTCAGTACAACTTAAATGATTGGCTTACAAAGAAATTAAGGGTTTCAAAAAGCATGGTCCCAAGCTGGAGTTCAATGTTTGCTATAATAATTTGGCATATCTAGAAGGAACATAATCTGAAAGTCTTTCATAACATAGACCTATCTTGACAAAATGCCTTAGTTCTTATTCATAATTATGTTGATAAGATTAAACAAGCTTTTATCATGTCTTTATCTTCTCATATAAGTGTACCCATTTTAATTAAGTGGTTGCCCCCTCCTACAAGTAAGATAAAATTGAATATCGATGGAAGCACCAGAGGAGGCCTAGAAGAATGTGGATTTGGAGGAGTTTTCAGAGACGAAAAAGGAATTTGGCTATGCAGGTACTTTGAAAGGCTTGACTCTTGCTCAAGCTTGGAAGCTAAGATGTGGGGCTTGTAGAAAGGATTAACAATTGTGCTGGAGAAAGGATTGCATGAAGTAATCATTGAAATCGATTCATTCTTGGCTGAAAATATGCTGACTGAAGGGCCATCTCAGAACTGCTTGTTTCACAGTATTATTAAAGATTCAAGGCATCTTATTTGGAGATGCAATTGCTTCATTTGTAGCATCATGCGAGAAGACAACAAGTGTGTCAACATACTTGCCAAAATGGGTTAGAACCAAACAGATCAGCTTGTGGTCATGGGAAACCTCTTGCTGAAGTCAAACGTTAGCTAGTGGCTGACATGATTGGAACGGCTTATCAGAGGATTTAATCCCCGATTTGCCTTCCTGTTATATGTTGTTTTCCTTTGTTTGTTTGGTCTTTCATTTCCGATATACCCAAAAAAAAAAAAAGAGTAAATCCTTGGTGGGTCTTTACACTTGAAAGTTTCAATTCAATTTCTTTAGATTTTGAATTTAAATATATAAAAAGATACATGAAACTATTGGTTCTTATTATTATTTCATCAAAATTTTCCTTTTTCATAAATTTTTTGATGAAATTGTTAAAAGATGAACAATAAAGCTAACATAATTTATCATCTAATAAACATGATATTTTTTTCATTGTATTAGCGCCATTGAACTTTTATCAAAATATCACGAGAAATTCTATTTCCACACACCAAATTACCTCAGTTCAAACACTTAATGAATCTTTTTTATATTACATTTTTGTCCTAAAATAAAAATATCAAAATACCCTTAACTTTCCAACAGAAACCCTAAGTCATTGTCGTCGCCGCCTTCTTTCAAACTCCTCGCCTCTTGTCACTGACCGTCTATAACTTCCCTTCTTTCTTGTCACCTCTATTAACCACCACATCTACCGCCAACAGCAATCCAGACACCATCGTCCTAACCCCAACATTACCATACACCATTGTTACTACCGCCACTACAATCAAACCACCATTTTTCTCAATCTTCTTCTTCCTTCGATGACCTTCTCTAGCCTTTTTCTCTAACTCCCGCTGCTCATCATCGTTGGAATCATACTATTCTCGGTTGTGATCGCAATCAGCCGCCCTCAGACAGGCACCCCTCGCATAATCTTCCTTACCTCATCTCATCTTGCGCAACCACCGCAACTACCGTAGCCAACCCCATCTCTCATTTCTTCTTTTTATTCTCTTCAAACACTAGATCTGGATTTTCCAGATCTCCCTCTTTGTCAGTAATGGTGGTCGGGACTATTATCAATCGTTAGCAATAGAGATTGGGTTGCGATGGTAGAGGGGGACAATAGCCGAAGGTGGTGGTTGGGAACAACTAGAGGTAGCAGAGATTTGTGGTAATGGTGGTGTGAATAAGGAAGAAGATGAGGACATTTTTGGTATAATAAGTTGTGTATTGAGTAAAAATGAGATTTCAAATTCATTGATGTTGTGTTTGATTGGGGGATTTGAAAAGGAAAATGGAAAAGGTAGGTGAAATGTGAATAAAATTTACTAAATTTCACATAGTTTCACTCATATTTTCCCTTTCCTTTTCCAAATCCCTCTCCAAATTTCCCAACCAAACACAACCCAAGTGTGTGTGCGCTTTGAGAAATAATGTACATGGAGAAGATTTGATGTGTAGAAATAGAATTTCTCAAATATCACTTTAGTTCTACTTTTACTAAGAATTCTTACTTTAATCTTTTTATTTTTAATTTTCGTCAACCTTATCAACGACAGATAGACAAAAGGGTGATATTGTAATTTAACTTAAAATATAAGGAGTCAATCTTATTAACGATAGATGGACGAAGGCCAACCACGATCTCACTCTCGTCCAACATGTTCTCACCCTTTAACAACATAAACCTTAAATTTTTAATTTTGTCAATTTAAATCATAAATTTTTTATTAATTTTCAATTTAAACCATTTAATTAGAGTTTAAATTGATAAAATAAAAAAATCAAATTTTATTTTGTTATAAAGGTCAAAATGCGATATTTCTTTTGTAATTTTTTCAATTTCTTTTATATAACCCTTTAACATTTTAATTAAAATAAATTTTTCCCCCCCAACACGCCCTAAATAAGTATAGCGAAAGGATGGGGCGTTTTCCCAAAATAAGCCTATTTTGCATTTTATTTCCCAAACTAGGCCAACTTCTGACGAAATTCCCAAAAAAAGCTGAAGCGTCATTCCTATTCGCGCTTTTACTGTGAGGAGGTCGAAATTTGATGAACAGTGTAATCGCTATTCCAATTCGTGAGTTTGATTAAGAAAACGCTGTTGCAAATAGCGCTTCATTTGGTTTGTGAAGAAAACGCTATTCCGAATAGCGCTTTCACTGTTGCAAATAGCACTTCATTTGGTTTGTGAAGAAAACGCTATTCCGAATAGCGCCTTCACTGTTGCAAATAGCGCTTCATTTGGTTTGTGAAGAAAACGCTATTCCGAATAGCGCCTTCACTGTGCACTTACAAACTCGCCATTTCTAATAACGCTTTCAGACACAATAAAACACACCCAAGCCATGTTTTTTACACTTCTTACATTCAGCTCTCGATCTCCCTCTGCTCTCGATCTCTCTCACTCTCTCTCTCTCTCGATCTCCCTCTGCTCAACTCTCACTGTCGCTCTCGCTCTCCCGCTGCTCTCACTCTCTGTCTCTGTCTCTGTCTCCGTGGTATGGCTCTGTCTTTTTTTCTGAGTTTTATGTATTTATTTGTTGTGTTTGTGAATGTGTGTTTGTGAAAATGTGAATGTTAGGGTTTTAAATGTCAATTATTAAATGTGTTGGTTGTAATGTGTTAGGGTTTTTTATCAGTGTTGTGAAAATGTTAGGGTTTGGAATTTTCTTCTGAATTAGAAATTATGTTTGTGAATAATTTGAAATGTCTATATTTCGAAATCATCTTCTGAAGAAAATATAGACATCTTCTTCACCAATATTTGTTCACCTATATTTGAGCTAGATGCCACACTTGTTGAATTGGAATATAGACATTTTGAGCTAAATGTCTATATTTGATCTATACACAAAATCATCTTCTTCACCTATATTTGTTGAATTGGAATTATGAAATGTCTATATTTTGATATTTGAAAGCAGAAATTGGAATTTTGAAATTATGCTTGTGAATCAAAATGTCTATATTTTTTTTGGAATTTTGAATTGTGTATAAATCAACCTATATTTGTTGAAATGGAAATTTTATTTGTTGCTTGTTAAGAGGAATTAAAAGGAAATTAGGTTTTGAAATTAGGGTTTTAAAAGTAATTTTTTTTAACTAAGAATAAAATTAAAAAAATTGAAATTCATATAATTGATAATTGTTAATGTCATATTATGAAATTCATATAATTGAGAATTGAAAATTGAAAATCATTTTATGAAATTCATGAATTCAGATATTTATGAGTAACATAACTAAGAGTTTGTTTGAATTGGAATTTGGAATTTTTCATGAACCAAATAACATATGGCCCCATGAGTGTGGACTGTTCACCAAGTGTGGACTGTTCACCAATTATCCCTATTTTAAATTGATAATGTTATATATATTAATAAATTTGTATTATAAAAAAAAATTAACTACTAGTATAACACCTATTACATCATTGACATAATTCATGCTTTAATTGTCACCCCGGACCGGACAGAAACTGCTCGGTAAGGCAGTGCTCGGTCGGACCAGGATGCTCGGTCCGAGGATGGTCGAAGCCAGACAGACCGAGTGACCGGCGTGGTCAACCGAGGAGATTGTTTGACCGGCAGGAAGGCCGACCAAAGGAGGTACCCGGGCTAGGCTCTGCCAGGATGCCACCTAGCCCGGTCCTCCATGTGTTTATCCGGTTAGGCGCATGGGTATGAAGCATGGCATGGCCGTGGTAGAGCAGCTCGGCTGCCGAGCTCCAGCTGTGAAGTCAGGCAGTTGAGATTAGGTGATGTTCAGCAAGGTCTATGCTGACAGATGGGATAGCAGAGCCACGTGTCAGGAGATGACTGGGAGTGGGTAAGGGGCTCAGAAGGTATATAGGCATGTCTGCGCCCCCCATACGCGACAGACGAACACTCTGTAAGGAATTTCTTACACTCAAACACTCTCTCCCTTCTCTCTATCCATCCTAAGGTGTGTGCTAACTTGATCGTCGGAGGGTTTTTCCGGCCACACACCGCCGGGTAGCTCACCGTTACTTGCTCGCAGGTGATCGGACATCGACGGAGCTCGGAAGAAAGGAGTACGGGCTTGCCGGAATATTTGCTCCCCGTACAGTAGTAGAAGAAAATATTGTTTCGACTGAAATGCGGTATGGCTTGGGTATATATTAGATATGCCTGGATACGCCAAAAATTAAGAAGGAAAAGTTTGAGTATGTGTTTTGTGTATCCAGTACGTATGTAAAAATATCATACATCGGTAAATACCCAGTACAGGTACGACATGTTTGTTGAATTATCCATGCTTCATAGTCTTGAGATAATTCTAACTGAGAAGTTCTATATTTTTTATTATTTTTTTGCCAAGTATATATTATTTAAAATTTAATTTGTTTATATTTTGGGGGCAAATTGATTTTCAAGGTATAGTTTGGGGGGTAAAATAAAATTCCAAACGAATTTTGGTGCCACGTCAGCACATTTCGTCCAATTTTAGACAATATGTCACGGCAAGGGCCAAATTGATCAAAATTTCAAAAGTTTTGGTGTAAAATTGATATTAATCGAAATCTGGGGATCAAATTGAAAAATGTGTGAAAATTTGGGAGGCAAACAAATAAATAATTCTATTTACACACCACAAAAATTTTTTGTACAAACCATTTATATCATTTGAATATAAATTTTTGAACAAAAGTCAAATATTCAAATATAAATTTATGAACAATAAGTAATTCTTCGAACATAAACAGTTGAACATAATATATATTTGAACAATTTATTTTTATTCATCTATTTATGTCTATGTTTGAACATTTGCTTTTTACTTGAAAGTTTGTATCCAAACAAAATATTTAGTTTCTATTGAGATTTCTTGCAGTCTATGAATAGAATTTCCCAAACAAAAATTATAAAAATGTTCTGCCAGTAAAATTTTAGAAATTGTAAGTTAGTTTAATGAACTTTTTTTTATTTCAAATGAATGAACACAAATTTGGCATGTCATTGTATGAATTTTTGTATAAATTTTATTGGGTCAATTACACTTTACCCCTTTTTATGCTCGGCCATTTTATCACTTGTGCTCTTGAAATTTTTTTCCACTTTGACACATAATGTTTCAAGTTTTTTTCAATTTATTCTTAAAATTAATTTTGGTTCAAAATTGACATAAAATAGCACGTTAACTACTATATGACATAAAAAAATATATTACTATATTGAAATTTAGATTTATGTTATATCACGTAATTGTTAATATGTCATTTTCTATTTGATTTTTTTATATAAGTTAATTTTTTTGAAGTAAATTGAAAAAAATTTAAAATATGAAAGATCAAAATGAGAATAAAAAAAAAAAAACTTTATGAGTCAGAACAAATAAATGGCCAAATATAAAGGACGCAATTTACTTATTTTTTTTATTTATATGTGGTCACTTTTGGGAAAATTAGAATACATCTCACTTCTGATTTTTGTGAGTTCCACTCTATTTGAAGTTTGCTCGTTAATTGACAACTGTGAGATGTCAAATTAAAATAATAAGGACAAGCTTTGATTTAATAGTCAAAAGTAATTTAGGTCTCGTTTGGGAACAAGTTAATTTAGTAATTTTTTGATTATTTAGCTAAAATATGAGCTAAAAAAAACTAGTATGTTTGGGATGACTTTTTAACTTTTTATGAAAAGATGTACAAAAAGTAGAGAGAAAAGAGAATCTTTGACTTTTTAGTATGAGTTGTTGACTTTTTGACTAATTTAGTAACTTTTTGACTAAAAAAAAAGATTGCGAAAGGAGGCCTTAGAACCTAAAAACCTTCTTTATCTATCCATGATCCGTATCTATCTTTTTTTTTCTTTCTCTTTCTTTGTTTTGATTTTTCCACTATTTATCTCTACCTTTTATCTTTTCTTCCTCTCTATTAAAAAATGTGTAATTTCACAATCGCATGATGCAACCTAATGAAATTTCATCGTGGCATGAGGATAATAAAATTTTAATTGATGGCTAAAAATTGAAAAATTGAGAGTAAAATGAAAAAAAATGAATATCTAATTTCAAATTTATGACTATAATTTCCAATCGAAGGCTATATAAAAAGGGCAACTTTTGAATATTTATTTGTTTTAAAACAAAATTATACTTTTCCATAAAAGTCATTAAATACTTGCAAGAAACATTGTTGCAGAGTCTCAAAAAAAAATACTGACGCCTGGTGACCAAAAAAACTTTGGTAGTGATTGAAGATGGGCACGGCTAATGTACAGAGGACCGTGCCCTTAATCTAACAAATCTTGTTTAGTTGTCCTTAAATTAGTAAAATTTTTTGACTAGGGATCTTTTTTTTTAAAAAAACCCTACTTGATTTATTTATTTTTTAAATATTAAAACTTAATTTGATAAAAAAAATTAAAATTACTCTCATTTTCATTTTTTTTAAAAGTATCTTTTAATTTAAAAACAATTTTTTATTTATTTTCTTCAAATTAATTTTTAATATTTTTTGAAAAAAAACTCTAAAAAAAATGTGTGAAATTTATTTTCCAAACCTATACACCTTATTCATTAATCATTATGCGTGTTTTATGAAACTTATCTATACTATTAGGCCTTATTTGAGAACAGACTTTTTTAGTAACTTTTTTGCTTTTTGATTAAAATATGATATAAAAAAAACTAACATGTTTGTGATGACTTATAAATTTTTTACGAAAAGATGTGCAAAAAGTAAAGAGAAAATGAAATGTTTGACTTTTTGCTATAGGCTGTTAGCTTTTTGATTTTTTTAATAACTTTTTGACTTTTAGGCTAAAAAGTGATGTTGCCAAACGAAACCTTACATAGAGTAAATCCTTGGTGGATGTATGGGAGGCTATCAAAAGCATTAAAGCCTTTACACTATGTTTGGGAACTTAGGAGAGAAGAGAAAAGAAAAGAAATGATTGTGATTTCTCTCATTCTTGTTTGGTTAGATTTCATAAGAGAAAAGAAAAGAAATTATTTTATGTTATATTACCAAAATAACCTTTTTATATTTTCAATCATTTTATTTCTTTTATTTTTATAGGGACAAAATTGGTATTATAAAAATAGTGGTTTCTTTTCTCTCCCAATCTCTCCACTTTTGGGAAGATTGAAAATAAGGCTTATAAGATAAATGAGTTTTTGTCCATTTCTTTTCATTTCTTTCCATTTCTCTCTACTTAAGTTATCCAAACAAATAAGAGAAATACATATCACTTCATTTCTTTTCTTTTCTCTCCAAATCACTCAATCCAAACATAGCATTAAAGCACCAGGGAGTGATGCTATCCAGTATCTTTTTTTTTATCATATCCATTGGGATATTGTTGGTCCCTCTGTTTGCAAGTTCATCCAAAGCTTGTTTTGTGAATCGTTCTATTCCTCAAAATTTTAAAGACACTCTTATCATCCTTATTTCTAAGATTGATAATCTTGAATCAATTAACCATTTCAGACTTATTAGTCTTTGCAATGTTCTTTGTAAGACACTTACTAAAGTGTTGGTGAGTTGACTTAGACCTTTGTTGTCCTCCACTGTTGGTCCTTTCCAAAGCAGCTTTATCCCTGGAAGGACTATTTATGATAATATCATCATTGCCTAAGAGATTATTCACACTCTTAGAGGTAAGAAGGGTCAAACAGGGGACATGATCCTAACAATTAATTTAGAGAAAGCTTATGATAATGTGTCTTGGAATTTTCTTCATCACACTCTAATTGAACTTCATTTGAATAATCATTGGATTGATCTCATTATGAATTGTGTTACTAATATCAAAGCTTCTATCCTTTGGAATGGTGAAAAGTTTACTGCTTTTAACATGGAGAAAGGGTTGAGACATGGAGACCCCCTTTCTCCCCATCTCTTTATTTGATGTATGGAAAGATTGACGAACATGATCATTGATAAAGTTGCTTGTAAGGGGTGGAAATGGGTTAAGGCTTCTACTAATGGCCATGTCATATCCCATCTTTTTTTTGCCGATGACTTTCTGTTATTTAGTAAAGCTGATGAGAGAAATTGTAAGAATACCAAGGGGTTTTGAATGAGTTTAGTTTGCAATCTGGTCTCAAGATTAATCTTCTAAAATCTAAGCTTTTTATTTCTCTAAATGTTAAGAATTTGAAGTCCAGGTCCTTGAGCAACTTGTGTGGTATTTCCCTTATCCAAGATTTGGGGAAGTATTTAGGCATTTATTTGCTTCATAAGAAGTGCAGCAGGAGGCACTTTCAATTTATTCTTGATAAAATTCAAAAAGACTCACTGGGTGGAAAGCTAATTTGTTTTCTCTGGCTGTGAGAGCTACTTCAATTCAGTCGGTGACCTCAGCTCTACCTACTTATGCTATGCAAACTCTTGTAGTTCCTATGAACATTTGCAAAGAGATTGATAAACTAAACATGAACTTCTTATTTGGTGACACTGAAAATAACAAGAAAATTCATCTTGTTAAATGGGTCAATGTGTATAAGAGTAAGAAAATGGGAGGCCTTGGCCTCAGAGAGGCTAAACCCCATAGTTTGGCTCTTATGTCTAAGATGGGGAGGAAATTGTTGTATAAGGACAGTTGTTCGTGGGTGAAAGTGTTAGAAATTAAATATTTGAAGAATGATAATCTCCTCTCTTATTCTGGTAAGAGGAGCTCCTTTCACATCTGGAGGGGAGTTCTTAATAAAGATATATTGAGAAAATGCATTAAATGGGGCATTGGTGATGGTTACTAAAGTGAGAACATGGCATGATTGGTGTCACACCCTCCTTTTTATTATCCGAATAGCATTACCTTGTCCCTTAACATAAATCTATTTCCATTAAGAACAAGTAGAACTATACATACATTACCTCCATAAGCAAATGAAAGTCCTTTCAATTGTACATATATGGAATGGAACAGAAAAATTAGATTTAAACAAAATGCCCTTAGGCTTACATCTTTACATTAAAAGTAAGGGTTTAACCTTTTTACAATAATGACATTCCTCCAACAAGTATAGGTCCCGTGGCCAACAATTAAAGAAGATCACTGATCTTGAATCATCTCTTAACTTGCACCTGAAAAAATGATTAGTAACGTGGGATGAACATAAAGTCCAATAGAGATCCCAACATGATCTTAAACAATAACAACATATAGATATTTATGATTATGAATACACCATGACATACAATATAAATAATGTGACAGCTTGATATTCAAAATATACTTATATAAGTACATTTTATCCAAAAACATCCATTTGAACACTACAAGATGTAAAACCATTTGTTTTCTTTCCAATTGCCCAGTTTAGTTCCAAAAATATTTCTTCAACACATACAACCTTAGTTATTTAAACATCCACGTTAATATAAAGAATTCCGTCTCCACATTTGTTTTGAAAGCACGTTCACAGATGCAAGTCACAACCCAAACTCATAACTCAACCCACTAAACACACTTATGCAACAACACATCTATTGTCTTCTTTGGCCATAGGCCCAAGCACAAGGAACACCCATAACAGAAATACCGAGAGACATATATTTCTAAATATAATTAACTAAACGTAATACATATTTCCATTTCCATCGGCCTACATCATAGATGGCAAATGATACAACCCACATAACACATAACGCTTTATTGGCCTCACTCGGAGGGGAACGACCCCAAGGTTACACTTTACCAGGTACAAATGAAAGAAAGATGAACCTATCACATGGCGCCATGCTTTACCGGCTCAATATAGAGAGAAACATACCTCCTTTCACACATTACTAGGTGCAAACCGGAAGGAAAAAAAACCTATCACAAGGCGCCACGCTTTATCGGCTCAATACAAAGAGAAACGGACCTCATTTCACACTTTACCGGGCCCAAACCGGAAGGAACGAGGAATCTCTGTCAAGGCTCCACACTTTACCGACCTCATCTCGAGGGAAACAAACCCCCAAATAATAACACAACAATAGCACAACATGCTAAACTACATAATACCATACAAGTCTAATACGTACACATCATCTATTCAATAACAACAATGTCATCCTCTACTGATGATTAAAGACAAAACCTCTAAACTGATAAATAAATACACGACTCATACAATATAAATCCATAATTGATTTCACCTTTTTTAAATTAACTACTTCTCATTTCATTTCATAAAAGAGTTACACACGCCATTTTATTTCCAAAACCAAATCTGTTGTTTCAAAACCATCAACTACATCCATCATTGGCCAAAACTTCATCTTTTTTCCCTAAACCAATCTAATTCATAAAATACAACTACAATACAAAGTTAATCAAAACCACTACTAAATCCACTTAAGTTTCATTTTAATAACTAAACCACTATTTCAATTCTTTAACACATAACTCGGTTATTACACATTTTCACCCCTTTAGGATTAATTAAGTCTATAATGATAAATTATGATTTTTCCCCACTCTCAACATGAACATGCCCAGCTACCTCTCAATTAACCAAAACATCCGCAACTCATCCGCAACTCATCCAATTCTAACTCTTAAAATCCAAAACCCAAACCCCTATCATGCCTTTTGTAAAATTTCTTAACAAACTTGTTTTTAAATGCTATAAAAACTACCACATGTATATCTATAATGAGGTATTGAAAAGGAGCAAAGAAATCCCTACCTCTTGAAGTGAAGAGGAGACAACCCAAAAATTATCGGCGATAAAACAACGATCTGCTCAGATTAAATGGAAGCCCTCGCTAAGCACTATAGTGGTGAAATCAATGGATTAGGGTATATGTGATGGGTTTTAAGAAAGAATTAGAGAGAGAGAGAGAGAGAGAGAGAGAGAGAGAGAGAGTGAAGAAATTAGGTTTAGAAATGTTTTAGAGAGAGAAAGGAGATGAAAAAGTGACAAAAAAACCTTTCTCCCTGATCTGATATACGTAGAGACCGCTCGAGTGACTAAAACATTGCTTAAGCGTCAGACACAAATAAGTGAGACCGTTCGAGTGACCAAAATATGACTTGAGCGCACAATGACCCCCTCCTAGAAGTTTTGCAGAATGTAGAAGACCACTCGAGCGCAGGAAAGACTGTTCGAGCTAACCTAAAGAAAATAGACATGATTTCATTTGAAAAATGAACTACCAACCTGTTCCTAACACTACCAACAACTCCAAGCTCAACAATAACAAGACAATAAAGAGTATAGACAACGATAAAGAGTATCGAATCCTGGTTCCAAGAACATGAAAAGGTTGGGTCTAACCCAAGCCATTATAATTGGTTGTGTAGGGAGGATACTTTAGCTTCTCAATACTATAATTGGGATTCTACTAACATCGACGCTATTAATAATCTTATGATTGATAAGGGTGAATGGCATCTGAACTCCATCAAATCCCATCTTTCTGATGGAGCAATGGATAATGTAATGAAAGTTAAACTTCCCAGGTTTGTTACCTTCCCAGATACTCCTCATTGGAAGGGTTCTACAAGTGGGGAGTTCTCCACTTTTGCTGCTTATAAAAATTATTTCAAACCAAGGAGAAAACCTTTTTGATATGGATTGAGTTTGGAAATTGAAAATCCCCAAAAAGCTCAAAGGTTTCTTGTGGTTGGTTTTCAAAACTGATGACAAATGCTATGAGATTGAAAAGAGGGTTTGCGAGGAATGCCAATTGCCCTAGATGTGATTTCCATGTTGAAAACATTGAGCATCTATTACGTAACTACTCTAGTTCAAGAAACATTTGGACTAATTTGAAGGGTAGGCCCTGGTTTGATATGGAAAGTCAGTACAACTTAAATGATTGGCTTACAAAGAACTTAAGGGTTTCAAAAAGCATGGTCCCAAGCTGGAGTTCAATGTTTGCTATAATAATTTGGCAAATCTAGAAGGAACATAATTTGAAAGTCTTTCATAACATAGACCTATCTTGACAAAATACCTTAGTTCTTATTCATAATTATGTCGATAAGATTAAACAAGCTTTTATCATGTCTTTATCTTCTCATATAAGTGTACCCATTTTAATTAAGTGGTTGCCCCCTCCTACAAGTAAGATAAAATTGAATACCGATGGAAGCACTAGAGGAAGCCTAGGAGAATGTGGATTTGGAGGAGTTTTCAAAGACGAAAAAGGAATTTGGCTATGCAGGTACTTTGGAAGGCTTGACTCTTGCTCAAGCTTGGAAACTGAGATGTGGGGCTTGTAGAAAGGATTAACAATTGTGCTGGAGAAATGATTGCATGAAGTAATCATTGAAATCGATTCCATTCTTGGCTGAAAATATGCTGACTGAAGGGCCATCTTAGAACTGCTTGTTTCACAATCTTATTAAAGATTCAAGGCATCTTATTTGGAGATGCAATTGCACCATTTGCAGCATCATGCGAGAAGACAACAAGTGTATCAACATACTTGCCAAAATGGGTTAGAACCAAACAGATCAGCTTGTGGTCATGGGAAACCTCTTGCTGAAGTCGAAAGTTAGCTAGTGGCTGACATGATTGGAACGGATTATCAGAGGATTTAATCCCCGATTTGCCTTCCTGCTATACGTTGTTTTCCTTTGTTTGTTTGGTCTTTCATTTCCGATGTACCCAAAAAAAAAAGAAAAAGAAAGAGTAAATCCTTGGTGGGTCTTTACACTTGAAAGTTTCAATTCAATTTCTTTAGATTTTGAATTTAAATATATAAAAAAGATACATGAAACTATTGGTTCTTATTATTATTTCATCAAATTTTTCCTTTTTTATAAAATTTTTGATGAAATTGTTAAAAGATGAACAATAAAGCTAACAGAATTTATCATCTAATAAACATGATATTTTTTTCATTGTATTAGCACCATTGAACTTTTATCAAAATATCACGAGAAATTCTATTTCCACACACCAAATTACCTTACTTCACACACTTAATGAATATTTTTTATATTACATTTTTGTCCTAAAATAAAAATATCAAAATACCCTTATCTTTCCAATAGAAACCCTAAGTCATTGTCGTCGTCGCCGCCTCCTCCCAAACTCCTCGCCTCCGGTCATTGACCGTCTATAGCTTCCCTTCTTTCTTGTCACCTCTATTAACCACCACATCTACCGCCAACAGCAATCCAGACACCGTCGTCCTAACCCCAACATTACCATACACCATTGTTACTTCCGCCACTACAATTAAGCCACCCTCTTTCTCAATCTTCTTCTTCCTTCGATGAACTTCTCTAGCCTTTTTCTCTAACTCTCGCTGCTCATCATCATTGGGATCACACTATTCTCAGTTGTGATCGCAATCGGCCGCCCTCAAACAGGCACCCCTCGCATAATCTTCCTTACCCCATCTCATATTGCGCAACCACCGTAACTGCCGTAGCCAACCTCCTCTCTCATTTCTTCTTTTTCTTCTCTTCAAACACTAGATCTGGATTTTCCAGATCTTCCTCTTTGTCAGTAATGGCGGTCAGGACTATTATCGATCGTTAGCAATAGAGATTGGGTTGCAATGGTAGAGGGGGACAATAGCCGAATGTGGTGGTTGGGAACAACCAGAGGTAGTAGAGATTGGTGGTAATGGTGGTGTGAATAAGGAAGAAGATGAGGACATTTTTGGTATAATAAGTTATGTATTGAGTAAAAATGAGATTTCAAATTCATTGATGTTGTGTTTGATTGGGGGATTTGAAAAGGAAAATGGAAAAGGTAGGTGAAATGTGAATAAAATTTACTAAATTTCACATAGTTTCACTCATATTTTTTCTTTCCTTTTCCAAATCTCTCCCCAAATCTCCCAACCAACCACAATTCAAGTGTGTGTGCGCTTTGAGAAATAATGTACATGGAGAAGATTTGATGCGTAAAAATAGAGGGTGTGTTTGGTTTGTGTTTGTAGAGTAGTTTTTGAGATAAAAAGTACGAAAACTTGTTTGGTTTGAAAAATTATTTTGAGGAGAGAGTTTTAAAAAAAATAATTAATTTGATGTGTATGAGAGAAAGAGTGATTTTAGAAAATAGATAACCAAACAAAATTTTGAGATTTTTTTTGAAAAAATTTGTTTGATTAGATTACTCTTGAAAATTTGTTTATAAAGAATTTTTTTCAATTTTTTTTTGAAAAAACAAACCAAACAAGGCCAGAATTTCTCAAATATCACTTTAGTTCTACTTTTACTAAGAATTCTTACTTTAATCTTTTTATTTTTAATTTTCGTCAACCTCATAAATGATAGATAGACAAAAGAGTGATATTGTAATTTAACTTAAAATATAAGGAGTCAATCTTAATGACTATAGATGGACGAAGGCCAACCACGATCTCACTCTCGTCCAACATGATCTCACCCTTTAACAACATAAACCTTAAATTTTTAATTTTGTCAATTTAAATCATAATATTTTTATTAATTTTCAATTTAAACCATTTAATTAGAGTTTAAATTGATAAAATAAAAAAATCAAATTTTATTTTGTTATATTTCTTTTGTAATTTTTTCAATTTCTTTTATATAACCTTTTAACATTTTAATTAAAATAAATTTTTTCCCCCCAAACACGCCCTAAATAAGGATAGCGAAAGGATGTTTTTGAAATTAGAAAACGGTATATTCAGTTGCAGATTGGTCTCAAAATTCAAATTGACAGGGAGAGAGAGAGAGAGAGACTGTGAGTGAGAGAATGGGGCACTCCCTTGAGCATCATCTTCACAACAACCAAGCAGTAGACAATCTGGTGAACTTGTTGACCAAGGCCAACCACGATCTCACTCTCGTCCAACACAAACTCGAAAAGGAGTTCCAACAAATCTACCCTGACAACGTAACCAAACATCCTCCAAGCTCTCTCTCTCTCTCTTAGGGTTTCTTTTTCTTTTCTAATTCTGGTGTTTTTGGATTTTGCAGGCTAATCCGATCAAGCTTGTATCTCGGATAAAGAAATTACAGCAAGATTTGTCATCTTTGAAAGAACAGTGCCGTGTACTCCTCGCTGCCAAACAGGTTTCTCTATTTATTATTGTAGTTTGACCTAAATTCCTTTGGTAAAACATTGCTTTAAAAATTGGGGAAACCCATTTCTATTCATGTAGTTAAATCTCTCATTTTGCCAATGTGGTTCAAGTTATGATTGTAAGAGCATCTCCAAAGCTTACTTTTTTTTTTTTTTCTCGCCAAATTTGATTAAAGATTTTGGTTAAAAGTTTCATCCGATACTAAGTGTTCCAACGCTGAATTTTCCCCAATCCAGTCGGTCATCCATCAGGTTGCCCACCAACTGTCACCTGCGAGATTTGATGAAAGGTTAAATCCTCCTTTGATTTGATAACAAAGTAGGGCTCCCTTCATTTGATACCAATTTGGTGAAACGGTCGGAACACTTTTTTTACTAAATTTTCATCAATTTTAAATTTGATGAAAGATTTGAGACTGGGTTGGAGATGGTCTAACATACCATCATGATCCATTGACGTTGATGTTGCTGGCATCCCACTAAAGTCGGTTTGGTGCAGTTTATGGAAATTTGTGCCAATGTTGTTGGTTTGATGCAAAGCTTGCTTACTGTTTATGAGATAGAAATAACTTAAAAAAATTATATAAAAAAATTTGATTGATGAGAATTGGGAGGAGAGAGGATTTTTGTTAAAGCTTTTTGATTATCTACTTTTAGCAACCAAATAGGCGTCAATATTGATTAGGGATGGACACCGATTGAGTAGGGCCGGGTCGGATTTGGGTTGGCCTTAAGCTAGGAAAAAAACAAAGAAATCTCATGATTAAGCCCAACCTAGCCTGACATTGGGTTTAAAAGTTCTATCCCAAGCCCAGTTCTAAAATTACATTACGGTATCAAGTTCGCCCAATAAACTCACGTATTCAATAAAAAAATAAATTTATAAAATAAAAACAATAATTTTGTAGTTAAGTTGGCATAAATATTTGGGATATGTTTGGTAATGTTTATGTTTGCAGTTTTTTATTTATTTATTTATATTTACAATTGTAAACAAAAACTCGATGGATGTCTATTTTTATTTTCAAAAACTCATAAAATAGTTTATAAAATTTACTAAATTGTTGTAACAACAAAAATTTGATTTAACTTATTTAGAAAGAGATGAAAGAAAAAAAAATCCACTCCTTCCACTTCCCACCCCCCTCTGGCCACCACCCATTGCTTGTCACCACCACCACCACCAACAACCACCACATCTAGCCACCCCCACCTTCGGTCACTGTTGTCTGTGACTTCCTCCGATCACCTTCAACCACCTCCTACTACTAGAATTCACCTTCAACCACCACCTCTTCCGAAAAACCACCTTTGGCCACCCACCTATGTGCGTGATAATCACCTTCAGCCACCAAATTGGTCGATAGATGAAGTTCTGGACACTTGAAATTAGGAAATAGAACATGAATTGAACACAAACAGCTTCTACAATATGATATTAAGGATAGAACCAAGAAACATAGGCGGTGTTTGGCAACAATTTTTGTTGGGTTTTTATTTTTTATTTTTTTCACTAAAAGACAAAGTTTTTGCAAAACCAAAAAAAACAAATCCAAACAAAATATCACATCCAACCCCATAATCATTTCACTTTTTCTCTCACAAACATCACATCCAACCACAAAAAAACCCAATTATCTTCCCAAACACCAAATTTTTTTTCTCCAATAATATCCTACAATTAAAAAAACCTACATAAAAACCCACTTTCCAAACACCCACAAAATATTCTAGCACAACATTGCAATTAGAACCAATATTAGGGCCAAGTGATGATTCTTCTCCAAATGCAAGGGAAAATACTTGAATCTGGTAGCCTTCTAGATCTGGCCAACAAGGATAAAAGTGGCTTAGATGCTACTTGCTAACCTCTTTGTCAATACAATACCCGATGAAGTATGCGCAATATGGTCTAATCCTTGAACTCCTGCCTCTAATTCTTCAATACTTTAGCTTGTAAAAGAACTCTCTTAGCTCAAATATATATTTTTTTCTCTACAAAGTGGCTCCTTTTATACAAAGTCAAGGGGCTTACTCAAGAAGGCAACTCAAAACTTGCACATAAACTCCCCAAAAGAATCTCTAACAATCTAAAACATTACAGATATAACAAAAACATCGGATAAACTCTTGTATAGGTTTCAGCCAATCACTCTTGGCTTAAAACATAGAAATGATGAAAACACCCTTGCTAAAGACATCAATAATCTAAGAAGTACCTACACTTTTAAGAAGGTGGCTTGTTTGTGTCGACATCGATACTCGTCAGATACTTCACGACACGTGTTGGACACACGTCCAAAATGTGTCCTATTACTTTTTAAAATGTTTTAGACTTGGACTGCTTCAGACATTTGGAGAACACACTTGTTTATTGCTTAGACATACATGAAACATATTACAAGTTTGAACAAAATAACTTAAACCAATGATAAAAGAAAAAAACAATGTAGATTTATACTTATTAATCTCTCATCCTTGAAATTTTAGAACTTTGTATTATGTTGTATTATTTTATTATCTTTGAATGAAATATTCATATATATGACACTTAATAAATATATAAACAATGTATCTTGCTTGTGTCCCCATGTGTTGTTTGCATTTCTTGAAAATTGTCCTGTCAGCTTGTCCATGTATGTGTTGTGCTTCTTGGTCCATAATTCTTATCCTATATACATAGTTACATGGTTTGCATCAACACCACTTAGAAAATATGAAGAAGAAGAACTCCGAAAATATGAGGAAGAAGGAATATATTTCTGTTATATTCAAAACTTCTTATCTTACAAGACCAAATGACACTCCTTATATAGGAGATATTATAAACATCATCATAACCCATTATATGCCACTTACATATTATATATTACCACTATCTATCACTATCATATTATATACATGCCACTATCTACCACCAACACCACTATCATATTCTATGCATGCCACTATCTACAACCAACACCACTATTATATTCTATACATACCACTATCTACCACCAACACCACTATCATATTCTATACATGCCACTATCTACCACCAACACCACTATCATATTATATGCATGAACACAATTTCCAGCAACACCCTATCCTACCTGAAAAGTATTAATTGAAGCCAAGTTGATACAATTTTTGGTTTGATTGTTTGTCATTTCAAAGCCTTTGTTCTAATGTGGAACAATTAGAACGATCCACACTTGTTTCATGCTGGATGTTTGACTCAGCATGAATTGGAGCTAGCTTGCTGTATTTTTGTGGTTTTCTACATCGATTCTTAGATGGTTGTTCAATTATCCAAGTCGGCTAAAAAAGCATTCTGGATTATGTTTGTCCATGAGAACAAAGATCTTGCAGTCACAAGCAATTAATGTTTACAAATAATACTTTTAATATCTATTCTGATAGACTCCATCTTTTTATAAGGAACCAAATGTTGTAATTCTGCTTACAGTTTTCAGTTAATAGTTGGAAAGTAACTTATTCAATTAATTCAATCACAGGATTTGATTGACAAGGCCAGGACGACTCTAGTTGGGAATAGATCATCACTACAGCGGTTGCGAGAGAACTAGCATTCCTGTCACTAGTGATTCTGATGATCCTGCATACACTAACTTCAAACAGGTGATATTTTTTATGCCTCGTTATATGTCAGCAGACTTCATTAACATGATAGTTAAGAGGGCCTTCCTACTGGTTAATGACCCAAGAAAGCCTTAAAATTTTTGTTACACAAAGAAAGCAATGCTAAAGTAATCAAGAAGAAAGCAGAACACATGGCAATACAAATAAAACGTGTCCGGTCCATTGGTCCATGTCCAAAGGTTTTTGTTTTGTTCTCCTTTTTATTTATTTATTATTATTATTTTTCACTCCCCAAGTGCAAAAACTTTTTCTTTTGTCCTTTTTGGTATTTTTCATTATTGATATAAAAGTTGAGCCTTGTATCATTTATTCTTAACCAATAACATATTCATTTGTGAGTTTGTTATATTTAATATTCAATTTTTATTGTTCAGTTATTTTCCAAAACGATAAAAGAAAAGAATTATGGAGTCTTGCACCTTCTCAACCCAATATGTAGTTCTTAATATCAAAATAGCATGTCTTTCTAATTTTTATTGTGCTACTGTGAAAGGTTGTGTGTTTTCCAAGTGGTGTTTTAAGAATTTGCACCATTTGCCAGAAAGCAACCAAAATTAAACCATGTGAGGTTTTTCACACTTGTGATTAACAATGCAGAAGTGTTCTGTCTCTGGAGCTTTGTGTTTTGCTCACCAAGTCTCTAGAGCCAAGGCTCACTACATATTCTTGTCTTTATTTGTAATCTGCACATAAACTGTTTGGAAGAAAAGTTGACTGTGTTTATTATTTTTGACTTTGATATGCAGATTATAGACGAGTGGACCACTCAAGTGAGTCTAAGAGCAGGTAAGGAATCCAATACATTGTTTCTAGAATTTCATAGTTATTATTCATGGTGGAGGTGTTTGACAATGCATGGTGGCTTAAAATTTCATGTTTCCTCATTTATGTGAAGAGGGATTGAATAGGGGGGGGGGGGGGGGGGGGGGGAAGGATCAAAATTCCATTTCAGTATATTGTTTCAGTTAGTTTGGATACGGAAACTGTTCTGCAAGAACATGGTTTCAATCACACAATAAACAATAACAAAAGGAACAAGCGCCCACACACACAAGACATACGTGGTTCGGCCAGATGGCTACGTCCACGGAAAAACAATCAAAATCCGCTATACGCAATAAGGATTACAAAACACTCCGCAGCTCTCTCTGTTTCTATTACATTCACAAAACCCTACCGGAAATGAACTCATATTTCTTGTGTGATGGATAACCCAAAAGTATCCAACTCATGCACTATCAATTCAAGGCATAAGCAAAATATAATAGCCATAACTGTAAAAGTGTAGCACAACCATATTCAACATATGAAGTCTATGATAAACATCAATCTCATTAATCAAGCATAAGTGAAAAGAAATGGCTAAAGAGTTAACTATCCCCTCCCCCTCCCCCAAACTAAATATGATAGTGTGCCCTCACTGGCAAAATGGAAGAAGAGCAACATGTTAAATAGCAAGAAAGGGAGAAGATAGCACCAAAGCAGTCAGAGATATGGTAAGGGAAGGGGAAGAAGCACCCCCCAAAGACGAAGCAAGATGACTTGCGATAGAAGACTTGATATGCTAAGAGATAAGGGATATGACACAAAAAAGTAAGGGAATAGGAAACATAAAAATAAATAGATACAGACCAAATATAAAAATAAACATAAAACAAAAAGACAAGCAAACCCTAAAACAAACAAAAAGAAAAGAAAAATGACAAAATAGGTAGAAGAATAATAACACTGAGCCTAAGGAGAGAAAAGAACAATGCAGTGAATATGGGAGAATCATGGAGGCGGAGGCGGAGGCGGAGGCGGGGGCGGGGGTTAGTACCACTAAAAGAGAGAACCCATATGAGACTGGGTCTCAAAGGTGTTTTGGCGGATCTATGCATGCATATCATCGAAGGACTGCTGATAAAAAAAAAAAATGTTGACAAAAGAAAAAAAGGACTGGCTTATATATGCCTACGAAGCATCGTATTACTGTTGGGAGAGGTCCCAATAAGCATAGAAATCAGCTTGTCAAGTGTCAACAGATTGTTGGAGGCGAGTATGCTCATGATGCAAGGCCTCATAGTCGGCACGAGTCATATAGACTGGTGTAAGTGGGTTAGCAGGGGCCAGGGTAATAGCACCAGGGGCATCATCGGTGATGGGGACATCGTGGCCCATACCCTCGGCGTCATCATAGGTAGCTGGAGGCTGCATCTGAAGAGGGGGCATCGGAGACAAACTATGAAGCCAATTCTACTAGGTAGTGCAAGACATCCTCAATCGACAACTCTGCATGATCAAACTGGTAGCTCAAATGGTGGCAAATGAGGTGAGTGATCAAGTTGGCGAAGGGGTGAGGCCAAGTTTGAGAAGGATGTTATGCATTTGATCCCAAATGAGCTTTAGGACATCCACCTAGAAGTCAAACTCAAAGTGATTAAGAGCACAAAAAAAGTCATCGTGGTGCTCTTCCTTATGCCCCGAGATGATCACATTCCACCGCAAAATGACATCAATCAACAAAAGGCGGGGTGCTGGCATCACCCACGCGATCCGCAAAATCAATTTGAATGAGGTTGGTCATTGGGAGTTTGTCATCATAATCCTGAAATGGATATGTTGATGTGTGTACAGCTAGGGATTAGTTGTCCTTTTTTAGTTATTTATAGTAGTTGTTAGTTAGATTAGCTATATTAGTTAATTTTAAATCTTTTCCTTTTCTGTATTGCCTTGTATAGCTATATATACCTCCATATTGGAGAAGAATAAAATAATCTGCTCTATTCCCGCATGGTATCAGAGCGTTGATCCTAAAACTTTTCCTCTGTTTTTCCTCCAGCAATTTTTACCCTAACATATTACTCGACTAATTCCGATCTGGTCTGAAAAGTTTGTTGCTGCCGCTGCCACTGTCGCTGGAAACTGCTTTACCGCCACTGCTGTGCAATCTTTCTGCCGATTACTGCTATTCTTCCCATTCACTCTCAACATGGGTGACTAAAAATCTGTTGCTACCCCTTCTCCGGTTATCATGACTGTGCAACAGGACAACTTGTCTCTATAAATCACCTCAGACAAATTGGATGGCTCAAATTACTCCACGTGGTCTCAGAGTGTGGAGATGTATATCACAGGAACAGGAAAAGTGCAATATTTAGTTGGAAAAAAACCTAAACCCGATGAAACAGATGTTGCTTACTCTACTTGATTGGAGGATAATGCCATGGTTAAATCTTGGCTTCTTAATTCAATGACCTTTAACGTTAGGGCTGTGTTTCTTAGTCTCCCTACTGCTCATGATGTTTGGGATGCGGTTTCCCAAACCCATTTTGTTGGCAAGGATGGCTTCACAGATGTATGAACTCCATTGTCGGCGCTCATGAGACATGCTAGAATGGTAAGTCTGTGGTTGATTACTATGGTGCTCTTCAACATATTTGGTAGGAATTGGACTACCTTCATCTGAGTGCAATGAAGTGTGCCATAGATGCTACCACTCAGAAAAAGGAGATTGAAGAGGATCGTTTATATGATTTTTTGGCTGGTCTTGATCCTAGTTTGGACCAGGTTCGGAGTCAAGTCTTGGCTCAAGATCCTCTTCCCAGTGTCTGTAATGCTTTCGCTTTTGTACACCGTGAAGAGCTTCGTTAAACTACTATGATGGTTGGAAAATTTCATAATGGATCTGCTATGTTGGCTGGTGCTTCTCGGTCTCTGCTGATGTGTTCAGATATGACTTCTGGTATTTCTCAATCACCATCAGTATTTTCTGGGTCAAAAAATTCTGGCAACAGGAAGTGCACCTACTGTAACGGTACCAATCATGTGCGAGAAACACGTTTTAAATTGAATGGATATTCAGAGTGGTTTGTTCAGAAGAAGGGAACTAAAAACAAAGGGAGCAATCTAGGACCTTAGGCTTATCATACCTCTATAGACTCTTAAGCTTCTGTCCCTTCTCTAGTAGATCAATCTACTCAACAGCTTTCGCTGGCTAATAATACTTCTACTTTCTCAGCCAACACAGGTAATTTTGGATTCACTTTGAGTACCACTCTTGTTCCTTCTGTTAACCCTTGGATCATAGATTCAGGAGTTTTAGATCATATGACCAATGACTCTTAACTGTTTGCTTCCTATACCACTTCTCCTAGAAATACTATTAAGGTTGCTAACGGTCTTTCTACCCCAGTTCTTGGGGCTGGTTCTATTCCTTTATCATCTTCTCTATCTCTTTCATCAGTACTACATGTTCCTAGCCTCTCTAATAATTTATTGTCTATTAGCCAGATTACTAAGCATCTTAATTGTTGTGTAACCTTCTTTTCCACTTATCGTCTTTTTCAGGATATTCTTACGAAGAAGACGATTGTTCTTGGTAGAGAAAGTGGGGGTCTATATTAGTTGGACTTGAAAGAATCACCTGTTTTAGAGGCGGGCCATGTGTATCAAGTGGGGACCGAAGCGTCTAAGGCTTAAGAGAAGATTGGTTATGGCCTAGGAGATTAGGACATCTGTCGTTTCAGTATTTGCAACATCTATTTCCGTCTTTGTTTTCTAAAGTCAATGTTTCTAGTTTTCAGTGTGAATCTTGCATTTATGCAAAACATCATCGTGGTTCTTTTCCTTTAAGTTTCAATAAAAGTGATGTCCCTTTCTCCTTAATTCATATTGATGTCTGGGGACCATTTCGAATTCCTACGTATATTGGTGATCAGTGGTTTGTTTGGTTTGTTGATGATTGCACACGTGTATCTTGGGGATATTTGATGAAAGCTAAGAGTGATGTCTTTCCTATTTTTCAAACTTTTCATCAAATGCTTCGTACCTAGTTTAATGCTCTAAGTGCAGGTTGTTAGGTCTGATAACGGGAGGGAGTATCGACATCATAATGCCTATTTTATCCAGCATGGCATAATTCACCAAACATCCTGTACATCTACCCCTCAACAGAATGGTATAGCCGAGCGTAAAAATTGTCACATCCTGGAAGTGGCTCGATCTTATGCTTTGCTATGCATGTCCCAAAACGGTTTTGGGGTGATGTCCTTACAACTGCATTTCTTATAAATCGTATGCCATCGTGTGTCCTCCAGTTCAAAACGCCTCTCTATACTTTATCTCAGTATCATTCTCTTCCTTCTCTTCTCAATATCCCACCAAAAGTTTTTGGGTGCGTTTGTTATATTCATGTTCATCACCATCAATGTGGTAAGATGGATCCTCGTGCCCTTAAGTGTTTTTTTGTGGGTTATTCTCCTCCTCAGAAAGGGTACAGGTGTTATCATCCCTCTTCTGGAAAAGTGTATGTCTCTATGGATGTTACCTTCCTTGACCAAGACACTTATTTTTCAGTGGGCACTTCTAACACTTCTCTTCAAGGGGAGATTGGAAGTAAGGAAGAAGAGAAGTTGTCTTGGGATGGAATGACAATACCAATTGTGTCATGATTGGAGATCACACAACCAATCACTAAATTGCCTGAAGAAACGGAATTAAGAGTGTATGCAAGAAGGAAGAAAAATTAGGAAAGTTAGGATCAAGAAGATATCCAAGTCAGTCAGATAGATCCTACTCTTGAACAACCAGACCAATCGGCTACTTCTCTTAAGAATATCTATGAGAATCCTCGTGACTTTGAGGTAATTCTTGAACTTTCTTCCCCGGTTGATACTCGAATAGAATCCATTGTTTCTATAGATTCTATTGATCCAGTTGATGATTTAGAGTTACCTATTGCTTTGAGGAGACAATCCCGTACTTGTCAATAAGTATAAATATCCTATTTTGAACTACATATCATTTCATCGTTTGTTTGATTCCTATATAGCATTTGCAAACCATTTGTCTTCTGTATCCACTCATCATAATTTACAGGATGCTCTTGGTAATCCAAAGCGGAAAAAAGCTATGGTTGAGGAAATGGAAGCACTTCAGAAGAATTCTACTTGGAATTTGGTTAAACTACCTAAAGGTAAGAAGACTGTGGGTTGCAAATGGGTTTTCACGGTGAAACATAAAGCTGATGGATCTGTGGAAAGGTATAAGGCTCGGTTGGTGGCCAACGGTTATACACAAACCTATGGAATTGACTATCAAGAGACTTTTGCACTGGTGGCCAAGATTAATACTATCCGGGTACTTTTGTCTTTAGCTGCAAATCTAGATTGGTCCTTGCAGCAATTTGATGTGCATAATGCTTTTTTGCATGGGGAATGGGAGGAAGAATATGGCCTCTGATGTTGGGAAGGTTTGTTAGTTGAACAAATCTTTATATGGGTTGAAACAGTCCCCATGAGCATGGTTCGGCAAGTTCAGTCAATTTAGGGTTCAAACAAAGTCAAGCTGATCATCCTCTATTCCTCAAATATGATAGAGGTAAACTTACAGCTTTGATTGTATTAGAGGGTTGCGAGATTATCTTGCAAAAGAGTATGAGATGGAGGACCTTGGTGCCCTAAGGTATTTTTTGGGCATTGAGGTTGCTCGATCTAGGCAAGGTATTTTCCTATCTCAAAGAAAGTACGTTTTGGACCTATTGACCAAAACTAGAATGCTAGCCTGCCAACCTATTGATACTCCAATTGAGCAAAATCACAGATTGGGGGATGACCGTGTTGATCAGGTTCCAGCTAACAAAGAGAGGTACCAAAGGTTAGTTGGGAGATTGATTTACTTATCTCACACACAACCAGATTTGGCTTATGCTGTAAGTGTGTGAGTTAGTTTATGCATTCACCTAATGATGCCCATATGGATGTTGTTCATCGGATCCTCAAGTATTTGAAATCCGTACCTAGTAAGGGTTTAATGTTTTCTAAACATGATCATCTAGATGCTGAGGGTTATACAGATGCTGATTGGGCGGGGTCAATTACTGATTGGAAGTCTACTTCTGGATACTTCACATGTGTTGGAGGAAACTCAGTCACATGGCGTAGTAAAAAACAGAAAGTTGTGGCTAGGTCAATTGCTGAGACAGAATACAGGGCCATGTCACATGGTGTTTGTGAGTTGTTATGGTTAAAGATCTTGATGGGAGAATTGGGTTTTAATCCTGATAAACCAATCAATCTTTATTGTGACAACAAGGCTGCTATTAGTATTGCACATAATCCAGCTTAACATGATCGTACTAAACATGTTGAAGTGGATAGACACTTCATCAAGGAGAAACTGACTAATGGGATTATCAGCTTGCTTTTGTGAAATCTGAAGATCAATTAGCAAATATCTTGACAAAGGTAGTATCAAGTCGGGTTTTATATTCCACAATTGTCAAGTTGGGTATCCGCAATATCTACGCCCCAACTTGAGGGGGAGCGTTGATGTGTGTATAGCTAGGGATTAGTTGTCCTTTTTTAGTTATTTATAGTAGCTGTTAATTAGATTAGCTGTATTAGTTAATTGTAAATCTTTTCCTTTTTTGTATTGCCTTGTATAGCTATATATACCTCCATATTGGAGAAGAATAAAATAATCTACTCTATTCTAGCAGGATAGTTGTGGGGTCGTTGGCTCAGGCACCCGAGAACAGTGGCAATGGCATCTGGGGAGAAGGTTATGATGATGTCGTCGATCGTGGATCTCAAGCAATCACGAAAATTGGGATCTGTGAACATATTATGATAGAATAATCGGACAAGCCGTGGGTAGGCAGGGCGTCAACTGAACACAAGCCTAAAAGTTGGCGGGCAATCAAGTTATCGACCGGTCAACTGATGGAAGCATGTGCCGTGAAGTAATTCATATCAAAGGCGGTGTTTCTGGCGATCGTCTTTTGAGCCCATGGACTAGTGGGGATGTACCGGATGAGAGCAGCGGGTGCGGTGCCGTTGTCGAGGACTATTGGCACGGTTGTTTGATTTGATAGTGATTTTTACTTTAATTTGTAATTTTGGATTTTGTTTTTATTCCTGGTATTACACCCTCTATTCTTGACACGTACTCGTGCAGGGTCTTAGCTTGTCTACATGACAAGTAAACCCCCAGCAAGCACTTAAAAATAATATTGCAAAAAGCAAACAACTCTAAGAAATTTTAACAGAATAGTATCGACGTGCTTGCGTGGCCTTGTGTTAACCACATGATAAGTAAAGCGTTGTCATTATAGTTGTGTGAGGTTTTCTTTTAACTTTTTGTAGTATACTGGGTACCTTGTGCACAAGTATCATTGCAAGTCTTCTGGGGTGTCAGTGTATGTTTGGGCATTGGTCTTGTTTTCCTAATTTGATTCCACTTGACCTTGAGATTGAGCACACTTCGGACTCTCCGAAAAACTTCTCTAAGTCTACTAGGATAGTTGAACCTTGCTTCACCCATGGATCAATAAAGAACCTTGCTCCAACCAGACAATTAAGGGAGCACTTTATTGCTACTACATATGCTTCACCATCTTGCATTTGGCCGTTGAACATTAAATAAGGTCCACGCATCATCGTCACTTAGTTACAAATGTCCCACCACAAGAGGCATCCAACATTTGGCGGTTACGATCAGCCGTACTTGTCAATCAAAGTATAAATATCCTATTTCGAACTACATATCATTTCATCGTTTGTTTGATTCCTATATAGCATTTGCAAACCATTTGTCTTCTGTATCCACTCATCATAATTTACAGGATGCTCTTGGTAATCCAAAGCGAAAAAAAGCTATGGTTGAGGAAATGGAAGCACTTCAGAAGAATTCTACTTGGAATTTGGTTAAATTACCTAAAGGTAAGAAGACTGTGGGTTGCAAATGGGTTTTCACAGTGAAACATAAAGCTGATGGATCTGTGGAAAGGTATAAGGCTCGGTTGGTGGCCAAGGGTTATACACAAACCTATGGAATTGACTATCAAGAGACTTTTGCACCGGTGGCCAAGATTAATACTATCCGGGTATTTTTGTCTTTAGCTGCAAATCTAGATTGGCCCTTGCAGCAATTTGATGTGCATAATGCTTTTTTGCATGGGGAATTGGAGGAAGAATATGGCCTCTGATGTTGGGAAGGTTTGTTAGTTGAACAAATCTTTATATGGGTTGAAACAGTCCCCACGAGCATGGTTTGGCAAGTTCAGTCAATTTAGGGTTCAAACAAAGTCAAGCTGATCATCCTCTATTCCTCAAATATGATAGAGGTAAACTTACAGCTTTGATTGTATAAGAGGGTTGCGAGATTATCTCGCAAAAGAGTATGAGATGGAGGACCTTGGTGCCCTAAGGTATTTTTTGGGCATTGAGGTTGCTCGATCTAGGCAAGGTATTTTCCCATCTCAAAGAAAGTACGTTTTGGACCTATTGACCAAAACTAGAATGCTAGCCTGCCAACCTATTGATACTCCAATTGAGCAAAATCACAGATTGGGGGATGACCGTGTTGATTAGGTTCCAGCTAACAAAGAGAGGTACCAAAGGTTAGTTGGGAGATTGATTTACTTATCTCACACACAACCAGATTTGGCTTCTGCTGTAAGTGTGTGAGTCAGTTTATGCATTCACCTAATGAAGCCCATATGGATGTTGTTCATCGGATCCTTAAGTATTTGAAATCCGTACCTGGTAAGGGTTTAATGTTTTCTAAACATGATCACCTAGATGCTGAGGGTTATACAGATGCTGATTGGGCGGGGTCAATTACTGATTGGAAGTCTACTTCTGGATACTTCACGTGTTGGAGGAAATTTAGTCACATGGCGTAGTAAAAAACAGAAAGTTGTGGCCAGGTCAAGTGCTGAGGCAGAATACAGGGCCATGTCACATGGTGTTTGTGAGTTGTTATGGTTAAAGATCTTGATGGGAGAATTGGGTTTTAATCCTGATAAACCAATCAATCTTTATTGTGACAACAAGGCTACTATTAGTATTGCACATAATCCAGTTCAACATGATCGTACTAAACATGTTGAAGTGGATAGACACTTCATCAAGGAGAAATTGATTAATGGGATTATCAGCCTGCTTTTTGTGAAATCTGAAGATCAATTAGCAGATATCTTGACAAAGGTAGTATCAAGTCGGGTTTTATATTCCACAATTGTCAAGTTAGGTATCCGCGATATCTACGCCCCAACTTGAGGGGGAGCGTTGATGTGTGTATAGCTAGGGATTAGTTGTCCTTTTTTAGTTATTTATAGTAGTTGTTAATTAGATTAGCTGTATTAGTTAATTGTAAATCTTTTCCTTTTCTGTATTGCCTTGTATAGTTATATATACCTCCATATTGGAGAAGAATAAAATAATCTGCTCTATTCCAGCAGGATAGTTGTGGGGTTGTTGGTGCAGGCACCCGAGAACAGTGGCAATGGCATCTGGGGAGAAGGTTATGGTGATGCCGTTGATCGTGGATCTCAAGCAATCACGAAAATCCGGATCTGTGAACATATTATGATAGAATAATCGGACAAGTCGTGGGTAGACAGGGCGTCAACTAAACACAAGCCTAAAAGTTGGCGGGCAATCAAGTTATCGACCGGTCAACTGATGGAAGTATGTGCCGTGAAGTAATTCATATCAAAGGCGGTGTTTCTGGCGATCGTCTTTTGGACCCATGGACTAGTGGGGATGTATCGGATGAGAGCAGCGGGTGCGGTGCCGTTGTTGAGGACTATTGGCACGGTTGTTTGATTTGATAGTGATTTTTACTTTAATTTGTAATTTTGGATTTTGTTTTTATTCTTGGTATTACACCCTCTTTTCTTGACGCGTACTCGTGCAGGGTCTTAGCTTGTCTACATGACAAGTAAATCCCCAGCAAGCACTTAAAAATAATATTGCAAAAAGCAAACAACTCTAAGAAATTTTAACAGAATAGTATCGACGTGCTTGCGTGGCCTTGTGTTAACCACATGATAAGTAAAGCGTTGTCATTACAGTTGTGTGAGGTTTTCTTTTAACTTTTTGTAGTATATTGGGTACCTTGTGCACAAGTATCATTGCAAGTCTTCTTGGGTGTCAGTGTATGTTTGGGCATTGGTCTTGTTTTCCTAATTTGATTCCACTTGACCTTGAGATTGAGCACACTTCGGACTCTCCGAAAAACTTCTCTAAGTCCACTAAGATAGTTGAACCTTGCTTCACCCATGGATCAATAAAGAACCTTGCTCCAACCAGACAATTAAGGGAGCACTTTATTGCTACTACATATGCTTCACCATCTTGCATTTGGCCGTTGAACATTAAATAAGGTCCACGCATCATCGTCACTTAGTTACAAACGTCCCACCACAAGAGGCATCCAACATGTGGTGGTTACGATTAGTTAAACCGTTGTAGAAAGCATGGACTAGTTGCCACTTAGGCACTTGGTGATGGCGACACTACTTTTGTAAGTCTCTAAACCGTTTCCAGGTGTTATAAAATTGCTCGCCATCGATTTGGGAAAAATTAGTGATGGCATGCCTGATTTGATTAGTTTTACCTATGGGAAAATAGTTTTCTAGAAATTTCTGTTGAAGTTAGGCCCAGGTTGTGATGGAATTTGCTTCTAAAGAATTCAACCAATGTTTGGCATTGTCCTTGAGCGAAAAAGGAAATAACCTCAACCTAAGGGCATCATCTATGAAGTGCTGGAGTTTCACAATGGAGCAGATCTCTAGAAATTCATCTGAATGGTGGTAAGGATCATCATGACCAAGTTTGTGAAAAGATGGGAGCATTTGAATGGTGCTAGACTTGATCTCATAGTGGGTGATTGTAATGATCGACGACCGAATGCAAGACGGTGAAGCATATGTTGTAGGAGTATAGTGCTCCCTTAATTGTCTGGTCAGAGTAAGGTTCTCTATTTGATCCATGGGTTGAGCAAGGTCAACTATGCTAGTGGATTCAGAAGTTTTTTAGAGAGTGTGAAGTGTTTACTCAATCTCAAGGTCAAGTGGAATCAAATTAGAAAGACAAGACCGACGCCCAAACATACATGGGTTGAGCAAGGTCAACTATGCTAGTGGATTCAGAAGTTTTTTAGAGAGTCTGAAGTGTGTACTCAATCTCAAGGTCAAGTGGAATCAAATTAGAAAGACAAGACCGACGCCCAAACATACACTAATACCAGAAGACTTGCAATGATACACAGAACAATAACTGCAACACTTTACTTATCAAGTAGCTAACACAAGGCCGCACAGTTATGTCGATACTATTATGTTACAATTTTTCAAAGTTGTTTGTTTTTTGCAATTTTATTTTTAAGCTCTTGTTGGAGGTTCACTTGTCGTGTAGACACGCAAAGACACTGCCCGAGTAGGTTTCAAGAAAAGAGTGTAACATAGAATAAAAATAAAATCCGAAATTATAAATTACTATCGAATCAGACAACCGTGCCAATAGTCCCCAGCAACGGAGCTGCACTCGTTGCTCTCATCAGGTACATCCTCACTAGTCCGTGGGCCCAAAAGGCGATCACCAAAAATACTGCCTTTGATCCGAATTACTTTACGGCTCATGCTTCCACCAGTTGGGCGGTTGACAACTTGATTGCCCTCTAGCTTTTAGGTTTGTGTTTGGTTGACACCCATAGCTTGTCCGATTATTCTATCAAAATATGTTCACAAATCCAGATTTTCATGATTATTTGAGGTCCACAATTGACGGCGTCACCATAACCTTCTCCTTAGATGTCATTGCCATTGTTCTCGGGTGCCGGTGCCAATGACCTCACAACTCTCCATTTCAGAATTATGATGACAAAGTCCCGATGGCCCACCTCATTTAGATTGATTTTACAGATCGTGCGGCTGATGCTAGCTACACTTTTGTTTGCCGCTTCAATTTGTTGCCCACCTTTTGTTGATTGATGTCATTTTGTGGCGGAATGTGATCACCTTGAGGCATAAGGAAGAGTGCTGCAGTGATGGTAACTTTATTCGTGTTTGAGTTTGATTTCTGGGTGGATGTCCCAAAGCTCATTTGGGATCAAATATATAAAATCTTGACTGATGTCAAACTCAAGCAAAAGAAGACCTTTTAAACTTGGCTTCTTCCCTTCGCCAACTTGATCACTCACTTCATTTGCTACCATTCGAGCTACCAGTTTGATCACACAGAGGTGTCAATTGAGGATGTCTTGTACTACACCAAGCAGAATTGGCTTCATAGTTTGTCTCGGATGCCCCCTTTTCAGATGCAGCCTCTAGCCGCCTATGATGATGCCGAGGGCATGGGTGACGATGTCCCCATCACTGATGATGCCACTGGTGCTACTACCTTAGCCCTTGCTAACGCACTTGCACCAGTCTATATGACTCGTGCCGACTATGAGGCCTTGCATCATGAGCATACTTGCCTCTTAACAGTCTGTTGACACCTTTAGGCTAATTTCTATGCTTATTGGTAGGGTTGTGCACGGGTCGGTTTGGCTTGGTTTTACACTTAGACCTTCAGCCGAACTGACACATTTGAGTTAGAAAACCAGTTACCCGTCATCGACTGAACTACAGTTCGAAATCGACTGAATCAAAAGTCATGGTTTGGCGGTTGGTTTGGTTAATTTCGAAAATCCGGTAGGAATTTGTGAAAAAATGGATTTGAGAGTTCAAAACAACAAATTGAGTTTATGTCTATACACTTGTAGATTTGTGATAGAGTAAAGCAAAGAAAATGGGGGAGACTGCCTTCACTTATCGTTGTGGCGACCATCTTCACTCACCACAGTGCCATCGTTCATCGCCACCAACACCAACACCAACACCAACACCGTTGTTAATTTACCTCATCTGTCCCTGCCACCGCCCATCACCATCGGAATAGAATTGGAAAGAAAAATAAAAAGAAACAGAAATGAGGGAGAGGGTGAGAGATGATGAGTTCATCTATCAAAGAGAGAGAAAGTGGGTGAGGGAGAGAGTGTTACCCGTTGTCGACTGAACTACAGTTCGAAATCGACTGAATCAAAAGTCACGGTTTGGCGGTTGGTACGGTTAATTTCGAAAATCCGGTAGGAATTTGTGAAAAAATGGATTTGAGAGTTCAAAACAACAAATTAAGTTTATGTCTATACACTTGCAGATTACAGATTTGTGATGGAGTAAAGCAAAGAAAATGGGGGAGACTGCCTTCACTTATTGTTGTAGCGACCATCTTCACTCATCACAGTGCCATCGTTCACCAACACCAACACCATTGTTAATTGACCTCATCTGTCCCTGCCACCGCCCATCACCATCGGAATAGAATTGGAAAGAAAAATAAAAAGAAACAGAAATGAGGGAGAGGGTGAGAGATGATGAGTTCATCTATCAAAGAGAGAGAAAGTGGGTGAGGGAGAGAGTCAAAAGGATTGAGAGAGAGATATGGAGATGAAAGGTTTGAGAAGTCGAAAGGATTGAGGAGAGAGAGAGCCACAAAAGTAAATGAAGTTGTCAGATCTGTGAGAGAGAAAAAATAGAGGAATATATTTTTCTTGGGAAAATAGATATGGCCTTGGAAAACATACACGGAGTGTTATATATCTCTCAGATTTATTTGAGATGCTATATATCTCATCTCAGACTTGAAAAATGTGAAGAATTTATTGATAAGGGGATTAGGTGAGTTGTCATACAACTCTGACTTGGAAAGGACAAGTCTTGGAACTTTAACTCATTTAGCTTATCAAGGTAACTCAAAAAAGTTGAACAACTAAAATAATACATATTTATTATATATATCGGTTGGATCGGGTTTGATTGATATTTTTTAATTAAATTCGACATCCGACCGTAAATCAACTTTTTTTCATGAAATCTATCCACTGCGGACCGAATGGTCCTGCGAAACTGTCCGTGACATGCACGGGTTGGGCAGGTCCGGGTGAGTCCACGGGTGGTTCAGTTTTTTGAATACCCCTACTTATTGGGACCTCTCCCAACAGCAATACGATGCTTTGTAGGTGTATATGAGGCAGTCCTTCGATGATATGCATACACACATCTGCCAAAATGCCTTTGAGACCCAATCTCTTATGTGTTCTCTTTTTTAGCAGTACTACCTACCGCCCCTGCCTGCACCTCCGTGATTCTCCCATGTTCACTGCGTTGTTCTTTTCTCGCCTCAGACTATGAGTGTTATTATTCTTCTACCTATTTTGTCATTTTTCTTTTCTTTTCTTTTTGTTTCTTTTAGGGTTTGCTTGTCTTTTTGTTTTTTATTTTTATGTTGCATTTGTATCTATTTGTTCTACTCATATTAACTACTTTCCTACTCCCTTACTTTTATGTGTCTTTTCCCTCATCTCTTGGCATATCATGTCTTTTCACTTATGCTTGGTTAATGAGATTGATGCTTATAATAGACTTCATATGTTGAATATGGTTGTTCTACATTTTTACTGTTATGGCCATTATATTTTGCTCTTGAATTGATAGCGTGAGTTGGATATTTTTGGGTTATCCATCACACAAGAAATATGAGTTCATTTTGGTATCATTGCATGTAGATTGTTGGTATCACTTGTAGTTTTTTTTTTTGCACTTACATGCTCACATTTGGTTGTTGTGGTTGAATGTGTGAAATTTTTGACCACATGTTGTTTCCAGCCGCCTATGATGAAATGCATTTTTAAGAGAATAGCATGGTTTCAGAAAGAAATTTTTTTTTTGCTTTTGGTTTGTAGACTTCTTAACTGAAGTTACTAAGCCTGTTGGGGGTGTTGTCACATCTAATGCCCTAAATCCATTCGGTTTGAGAGTCATTGGCCTAACGCTTGCTATAAGGGTTAATTTGAAAGCTTAAGGGACCAGGACATTGTGTATGATTGGTTTGAAGCCTTTTTAACTCAAGTAAGTCCATTGGGGTGTTTTCACACCTAATGCCCTAAAGCCATTTAGTTTGGGAGTCATTGGCCTAACACTTGCTAAAAAGAGAGATTAGGATCAATGTTTGATTTCGAAGATTCCAATGCATCATAGTTTTTGTTGGGGACAATTATATGATTAGAAGATTTTTGCCTTTCATTCCACACCGGATCTCACTTTACACGTAAGCAATATGTGATGCTTTATAGACACCCCATTATGATTGACCATTAAGACTTAGGCACTTGAAATGCTTCCCGATGATAAAAGGTGTCATTATTTTGACTTTTGAGATGCTTGAAGTTGTTAGAGATGCTTCATTGTCATTTTCGTGCAAACAATTATTTTTGGCTCATCTTGAGGGCCTGTTTTCACCTAGTAAAAATTGGAATTGGAAAATTTCTATTTTACACAAACTTGTAGCCCTTTAAGTTAGTTTTCCATTTCCTCTTGAATCACCTCAATCCGATATGGGATGAGAGAGAGATGTCCAAAATATGAAAGGTTGCCCAGTATGTGCGGTCGCACGTGCGGCTAGTTAGCCCAGATTCTTGGTTCGTTTGGGATTGTGTTGCGTTTGGACGGGCGGTGTCGCGAGTTAGCGATGGGGTCTTCCATCTTCTCTGGCTTCTTCGCCTTCCCAAGCAACGCTTTGGCGACCCCTTGCTGGATGAGGAGATCCTTTGTTCGTCTTTGCTAGGGAGAGAAGTTATTCTTCCCGTTGAACTTTTCTATTTCATACTTTGTGTTTCGCCATTGTTATTGATCAAGAGATTGAAACCCTAAGCTCGCTTTAATCACACAATAAACAATAACAAGAAGAATAAGCACATACACAAACACAAGATACACGTAGTTCGGCAAGATGCCTATGTCCATAGCGGAGAAACGATCAAAATCCACTATTCGCAATAAGGATTACAAAACACTCCGGCCTATCGGCCTTGGCCCTCCGCATTCATAAAGGGCCCCTTTACAGTACTTTGAGTGTTTGTTTAATATCTTTATTCTCAATTTTTTTGACAAAAAGAGGCAATTAGAAGTTTGCATTGTTCAATAATCTTAATAGGTGTCAAAACAAATTATTGTTTTGGTATGTTTCTTGGTATGTTGGTGCATTTCGGTATGTTTCAGCAGAAACCTTGGAATTTCAGTATTCCACTCATCTTTTGTTTCAGTTCTCAAGAAATGCAAACATTTTGGCCGTTTGGTTGTAAAGAAACAAAATTTTGTTCCTTGTTTTGGTAGGGTTGGGAGAAGATATATCTGAAAAGTCTAATACTAGCAAAGGTCGGACAAACAGATGACCTTAGGTTTTCTGCAATTAACAAGGAGCGAAGGGTGTTCAGTGCTATACATGTATATGAGTAGCAATGAAATAGGCCCAGATATACATCAACAAGAGACGCCATACAATGAATCTGCTAGAAACAGGAATCGTCATTTATGATCTGTACTGTTTCATTGATTAAAAAAAATGTGAACTTGTCTCTGATAGGATGTCTAGGCAAGTGTGAGCTCTCTTGTGCTTTTATTCTCAACACTTTACAGCTTTTATTCCTACAACCAGGATTTGATGCAAAGTGCAGGGATGTAAAGTGTAATTTACCCAAATTATATTTAAAATTGAATGTGATAATTCTATTTCAACCTTCACACTGTAAACAGGAATGCTATAAAATGGGGGATAAATTGGGTATGCATCTAGGGGATCTGTCCACTGAAATTGTTTTGATATTGTTCTGATAGTAGTTATTAAAAAGTGGGGTAGAAAAGGCCATACCTCAAAATAACATAAATGATTAATTCCATAAATTACATGATGAAATTCAGATCTCATGATGACCATATTTGATATAGTGCCAGTAAAAGTTGAATGCCTCTTGTAACTTTTTTTTGAAAATATATCAATTATGCAGGGGATGAGAGCCATGAGTCAAACTCTGAGGATATCAACCAGCTTCTCTTCTCGGCAATTGTTCAAGGCAACTGAAGAAAAGCATGACTTTTTTTTTTTTTTTGGATATGTAAAAAGCGTGACAAACTTTATAAATTATAATCAGCAACACCTGTGAATTATATTTTCTTACAGATATTGATTATGGTTGTCTTCATTGCCTGCTGTTACCTTAAACAGCTGATGACATTTTGCCTATATTGTCTCCCATCTCTTTAACTAAATGAAATTGAGTTTTCCAATCTTCTTTTGTAATATTTGAAGTACATCGATTTTGGATTCAGTTTTCCAAACCCCTTAGAATTGGTGCACATATTTTAATTGTGATATATTTTAGTTGTAAATTAGCTTTATTGGACAGATGTTTTACTCCCTGTCAAAATCCAGGATATGACCTGTGGAAGGTAGAAACTAATTGACCTGTTATATTATGTGTTTCATTCTTGACGGGGCATGAAGTACGATCTTTTTCTATTTTTCATTTTATTTATTTATTTATTTGTCTTTAATGCAGTGTATTGAGATTATGCGCTGCTGTTTCGATCTATATCGATGGTTTAGTGTTTAGATTATGGGCAGTTAGATATGTGGTATTTGGCTGAAAGGCAGCTCAATACCTATTCAAATTTGTTTGGTTTTAAACGTCTTTCCTAGCTTTGTTTGGGTGGTTTTTGTGTGAGCTGTCTGAGATCTGATGATTAGTATGTCATTAACTAGAGATTGAACTACTTGATGGTTTTTGTGTGGGCTGTGTGAGCTATTTGATGGTGTTGTGGATGATCTTTCTCTCCCTGTAGCTCCAGCCAAGAGGGGAGAGCTACATTACTAAGAACTACTTTTAAGCCAATTTTTATTGAAGGTTCTCTTTGCTTCAATATTGCATGCTTGAACTAATAGTCGAATATTAACATTGTCATAGTAAGTTAAGAACTCTGTTTTATTTTCAAGTAGATTAGACCATTTTGTGTAGTTTATTGGAGTAGTTTATAATTTTGTTTTGTTTTGTTTTGTCTTTTGTTGTTGAAAATAATTTGCATGGAGTATTTGGTGTAATTTATACGTAATTATCTATTATCCTTATATCTTAGCAGAGTCTCCTTTTTCAATAGAAAATATATTAATTCTTTGCCGAATTTTTATTTTTTATTTTTGAAAAAGAGAATATAAATGGAAAATGATTTAGAAATCGAATACATATATTTTAAAAACATCTAAAATATGTATATATATATATATAAGAGAAAATTGATGAAAAGTCCACTTCTATGGGTGCCTATGGCATTAGGTCTAGTGACTGATTTGTTTTGTTGATAAGAACATGATAATACAAAGTTATGGTGAAAATGACAAATCATTGATTTGAAAAAAATTTCATTCCATTTTCACCTTTGCCTTGTTACACCTCCCACACCATCACCATCACGTAGTTGCCGAAAAAGTGGCTGGTAGTGGTGGTGATGAATTGGGAGAGGATCATCTTTGGGTTTAGACTTGTCTTCTGGAGAACCTGATAGTTTTATAGAGTGGTTTTCCAAGTGGGTAGACATGTGGAAGAGGATGAAATTATCATTCATTCCATTGTGGTTCTCTGGACCATTTGGAAACACATTGGATAGACATTGCCCAGGCCTTGCATCATATTCAAGAACTAGCTCTTAGTGCTAATCATAGAGCACACTGTTTCCAACCTTTCAATACAAGTAAAAAATGTATGGAAGCAGAGCCAAATCTACCATCGATTATACGGCATCTAAATCTAATGCAGCAATTTCTCAGGTGTGACTTTTCTTGTTGATGGCTCTTGGAAAGATAAAGAGCATGCAGCAGGCATGGATGGCATGGGTTTGTCTCAACTCAGAACAGGTGGTGGTGGACCAGAGGGCTTTCTGCTTGCATTTACCCAGCCCTTTGGCAGCAGAAACTCGAGCGTGTTTGGCGGCAGTGTAGTGGGCTGAGGATCAGGGCTTCACTAGAGTCTCCATCCTTATAGATTGCCAAGTTTTGATCAATCTTTTGCAATTGCTAGTAGTTTAGTGTTCTTTTGTATTTCTAAAGTTTCCGAAGTGTAATTCAACTAAAGCTGGCAAAGTCTGTAACCTTCTTATTTGATAAGTAATATCATATTTCTATATCTCTTAAAAAAAATCAATTTTTTGTTTCTTTTTAGATCCACTTAATTTAGATAAATTGAAAAATTACAAAATTTGTGCAATTTTTTTTCCAAAAATTCATTGAATATAAAAAATACAAAAATAAAAAAAATTCAGTATATTTTTTGTATTTTATTATATTCAATATATATATTTTTTAAGATTTGATATTGCAATTGTAGACTTCCATGAAATGATAACCATCAGGTCACGTTTGATTGCTAAATTATTTCTTATGAGTTTAAACCATCAAGTCATGTTTGATTGTTGAATTATTTTTTATGAGTTTATATACAATGAGATTATTAATAAGATTTGTGTGCTGACATTTGATGGGGTGAAGGATTGGGTATATGATAGCATTATGGATGTGATTGTGGGGATAAGTTACACCATGAGATAATAGTTTAGATAAATGATTGGATAGAAAGAGTGAGATATTATATTTCGTTACAATAAAATAAAAATGTAATTATTTTTTTTATTGTTGGATGAAGAAAAAAATAATTCAAAGGCCTCCACACTATCTATGGTATTATTTGATCCCTCTATTTTTTCTATTTAATTCTCAATACCAGTATTAAAATTATTCAAAATTTAGTACCATGCAAAACAAATGCTGAATTGGACTTTCTAGTGAGACCTACATGTTCCCTGCCTCTAATCCCTTTCTCCTTATCCTGCAATCAATTCTCCTTATCCTGCAATCAAACACCAGATTAATAATACAGTGAACCCCACATTTCCTCCACTTTCAAATATGCCCTCAAAGGTTTGTTTGATTTCTCGTTTTATGCTAAGGCCTTGTTTGGGAAGCGTCCCGTTTAGCCAAAAAATCAAAAAGTCACTAAAAAAAATCAAAAAGCCAACAACCCATACCAAAAAGTCAAAGATTCTCTTTTCTCTCTACTTTTTGCACATCTTTTCGTAAAAAGCCAAAAAGTCATCTCAAATATATTAGTTTTTTTTAGCTCATATTTTAGCCAAATAGCTAAAAAGTTACTAAATTAGCCTATTCCCAAACAAGACCTTAGCCTCTTTTTAGTCTATTACCTTATTTCGGTATCCTTGAACCTTATTGCTTGTGTCCTATTTAAAGCTTACTAGTTATCTTTAATGCTTGTGCTGTGGTGTTTTGCGTAGTTCAGTTATCTTTAATGCTTGTGCTGTGGTGTTTTGCGTAGTTCTGTGTTTCTAGTATCATCTCTTCTCTTGTTTATTTTCTAGTGTCATCTCTTCTCTGTTGCATTAATGTTGAAAAAATGTTTTCTCCTTAGTTCTATATCAGGTAAAAGAAGATCATCGAAGGATGATAGGGGTAATGACGCATCCCATAGTGGTGGTAGTTGGCCAGGGTTAGGAACTAGGAACAAGCCTAACTTCAAAGCATCAAGGAGGAAGAAGCAAGTGATTATGGGATGCAAATTTCTACTCATTGATTCTAGGATCCGAGAGGATCTAAAAGTCGGTAGAAAATTTGAGTTTTTTCATTGACCAAGCATGTCATTGGTTAAGGTTCAAGAGAGAGTTTAATCTAGCTGATACGCAGATTGACCAATTGGATATTCAGTGCAATACGTGCTCGGGTAATCCTAGTGAGGACATTCTCGCATCTAACTTTAGAGATAAGTCCTACTTTTGCGCCCCACAACCCAGCCAACATTATAGCTGAGAACATCTCTGGAACAAGCTCTCAAACTTTCAAATGATGTCTCCAAAACATTTCAACATTCCCAAAGTAACTTTGTTCAAGTTGGAGTGTCATCAAATATGGTCGGGAAACAAGTGGTGTCCTATCGTGGGGTGGTTCTAAGCAAATTCAAGCATTACCATCTAGCTTGAAGGGAAGATGATGGCTATATTGACCCAAGCCTTTTTTGAGTCCCACTGAGACAGACTCTTTTTCATTAGTAACCTGTGCATTTTTTGATATAACATCGTCCAGGTATGGTCTTCTGTTTTTACTAGTTCTTGTGCAAGTGTTTTGTAGCCCTTTGCTTGTGGATGACTTGCCGCTTGACCTTCGTTCCCTTGAGCGGTTGTGTGGTTTTCTAGGCTTTGTTTATTTTGCCTTATTTTCTGTCGAGTATGTTATTTGTTCTGAGACTCTATTGTACTTTGTCTTGTTATTATGAATGAAGTTCTTATATTTGCCACAAAAAAAAAAAAAAAAAAAAAAT
>NW_021025281.1:0-37407 GCF_004153795.1 Camellia sinensis | reverse complement strand
GAGTAGAAAAAAAAAAAAAAAAAAAAAAAAAAAAAAAAAGTTCCAAACATGGAGTCCATGCCTAAGGGGGTGTTTGGTCTAGCTTAAAAAGACCAACTTATAGATTTAGGCCCCGTTTGGAAACCCTCCCATTTAGCCAAAAAGTCAAAAAGTTACTAAAAAAGCCAAAAAACCAACAACCCATACCAAAAAGTCAAAGATTCTCTTTTCTCTCTACTTTTTGCACATCTTTTCGTAAAAAGCCAAAAAGTCATCTCAAATATATTAGTTTTTTTTAGCTCATATTTTAGCCAAATAGCTAAAAAGTTACTAAATTAGCCTATTCCCAAACAAGACCTTAGCCTCTTTTTAGTCTATTACCTTATTTCGGTATCCTTGAACCTTATTGCTTGTGTCCTATTTAAAGCTTACTAGTTATCTTTAATGCTTGTGCTGTGGTGTTTTGCGTAGTTCAGTTATCTTTAATGCTTGTGCTGTGGTGTTTTGCGTAGTTCAGTTATCTTTAATGCTTGTGCTGTGGTGTTTTGCGTAGTTCAGTTATCTTTAATGCTTGTGCTGTGGTGTTTTGCGTAGTTCAGTTATCTTTAATGCTTGTGCTGTGGTGTTTTGCGTAGTTCAGTTATCTTTAATGCTTGTGCTGTGGTGTTTTGCGTAGTTCAGTTATCTTTAATGCTTGTGCTGTGGTGTTTTGCGTAGTTCAGTTATCTTTAATGCTTGTGCTGTGGTGTTTTGCGTAGTTCAGTTATCTTTAATGCTTGTGCTGTGGTGTTTTGCGTAGTTCAGTTATCTTTAATGCTTGTGCTGTGGTGTTTTGCGTAGTTCAGTTATCTTTAATGCTTGTGCTGTGGTGTTTTGCGTAGTTCAGTTATCTTTAATGCTTGTGCTGTGGTGTTTTGCGTAGTTCAGTTATCTTTAATGCTTGTGCTGTGGTGTTTTGCGTAGTTCAGTTATCTTTAATGCTTGTGCTGTGGTGTTTTGCGTAGTTCAGTTATCTTTAATGCTTGTGCTGTGGTGTTTTGCGTAGTTCAGTTATCTTTAATGCTTGTGCTGTGGTGTTTTGCGTAGTTCAGTTATCTTTAATGCTTGTGCTGTGGTGTTTTGCGTAGTTCAGTTATCTTTAATGCTTGTGCTGTGGTGTTTTGCGTAGTTCAGTTATCTTTAATGCTTGTGCTGTGGTGTTTTGCGTAGTTCAGTTATCTTTAATGCTTGTGCTGTGGTGTTTTGCGTAGTTCAGTTATCTTTAATGCTTGTGCTGTGGTGTTTTGCGTAGTTCAGTTATCTTTAATGCTTGTGCTGTGGTGTTTTGCGTAGTTCAGTTATCTTTAATGCTTGTGCTGTGGTGTTTTGCGTAGTTCTGTGTTTCTAGTATCATCTCTTCTCTTGTTTATTTTCTAGTGTCATCTCTTCTCTGTTGCATTAATGTTGAAAAAATGTTTTCTCCTTAGTTCTATATCAGGTAAAAGAAGATCATCGAAGGATGATAGGGGTAATGATGCATCCCATAGTGGTGGTAGTTGGCCAGGGTCAGGAACTTGGAACAAGCCTAACTTCAAAGCATCAAGAGGAAGAAACAAGTGATTGTGGGACGCAACTTTCTACTCATTGATTATAGGATCCGAGAGGATCTAAGAGTTGGTAGAGAATTGAGTTTTTTCATTGACCAAGCATGTCATTGGTTAAGGTTCAAGAGAAATCTAGCTGATACACAGATTGACCAATTTGATATTCAGTGCCATACGTGCTCGGGTAATCCTAGCGAGGACATTCACAAATCTAACTTAGAGACAAGTCCTACTTTTGCGCCCCACAACCCAGCCAACATTGTAGCTGAGAACATCTCCGGAATAAGCTCTCAAACTTTCAAATGATGTCTCCAAAACATTTCAACATTCCCAAAGTAACTTTGTTCAAGTTGGAGTGTCATCAAATATGGTCGGGAAACAAGTGGAGTCCTATCGTGGGGTGGTTCTAAGCAAATTCAAGCATTACCATCTAGCTTGAAGGGAAGATCACGCAAGCCTTTTTCAATAGATCACACAAAGCAGAAACTTGAGCATCACATAAAAGATGGCTATATTGACCCAAGCCTTTTTCGAGTCCCACTGAGACGGACTCTTTTTCATTAGTAACCTCTGCATTTTTTGATATGACATCGTCCAGGTATGGTCTTCTGTTTTTACTAGTTCTTGTGCAGGTGTTTTGTAGCCCTTTGCTTGTGGATGACTTGCCGCTTGACCTTCGTTCCCTTGAGCGGTTGTGTGGTTTTCTAGGCTTTGTTTATTTTGCCTTATTTTCTGTCGAGTATGTTATTTGTTCCAAGACTCTATTGTACTTTGTCTTGTTATTATGAATGAAGTTCTTACATTTGCCACAAAAAAAAAAAAAAAAAAAAATGCCCTCAAAGTATTGGAGGCATAGGATGATCATTGACTCCTCAAGGCAAGTGCATCAACGTCCGCCACTTCACAGTAGGCCAGGCCCCCAAAAATGGAAAATAGAAATGCTAGAAATCAAGAAATCAATATATATATTAAAAAAAAAAAATGTATAGTCCAAAATCAACAGTTGTATTCTATGCTTGAAATGAATCTAGATCACATATTCTTTTTCTTGGTATGGTCAGTTTCTTGGCCTCTCTAGAACTGAAAATGGAAATTCAGTTAAGCCAAATGCAACCTAACAGAAGTAGGCATTCTTTACAAAAATTCTTTCGATGAATATTTTCCATAAGTAGATTGCAGCAGAAACCAGAAAACTTCCTCTCTTCAACCACATGTTAAAAACATACATGTATTTCCTAACATGTAAAACACATTCTCTTCAGTGATGACCAAAAAAAAAAAAAAACACCTTTCCAATCACAAAGTACCATAGCCTTTCAATTGTTGTCTAGTGCATATTATTTGGCACAGCATTGCTCAGTATCATAGTTTTTAAGGTTTCAATACCTTTTGACTTCAACAAAATCCAGTAAGTTGTATGCTTGTAACTGAAATTTCATTTTACTTCACAGATGTGAAAAAAGTACAACATTAGGTCATGCATTCATGAATACATGGTGCAATTGGTAGTGTGGAATTTATAGACTTGACCACAAAACTGGATTCCATAAATGAAATAAAGAAATTCAGAATGGTAAAAGAAGCCTTTTAATGGTCTCAAAAACAAAAAGCATTAGCACTACTACTTAGAAATAGGAGGCTCCCCCAACCACTTTGCACGAAAGCCCGTTCCCTTACAATCAGCACAGCATGTTGATCCCTGGGAGAAACATCACCAGAGTAGAATATGGGGACATGTCAATAATATTTGCCTTCATGATGCAAGTAAAAAAAAGAAGAGAGCTTGATTTAGCTATTTTAACTTACCTTCCCAGCACAAATAACACAACTGCTGTTTCTGGATGGTACTTGGCAAAGCATGTTGTCGCCAAGAATAAAGAAACCTGTACCACCACACCATTTGCATTCAACATGCCCGTTTGAATCACAAGAAGAGCAAGCAATGGGCCTTGGTTGCTGCATGCATCAGGGACGTGCGAGATATTAGGAGGGAAAAAAGGAGACCATAAAAAGTATAAGATAACCACTACAAAATCATAAAGGTATTTCCAGTGCCATTAAGAAGATCCTGTTAAAGGAAGAGTAATATTTGAAATCCACATCTACCCAAACGGACCCTTGGTACTATAGGATTTCCCAACTAATACTTGATGTGAAAAAAAAAAAAATCAGCAAAGCATCATGACAAATATTTTTGCATCAGCAACAGAGTTTGGTTGACAGTCCCTTTTTATTTCGTTTTTAATTTAATTGTGCTCCATCAAAGAAATAACTCTAGTAATTCAAAAGTCAACTTATCATCTCACTCAAATGGCCCTTTTTTGTTTTTGTCTTCCCCTAGTCTATATACACTTCGAACTAATATCATAGAGAAATCTGTAATTGGTGTGATCATTTCTCCCTATGGCATGAGATCAAATTTCTCTTCCAATTTTCTCTAATCTAGTAGTCAACCAGTGCTACGGCTTTTTTGTAACTATTGAAAAATTAAAAGAAACAGAAACTGGTGTTCACAATTGTAGTTGATTTACTTTCACCGTAGCTTATGTAGGATGCTTTGCCCTACTGGCGACCAATGCGTAAAGACAGTAGTTGACAGGAATTTGTGACCACTGACCATCCGTGTCTAACACAATTTCAAGCAGTACGGTTCACCTAGCCACAAAAGTTCTGCCTTCATTATTCAGTTCATTAGGTACCCATACAAAAGATTTCTCAAAAAAAAAAAAAAACTATCCTCAGCATAAAACACACAAAAATAATCAAAACCTAATGTAGAAAAATGGCGAATTCATCAATGCGTGTTCTATGTTTGCTTCACTGTGGTAATTTATTATCTAGATCAAAGTGTTTGGAGAGGTTTGCCTAATTCATATTTTTGCTGTTGTTGAAATTTGCTCTTCGGTTCAACTAGGAAACTTCTATACAAGAGTTATCATTTTATTGTTAGGTTTTAAACTTGTCTCTTACATTCATGTTTAGAATCTTCGCTCAATGCTATTTTTCACATGTGTTTTAGCCAATGATGGGTACCGTTGGTATATTCAGAGCTATCAGAGAAGCACATGAATTTTGTGCTAAAAGAAGGTGATTAATTACAAAACAAATTGAAAGAAGATTATTTGTTAATGTGACAATGTCATTGCAAAAAATTGTGAAACATGCAATTATCACTCTTAAACATGGGTTTGCTGTGTTTTTTTGGTATTGTTCAAATTGAAACCATAAAATCATCCAATTCAATAATATTATATTAAGCTATTCATGCATTTGTTATTGTTCTTTTAATTATTTTTATTACTGCAATGAGTTCATTTCCTTGTCAAATTAGAGTTGCTTTTAAAGAATCATTTTGTTGATTTCTCATATGTATTTTGATGCGATTCTTTATAGCTATTGGTTTTTTAAAGCAGATTTAAGCGAGTGATTTTGTTGCAGGTGGTTGATCCGTATTAGAAACATTGGGTTATGTTGCTTCTCTTTATGCGTGTAGTCAGTTGGCTCTCATTCTAAACTGGATGATTAATTATTACTTTTTTTAGTTAGATAGGATGATTACTCTTTTGTACCAAAATATTCATTCACTTTTCCTTGAAGGTATTGAAATTTGATAAAGTGAAAAAGTTACCAGTTATGATACTAATTCAGTAACATCATTTTATTGAAGGTTTGCTATTACACGTGTCATTTTGACCTGAATTAAATTCTAAAATTTGCTATTTGGACTTAAATTTTAGCAAACATTTTAGATTCTATTCTTTGCTTATACTATACTGAAATATAAAATTCATTATTTGGACTTTAATTTTGAAGTTTGTTATTTGAAATTTATGAATATTTTTGCCAGTTTACTGTGTAGAAACAATTCAACTTTTTAGTTGTGAAGTTTTAAACTGGAATGATATTATCATTTTGAATTAATTTATTATAATTGAATTCCATAGCACATGTGGTACCAAAAAAATTGTTAACTGTGCCTACAGGCACAAGTTATCGCTAGTCTTTCTATAATCTAAAATCTTTCTAGCAACACTTCAAGTTTTCTAAAATTACGATGCATCAATGGGTCATATATTGGGTTGGCAATTCCTTACAAATCTGAAATTATTGTAATAGTAGCAATTCATGTAGCCGACTCCATTTGATGGGATTTAAAGCTTAATTTGGTTTGGTTTGGTTTTTAGTAGCAAATGCTGCTCATTCCACGTAATGTAATAGGGATGAACCAATTTCCACTCAAAAGAACAGGAAAAATAAGAAATAGAACAGGACATCAAGCTCTTCCACAATTCCTGATAATATTAAACTACCCACAAACAGGTTTACAATTCGGGCGCAGGGAAATTCGGTGAATCAAACATTACTGTTATTAACAAGTCACAATCACAAATTATCATCACGTAAAATGAACCATGAGGAACCCTTATTTGACCGATCAATTTTCTTTTAACAGCTTTTAATTAATCAATGAATCGATTAAAACTGTTTTCATAAACCGTTTAATAATACGACTGTTTAATCAAATCACCAATTACTTAGGCTTTTTAGTTTCTTTGTTTTTCTTTAGATTTTTCAACAAGAAAACAGAGTTCAAATGAAAACCCTAGAGAAGGCAATTATATTATACCTGAGAGATTAACCAAGCTTTTTCCATACGCTTAGCGAAGTTTGAGGAGCTCTCGTAAGAGTCCACCATTGAAGCTCGAATTCGAACACCACAAACCCTAGAATTCAAGACACGGCAGTGGCGTATAGATTGGCCACCAATTGAGAGTCTTCTGGGCGATACGAAGCTGCTGCTGTTGTTGTTGTCTATCGATTTTATCGAAATCATCGGTCTGCAACAAACACAATCCGACATTTTCAACTCAAATTCGTTAACGATCCCAATTTTTTAGAGGGAGAAAAAGTGGTTTTTTAGAGAGAGAGAGAGAGAGTTAGGCGGGCGGGGAATGAAACGGAGGTTGGAAGAGCCGTTGGTTTATCTTCCGTCTGGTTTTGTGAAGAAGATGACTCTGACCCGGCTATGGCCCGAATAGGGCCCACCTTTCTTTGCATCCATCAGGATGATGCAAATCAGTGGACTATCCATTAATTAGTTCCAAATAAATAAATAAATAAATTATACAAACCTCGTCTGAAATTTAAATTTGTTTAAAATACGATTTAGCTCGCATGATTTAAAAATGGATAAATTATAAATGGGTAAATTACACTCATATTTTTTGAAGTTTGGGTTTAATATATATCACTTTTGACGTTTGAAAAATTACATTAACCCCTCTGTTATTGTAATTATTTAAACGGAATGAATATATTAAATTCATGCACTCTTTCTTTTTTTGTTTTGCTTTATTTTCTCTTTTTTTTTTTCTTTCCTTTATTTTTTTTTAAATGTAATTTTCTCTGCTTTTCTACTAGAAGTTGTTACCTTTTATATAAGTAGGGGGGTTTGTGCATTAAGACTATTAACCACAGGAGTGAAAATGTAATTTCCAAAACGTCAGGAAACAGGTAGTAATTAGACCAAACTTCAAGAGGTGTCAATGTAATTTACCCATTATAAATACATCTTCTAATATTTGATTAAAATACAAATCGCACTTTGTGGTTTTAAAAATTACATTTCATCCCCCGAGGTTTCTAATCTCATAACAAATTGTCCATTTTATTAATAAATTATCAAGTCAATTAACGGTTTTTAATGATATTATAAATATGTTTTAATTAATAATTTAGGTAATTTTATTATTGTATAGGAGAGTAATTATGAATTTTTTTTTTAGTTAATTCTGTTAAATAAATTTTTTCTAACAAGGGAGTATTTGTAATTTTTCAAACTACAGAGACAATCTGTACTTTAAGCAAATCTTAGGAGGTGAATTTGTAATTTACCCTTTAAAAAATTATAAATTTTTTTATCAAAATTATTTATTTAATAAAATTAATTAAAAAAATAAAATTTCTAACTACTTTTCTATACAATAAAAAAATTACATGAATTATTAATTAAAATAAATCTATAATATCATTAACAATTAGTAATTGACTTGATAACATTTATTATGAAATTAAAAAATTCAAAGAATGACACAGAGAATAATTTGTACCCCCAAAAAATAGACTATTCATTAGTCACTTATTTACTTAAACGTCATTTTGGTTTATAAATATTTCGTTTTTTAAAAAGCAAATTACATATCAGTGTATGAGTAAAAAAATATTTTCAAATTAGTGATGTTATTTATTAGTACTGCTATTAGCATTTTTTGAATTATTTTGAACCTCTCAAATTAAATTTTTTTTTATTATAATAATAAACTCAAATAAAATTGTTAAAAATGACATTATTAATTTTAGGACACTCCATTTCCCAATTAAATCCACACACCACTACATCATGAATTAGGGTTTATGAGAGTACCTACCTCCATCACCACCCATCTATCTTTCCCAAATTTTACCTTCAAAACTTACCCATCCTCAAAACTTTGAAAACCGTTTAACGGCAATATTCCAATGATAACGGTAGCAACCATTTGATTATCTACACTTCTCCGGTAATGATAATGAGTGGAAGTTTTTTTGACAACCACAACTCCATAAAACGCGAGGAGTACAACAATAAAAGTTCAGAGGAAGTTCATAACTTCGATGGTATTCTTAACTCAGAGAAGATTGGCTTTGTAATGATAAGTTTCTTTAAAAAAAAAATGTCAAAAATAATAAAATCAGTCCATCATTTTTTTTGGACTGAACTCCTGAACATATGACAAAAATTCGGGAACATAGACTCGAATATTGTTTATTTGTTCAAGAATTGATAACCGAACATTTATTATTTGTTCGGGAACGGGTAACCTAATATTGATCACCGAAGAAAAGGATGAGGCGGCACAGAGAGAGCGAGAGAGAGAGAGAGAAAGAATAGAGACAATAATCACACTTGGCTCTTTTTCTTCGTCGTGGGTTTTGTTCGGGTTTTTGGAAGAGATTTTTTTTAGGGTGTGAGGGGTGTGCATTCAATTGAATGAGTGTAATGTTTTCATAAGGATAATTTTGGTATTATTTGGGGGAGCAAAGAAATTTTAAGGGTTTTAAAATTTATAAGTTGGGTACAAAGAAATTAAGGGTCCAAAATAATAGATAGGGTGCTAATAGCACCATTCTATTTACTTCGTCATTTTTTAAAGGGCAAATTATACAAATAGTTCATATAGTTTGGGACTCGTGTCACTTCAGTCCCTGACTTTTCAATTGAGACACATTTGACCATGAATTTTGAATCTTGTTCCAAATAAGGACAATTGAAGATATCATTGTTTAACTTCAAGGGCAAAATCGTCAATTTAATAAAATATAAACTAATTTGACAAAAATAAATGTCAAAAACTGTTTTTAATTTTTAAAAAATTATTTTTATCCACCAATGATAAAATTATGTAAAATTGATAAAAATTAATAAAAATTACGTGATTAATTTTCTAAAATTAATTTTACATGATCATCATTCAAACACATAATAAAAATTAATTTGGTAAAATAAATAAATAAATATCTAAAAGATTTATCAATTTTACATAATTTTATTTTTAGTGGATAGAAATAATTTTTAAAAATTCGAAAGTATTTGGTTGACATTTATTTTTGTCAAATTAGTTTATATTTTATCAAATTAATAATTTTACCCTTGAAAAATTTAATGATATCTTCAATTGTCCTTGTTTAGAACAAGATTCAAAATTTAAGGTCAAATGTGTCATAATTGAATAGTCAGGGACCAAAGTGACACAAGTCTCAAACTATAGGGACTATTAGTGTAATTCATCATTTTTTAAAAAAGAAATTACGGCTTCGTTTGGGAAGTTGCTATTTTAGTAGGCTATTTTAGTTTTTGACTATTTTAGTAGGCTAAAATTTTTGTGTTTAGGAAGATGATTGGATTTTTTAGTAGTTGGATATGATGTTTGTGAGAGAAAAAGTGAAATGATTATAAGTTTAATGTGACATTTTGTCTTATTAGCTATTTTAACATATTTTGTCTTTTAGTGTTATTTTAGCCAAAAAAAGCTAAAAAGCCTCCTTCCCAAATCAACTGCCAGATTCTTTGTAGTGACCAAAACAACGCTGAATCCTCATTGATGAACACAAACAAATAGAACCAAAGGCCACAACAGGAGTACATGTGATGATCATAGTAACTAACAAAATATTTAGAGGTACAATGAAGTTGAAAGATGATCCAACTACCAAGACAGATGAAAATCACAAAGGGTGGAATGTTTAATAAGAGTTTATTCGATTAAACTAGAGAACACTCCAAGCCTTTACATGAACTTTTGTTTTAGAAGAAAATGGCAAAATGCTCCCGCACTATTCAGCCACTCTAATAAAAACAATTCTTTTGAAGAGAAAAATGGATTACAACCATCATTTTTACTGCGTTTTTTCCATTTCCCTTCCTCAGATGACATAAAAAGCCTTTAAATGAATAAAACACTGAAACACCAATTCAAAGGTAAAAGGAAAAAGGCAAGACAAAGGGTTGAAAGAATCGTATCCAAACATATCTAGTATATGAAACACATTTGTTTACACTAGACCCTATGAGTAAGGACCATTAATACAACATACTAGGTCCATGTTTTCATTGCAATTCATGTACATATTACATTCTCCTTAGTTGAGAGAATCAGATGAAGGATCTCCTTGAAGATAATCAATCCATGCTTTATTATCCTTAGATCATGTAATTTTCTTTAAGGATAAGTAATTCTCTCACCAGATCTAATTTGGGATGCATAGATATGAAAATTGTACGAGTTGGAAGTTTGAGAGCAATGCATGCAAATAGGCCTAACTGTAACAAGGAAATGGAGTTTCCATCAACCAAAACCATCCATGTATTAGTCATGTATTTGGAATTCAAGAAATTATGAAAATTGTATGAGTTGGAAGTTTGAGAGCAATGCATGCAAATAGGCCTAACTGTAACAAGGAAATGGAGTTTCCATCAACCAAAACCATCCATGTATTAGTCATGTATTTGGAATTCAAGAAATTATGAAAATTGTATGAGTTGGAAGTTTGAGAGCAATGCATGCAAATAGGCCTAACTGTAACAAGGAAATGGAGTTTCCATCAACCAAAACCATCCATGTATTAGTCATGTATTTGGAATTCAAGAAATTATGAAAATTGTATGAGTTGGAAGTTTGAGAGCAATGCATGCAAATAGGCCTAACTGTAACAAGGAAATGGAGTTTCCATCAACCAAAACCATCCATGTATTAGTCATGTATTTGGAATTCAAGAAATTATGAAAATTGTATGAGTTGGAAGTTTGAGAGCAATGCATGCAAATAGGCCTAACTGTAACAAGGAAATGGAGTTTCCATCAACCAAAACCATCCATGTATTAGTCATGTATTTGGAATTCAAGAAATTATGAAAATTGTATGAGTTGGAAGTTTGAGAGCAATGCATGCAAATAGGCCTAACTGTAACAAGGAAATGGAGTTTCCATCAACCAAAACCATCCATGTATTAGTCATGTATTTGGAATTCAAGAAATTATGAAAATTGTATGAGTTGGAAGTTTGAGAGCAATGCATGCAAATAGGCCTAACTGTAACAAGGAAATGGAGTTTCCATCAACCAAAACCATCCATGTATTAGTCATGTATTTGGAATTCAAGAAATTATGAAAATTGTATGAGTTGGAAGTTTGAGAGCAATGCATGCAAATAGGCCTAACTGTAACAAGGAAATGGAGTTTCCATCAACCAAAACCATCCATGTATTAGTCATGTATTTGGAATTCAAGAAATTATGAAAATTGTATGAGTTGGAAGTTTGAGAGCAATGCATGCAAATAGGCCTAACTGTAACAAGGAAATGGAAAGTGCAAAACATCTCGGCAATGAATGCCCGAGGTGAAGATGGGGTTGAACAAGATCTCAAGATAGTTCTAAGTACAAAGGGTCAAAGGCAGCACACACATCGAACAAGGGACAAGATCACGCAAGTAATACTAACAAAACAAGGCAAACAAATCCTTCCAATTATTAAAACAAGACAAGATCATGCAGGAATGTATGCAAGTAAGACGAGTAAGGTGAGGGTTGTTACAGCTGCTGTGCCCCGCACAACAGCCACCCCACACCCTTGGAGCAATTGAACACAAATTATGGATGACATACAGGTTCCAAGAACATTAAGATAAAAAACAAAGCTAACAAGTGTCTTCATGATTTTCTAAACATGGATAGGCAAATGACATATGGTAATAAAATGTCTTAGGTAGAATCAAAATTAAACAGAGGAATCTACAAAACTTAAAAAACAAAAAAGGAAAAAAAAAAACAAGATTAATATAAATAGCATGTTTATGTAAATCGAATTGGCAACTACAAACTCACTTCGCTATTTAAGTAGAAATTAATGAACGTTCAATCAAAGCCAACATGCATAGACCTAAGGCAAATCCTAATTTAAAGAGTAAACTATTGTCGATAATCAACAAAATTATTGCAGCAGGAAAAATCGACAACAATTTTTGACCATCTCCATATAGATTTCAATATTCTTATAGCGACCCCGGTCTTTTCCCATTTGATTATTGTATCCGGACGTAGGTTCCGTAGATTCTGTCATTGTATAATTGTTGTTGTTGTCCTTTATTTTCTCTTTTGGAATTATAGGATGTGTTGGGCAGGTTTGTTTCAGGTTGGTTGGGTTTAGAAACCAAGTGTTGCTGTCCAGGGTTTTGGTGTTTCGCTCGAGCGAGGAGTTGGTCGCTCGAGCGAGATGTCGTTTTGGTTCTTCGCTCGAGCTGGGGTTTGGTCGCTCGAGCGAGTGATGGCGTCCTGTATGGACCTGTAGCTTTGCATTCTTGGCTCGAGCGAGCTTTTCTTCGCTCGAGCGAGTTAGTTCATCATTCGCTCGAGCTATAGTTCCTTCGCTCGAGCGTATGTCTGGGTTCAGACCTGAGGGTTTGAGTTCTTCGCTCGATCGAGTTTTCTTTCGCTCGAGCGAGCGTTTGGGTTGCTGGCTCGAGCAAGGCTTCCTTGGCTCGAGCGTAGTTTCTTGTGTCTGGTCGCTCGAGCGACCAAGTCTTCGCTCGAGCGAGCCTGTCCAGTTTATATACACAGCAGCGGGATTTGATCAGTCTTTTTCATTTTCTTTTGATTCCAAACCCTGGGTCCGACTTCTCTCTCTCCCTACTCACCTTCTTTCTTAGATTTGATCCACTTAGGGTGTGTTTCTACCCTAGTTGCTTTATTAAATATATAGAGGGAGTCGAGGGCTTTCATTTAATCTGAACATTTGGCGATTTGGAGCACTTTGGTATTTGGGCACTCATCTTTGTCTTCACCATTTGTGTTGTCTTCTTCGAGGTAGGGATTTCCTACTCCATTTTATAGGTTTTGTTCTAAGTTTTGGTGTTTTAACATGTTGGGGTTACTTTGGTAAATTTTGGGAAAAACCCTAGTTTTATTAATAAATTAAATTGTATAGTTAATTCATGAAATTGGGGAAATCATTGATTAAATGGCGTAGTTGGATCATTTGAATTATTTGTCTTTTGAATTGTTGACATGGTTATCTTCAGTCTAGAAATAACTGTTTTGGGCTATCGGTGGAGGATAGTCGTGATTGTTGTAGACATTGCATGTGGATTAGAAATAACTGAAACTAATCACATTGGTTAAGTCATTAATTTTGACTATTGCATTGATACAGAATATACGTGTATTGATTGAGCATTGCATATGCATACATTGTTTTGTGTGGGAGGAGATAGGGGATGTACTCCACGGTTTAGGGGAAGATAGGGGATGAACCTCTAAACCGGATTTTGTTTGAAAGGAGATAGGGGATGGACTCCATTAGCATCACTTTTATGTGTGCTTATTTATATAGAAGTGTTTTATTGATACAGCACTAAAATGTGTATCAATCTGGAAGTATGAAGTGTTTTGAATTGAGCTTGAGTCTCATTTGTTATTGATATTGGGAGAATGTGAAATTGATATATATAATTCACTGTTATAAGTTTGGCCAGGTTCTGAGCCATGTTGATAAAATTGGAAAGTAAACGTGTGTTTGACAATAGTGTCATGAGACTGTAAAATGAAGTAATTGATTATCTTGATTAACCATCTGTTGAATGCTATTGCTTTATTCATTGCTTATATGTGGTTTAGTATTTTTCTACTGGGCTGTGGCTCACCCTTCATAGGAACATCATTTTCAGGTTCAGGTGATAAACTACCTCCAAGGAAAGATAAGAGGTTAGCTCAATTAATATGAGAGGAAAACTTGGGCAAAAGAAAAGAAAATAAAATAAAATAAGAGTTACTTGGTAGGCAAGAATACTTGGAGGAAAAGAAAAGATAAAAGTTACTTAGAGGGCAAGAATACTTGGAGGAAAAAAAAAAGAGAAATAAACTTTTTTTAGAGTCAAAGAAAGGTAGCTTGGAGATTAAGTTACTTGGAGCCCAAGTACACAATATAATCTATAACACATTATAATATTAAAATATCTGCTAACACATACAAATCAAATATGCATATGTGATTGCCATTTTTGGTCACTCTAGCTAATGCTCTTTAGTTCTTTGTTGGTTTAATCTAATATTATTAACCATATTTGATCAACCCAACTATCAATCTTCACATCATACACAAATAACTGTCGTACAAACATTCTAAGATAATTGTATTCAATAGCTAAAGGATTTAAAATTCTGAGTTGAAATAAAATATGGCAATATATTTTTCTATCGATATATATGCCTGAGAAACACCATGTCAGGTGAAAGATGAATAGAACAACTGAGCTCTTGGATTTCATCTATGAAAATATCATATAACATGAAGACAAATGCAACCATCTTGGTTGCAATTTGTCCTAGATTATCATATTCATGTTTCTTTTATTCTATTTGAATTCATGTTTAAAATAAAATAAAATAAAAAATGCTTGTATTTAGTTCAATCTATTACGAACAAATTCTTTTGTTCCATACTTGTTTTGTTATATTTTAGTTAATGGAATCTGTTGAATTAAATAAGTTTGGCTTTCAGATTAGCTTGATGTAAGTAATTCTAAATCAAAAACTAATTCAATCCTATTGAATTAATCATATTTTGTTTAGTTTAACTCACTTTTCGGTAATTTGAATTTTTTATTTTTTGTATTTTTTTGTTTTTAATAATTTTTAAAAATATTTTAAGCAAGTTTTTTTACTTGTTAAATATACTTAACCTAGATACATTTTAAGAGTATAATAGTTATGAAAAAAAATCTTTAAAAAATTCACAAAATACAAAAAATATTTATATAAAAATTCAGTATATTTGTGTATTTATTGAATTTTTAAAATATTTTTTCACAAATATTTTACTTTTTATGTGCACTTAGATTAGGTGCATCTAAAAAATAAAAAAATAATGGAAAATATTAAAAAAACTCACTAAAAACAAAAAAAAAAACAAAAAACTCAATTTTCGCAAAGGAAAATGTTTAAAACTCACAAAATACCTTCGCAATTGTATCCACAACGATGTGGTATTATATTTGTCAACTTCTAATTTATTACACATCCAATCATTTAGGGGCCACCTCCCTACCACGTCATTGTAAGTGGCTTGTGGGTTTGAAAGCGTGGATCTCTAACATTACTCTTTCACAAAATCAACCAAAACCAAACAGACCCTAACAACATTAATCCACTATTGGCAAACATGGCTTTGGTTTGAGAGGTTTGGTGGAGATTATTTTAAATTAAAAGTTGATAATCAAAAAGTAAAAATTAAAAGCATACATCACACAACTTTTAGAAAATATTTTTTTTAAAATTTATTAAATCATTTCTACCTAATAAATTTTAAGTAAAAATTGCATCAAGTAATCTGACACAAGATCTCAAATTAAAATATGTTACATGCTGCTTGTATAATCTCCACATTTATGTCAATGAATTTATCATATTGGCAAACACGGCCTTAAAGCGCTGAGAGAGCAGCTCCGTTGACACATCGAGGGTTCATTGTCGCAGTACAAGTGGGAAATCGATTAACAGGGGCCAATTTCCCTGACTGTGACATTCTCGATATTTTAGTCCCACTCTAGGGTGTGTTTTTTACTTTATTCCCAATATAGGATGAAACGGTTTTGGTAAAGCCGTTTTCTTCAAAATGGTTTTGCCAATGCCATTTTTGATGAATAAAAAAATAATAAAATTTTCCTTCATAAAAATGGCTTTAGAAAAACCGTTTTTAATTAACGTGTAATTAATTTTGTGTTTATATAAAATAATTTTTGTAAAACCATTTTTATTTTTATTAAAAAAAAATTCCCAATTTATAAATATTGTTTGCCTAAAATAATAATTTTATCATAAAACGGTTTTTGAAAAGCCTTATTTATTTATTTATTTTAGACAGGAAAAGCAATTACAAAGAAGAGGGAGCCTCCGAAGCCACCAACGCCATTAAAGAGGGAGGAACTTCCTCCATCCAAATGCGACGTGAATCAAAATCAAAAGCTAACCTACTTAAACAATGAGCCACAGAATTGCCATCTCTATAAACATGCGAGATGGATGAGGAATGGAACTGCAAGAGGAGTGCCTGAGCCACATCTACGAAATGACCATAACACGACAAATTTTCTGTCTTTCCTTGAATTGCAGACACCACGTTGAAAGAATCTCCTTCAAGCTGAATATTATCCAACCCCAAGTCATATCCAAATTGAAGCGCTTTAACGGCACCCAAAGCTTCCACACAATCCACATCTTCCAGATAATGAATTTGCTCAACCATAGCAGCAATAACCAACCCATTACTGTCAGGAACAATAATCCCAATACCAGCAAGTGCTTGGGTCTTCCGAACTGAGCCATCAAAATTCAATTTAAACACACCTTCTTGTGGTGCAACCCACCTTCGAACCCGCAGATGATGCATTGGAATTTGGTTGCATTGGTGAACTTGAGCATTCTCTGTTACATACTTCTCAGCAAAAGCCACAACATCATCTATGGTTCTTACCTTATGTTCAAAGAGAATGGAGTTCCGCTGATTCCATAAACCCCAACAAATAGTAAAAAATAAAGCCATCAACTTCATATCATACTTTGTCATAAGATTGCAAACCCACTGAAAACAATTATTAACAGGCATAACGTTGAGGACCACCGAAATCGAGCTGGACATCCAAACTTGCCGTGCAAACCAACAATTATGAAAGCAATGGCTCACGGTTTCCACTTCATCACCACACGACTCACATAAATCCATAGTCACGATATGTCGTTTTCGCAAATTTGCTCACACCGGTAACAACCCAAGACACATTTTCCAGCCAAATATCTTGATTTTAGTCGGAATCTGCAACTGCCATAGAGCAGTCCAAAACTGCTTCTTTGACAGACCATCATCGGAGGTGACACCAAGGCCATCCGAGCAACCCATATCCACACACAAATGATACGCCGATCGCACTGAAATTTCACCATTTCGCGTAAAATGCCAAACTAATTTATCCGGGGGTAATGTTGGACAGATAGGGATGCATCGAATAGCTTCACCATCAACGCCCAGAAACTGTTGATTAAGAAGCTCAGAGTTCCAGATACCAAGTTGGGAATCAATCAACTCACTAACCTTTGCATTGTCCGGGAGAGTGGAAGGTGGCAAAATGACCTTAAAAGTATGAGGCCGGGGAACCCATTTATCAGACTTAACCGAAATGCTCTCACCGTTTCCCACTCGCCATCGCAACCCAGCATTAAGCAAATGTCGAGCACCCGCTATACTCCTCCAGGTGAAAGATGGGTTGCTTCCAAGCAATACATCAAGAAACGAAGTGTGAGGAAAATACTTGGCTTTTAACACCCTTGCAATCAACGAGTGAGGCCGTTTCACAAGTCGCCAACATTGTTTGGCCAACATAGCTTTATTAAATTCATTAAGGCAGCGAAACCCCATCCCTCCACTCAATTTAGATTTGCACAAATGCTTCCAGTTAGTCCAATGAATTTTACGGGCTTCCTCCTTTTGTCCCCACATTCAGGTTTGTATCGCATAAATGAGGGTTTTCATTTCAGATTTGGGATTTTAAATTTCGAAATTAGGGATTGCTGAAACTAGGTTATTGAAAAGGTACAAATTTTGTTATTCGTAAGATATAGTTTACAATTTTTTGTATCTCAGTTCACTTTTCTGTATCTCAATTCACTCGTTTTTTGTTTATGATGTTGTTTACAATTTTCTTTTCTGATTGTATTGAATAAACATTTTCATGTAAGCTCAATTACATGGAAGTGAATAAAATTTCAGATAAAAGATATGGATGTATTTGTCGTCTTTTACATGTAAATGTGTACAATTTACTTCGACATTCTAGCTTTGTTCTGCACTGTATATGTGAAGTGGTCTTTTTGTTTTGGTTCTTTCTCTGTTTCGTAGTGAATTCTTTTTTAATTGGTTTCTTGCCTGAGTATCAGGATGCACCCACAACTGTCTTCAAGGATTTGGAGGCACTTCTGCTGATAAATTCTCAACTGGTATAATTCATTTATAGTCTGGTCACCTTCTGTATCTGTTGTTTGACTCCTCTCTCTGTCTCTCTCTGAATTTAGGATGATGGTTTTGTCATTATTCTGCAACACACAAATCTGGTTCCACCATAAGCTTCTTGATCCCCAATGTAAACCATTTTTCATTTTGCAAGGAACAAAGTGAAGTACGTTTTTGTGCTGTGAGATGGGCTACATCCTTATTTGAGTTTTTGCAACATTGTCGAAGCTGATTTATTTGTATTCTTGGGGCTGCAGATACTACGTTGGATATAAGGTATCTTGGTCTTTCATACTCTATGCTTTACATTTGCTTCAGTAAGTAGCTATTTTTTTTGTCATCATTTTGTGCATTAGTTTTTCAGTGTATTGATGTTTCTTATAATGGTAAGCCCTTTATCTATAACCGTCAACATAATTGTTATGATCAGGTTTTTTTTTTTTTTTTTTCCATTATTTTTTGTTTTTTGTTAATTTTGGCTAGTACTTTGTTCGGTGGTACTGTAGGGGTGTGCATATGTGATGTCAAACTTGAGTTATAAATTGATGTTAAAGAAATCAACTGTTGTTATTAAAATGTGATAATTTTCCTGTCTTCTCTAATAGGATCAAAATTTCGTTTCAGTACGTTCTTTCAGTTAGGTTGGAAATGAAAATAGAATTGGAAACTTTTTCAAATGTTTCAAAAACATGAGAAATAACAAAAGGATTTGAAAGTGTATGAAAATATTTGGAAACAAAAACAAAAAGTTTTATTGATGTTAATAAATTCTGAATTTGAACAAAAAACAAAAACAAAAACTTGAACATGTTGAGTGTTATGAATGCTTAGTTGGATAAAGGGGTTTGCCATTTTAAGAAAAATATATTAAAAGAAATTGCGAAATTCTTGTAACAGTAGGGATGGAAAAATAAACAATCGGTGCATTGCTCCTGCATGTTTTCTAGACTACGAGCATAATTGCTAGCTAATTTGTTATCACAATAAAGCCTCAAAAAATATTTTTTCGTTGGTCTTAATTCTTATAGTGATTTTTAGTCAAAAGAAGTTCAAAGGGTCTATGTGTCATTGATTTGCACTTGACCTGGCATCTGTTTGACTGGCATTTACTTTACCAAGTTGCAAAGATAACCTCTTTATCAATGTAATTAGCCCAATCAAACGGAGTTAAGAAAACAAATGTTTATTCAACAATCCTCAGAGCTTCTTCTAAACTGAGGTGTTGTAACTCCATGCGTGAATTGATTATATGTAGCTACATGAATCTATTAGATTAGCGATTGACCCAAAAGCTTAATGTGTTTATGTTTTCAGAAGGCAAGATACCTTTTATTCTTCATGGAAAGTTAGAATTTGAATATTTTATATTATTGTTTCAGACTGAACAATTGTGGGCATGGTAGTTTAGAGTTTGAACTTGTGAACAATTTAGGATTTTCCTGTTGGAAGTTCTTAGGTTGTTATAGCATGAAAAATTAGGGCTTGTAAATTAGGTTCTTATAGTATGACGAATTAGTTTAGTAGAGTTTTTCTGTATGAAAGGCCTATTGGTTATAATGTCATACATGGATGGTTCAATACATGAAGATGAAATGAGAAATTATGGCGCACACAATGATGTTGTGGGAAGAGTTGTTACAGTATGTGCATGCTATTTCATAGAATGTGAAATTAAAAAAATCAAAGTATGAAAGCAACTACACACGAAACACATGACGAAAACGGGTTTGATAAACCTGAACAAAATGTCGATTAAAGATATGGAAAGGTTCTTTCGAAGCATCTGAAAACACCCACCCATGAAAGCCCCAAAAAAGAGTTTTAATTGAAAAAATTATTAAAAAAAATAACAGTAATACTTAAGGGAAAGCATAACAACATAAAACAAAGAGTAAAGTAAAACATAAGCTCGTAAGAAGGGATGAAGAAATCATCACAAATCACAACAAAAGAATTCAAATGTTAATTTATGATAATTGGAGAAATGATCCCACACATGATTTTTTGTTTAAATGTACAAATAGATAATCCTTCGAAATAATACAAGAAATATAAGTCATATAGGATGCTATTATATATGGAGCAAATAACTTTCATTTCCATGTTCACGTCAATATGCCACTTAAATATTTCATAATACCAAAAGACCCATGCCTAAAGGCACTCCTGTGTAATATATGTGGTGTTTGCGCTCAAATGTGCTTACTTTATTATTTTGAAATAATTGAGTTACTTTGATTGGGCAAAGGAATACCAGACGTTTATGGATGAGTGGAACAACCGACGTAACATCGTTGTCCATGCTGAGAGGAGCAATGAAGTGCTTACATCTTCTGACCCATACATGTTATGGTTTCGCTGTCATACACGTCTAGTACTGAGTAATCTGAGTGACATTGCTGCCTTCAGATACCAAGGCATCGGGGGTAGTTTAGAGGGATTGGTAAGTTCTTTATATTCTCGAAAACAACATTTGCTTAAGTTTGTGTATGTTTGTTATTTGGCATCGATGGTTACGTAACACAACTACCATGACATTACAGGTTCGTAGAGTTGCGAGGGCATATCACGTGGCAGACGTTTCCCATATTACACGCGATGGTAGAGAGGCATTGGCTGCCCTTGCTGAAATACGGGAGTTATTGTACGATAGTTTGCAACAGGCACACCGACGTGACCGAATAGATTTTGGCCACTTTGGCGAGGATCCTTATATGGGAGTAGATATTATAGCGACATCAATGCTGCACCCGAATATGCCATCCATTGAGCCATCAACATTAATGCCATCGACATCAATGCCTCCACCGCATCCTACCCCACGTCAAGCACATCAATCGGACAATTTTGATATGGAACACTTTGGTGAGGGGCCCTCCATGGGTCTGTCCTCTCATGGTCCATCTACAGTAATATGTACACCGCCGACTTCCCCACTTGAATGTACCAATTACACATCCCAGTTTGTCCCTGAGGTAGATCCTCTAATGTCCAAACATACTTACACACACCATGGCCATATATTGGACCCCTCCTGGTCACCACCCCCATATAGGATAGCGGTTGGTACCCCGGTGACTCCTTTAGCACCACTATCTAATACATGTCTGTCTACTGTGATTCCCTCTGCGTCGACATTGACAGCACCCAACCCTTTCACAGTACCATCATCTCTTACCCCACCATCATCTCCTACACCACATATAACCTTCACCTACCATGTTGATCCACTCATTACCCATGACTTCCACATTGACGGGGAGGGGGAGGGCCAGGTCCATGCACCTACCAGAGGGACAGGTAGGGGTAGTGGTTGTGGCGGACGTCGTGGTGTAAGTAGAGGCCAAAGGCGAGGGCGACGCCGAGCAATAGACCATGACAATAATGCAGCCGATGATGGCGTTTCACAGCTTAGTGCTGTATGTGAAGGTTTGCCGGAGGTGGTATCAAATGATTGTACTGCACCCATTGGTGATGTGCTGCCAGCTTCTACAGAAGCTGGTGAGGGAGTCGTACGTGCAGCAGCGCAAGATATACAAAGAGTATATAGTAAGAGACCCAGGAGACAAACCCATGAAAGGGGTTATGGAACAAGGGGAAAATTAGGACATTAGGAACAACCAACATTGGTAAGTATCTTCACACATTATCTTCAGGTTGTGTTTTCACTTGGATTAGTCTACATTGTTTAAGTTGTGGCTTATTATTTAGTTCTAGCTTTTGGCTTATCTTATCTTGTAATTGTTTTGTTGTCAATAATGGGGTTGAGGATATGAATTGTGCACATAATATGGGAAATGTCATACTTATTTTGTATTGGAAATGTCATACTTATATCACATGGCAGGATATACTGCTTGGGTTGGCTGTTAATATCAAGGGCAGGTCTTTGCCTGTCACTATTTCTAGTCTTGCTGTTAGTTTGCAGGTTGTTCTGGGTGGAGAGCTGGCTAATTTGTGGATGTGTGGGTTGAGTGATGTGAGGCTATCCCATAAATATTGTGTGAGAGGGTGAGGTTGTGGGTTGAGTGAATGGAGCAATATTATTCCGTGTCTCTCATAGTTTGTTAATGCAGGTTCTTAGGGATGGTAGGTTTAGTGATGCTGAGCTCTTATATTAGGACTGTGTGTGAGGAGGGATTGTTTGTGCTCATGAGGGTTGAGTTTGGTGAGCTCCTATATCTGGCTGATTGTTTTATTGGTGCAGGTTTTTAGCTGGTCTAATTTAGGGGAGTTAGTCGTTGTGGGTAAAGTGATTGAGTCAGACGTTGTTTGAATAGTTTGTTATTTCTTTGTATTTAACTGCTATTTGTTGCTGAGTTTGAGTGTTATCTGAGGGTTCAGTGATGATAGTCAGTATCATGTGAGCTTAGTTTGTGTTAGCTATTGTTGAATTGTCATATTGATTTGTTGATTGCTTGGCTGTTTTTAGGATCATTTGACTGAATGATGCCGTAGAGCAAGCTATTTGATTTGGTGGATATTGTCCCAATTGTTGTCTGCTAATCTTCTAGATGCTGCTGCTGCTATTTTTGTTACTGTTTTGAAGGAAGGGCTAGCTGCTTGCTGTGTTGCTGGTTGCTTGTTGTTTCTTGATTCTGGTAGCTGCTGGCTGTGTGTTGCTGCTGCTGGCTTGATGCTGTTGTGGATGCATCGTGATGGTGTTCATACAGTTGGAACATTTACTTTCTTATTATGTTTGTAATAGTTATTGTGATACTATATGTATTTACTGGACCTAATTTTGGCCTTCCATGTGGGATGTACATGGTTTATTATGCAAATAGGTCTTGTTTATATTTGGGTGTACTTAGTGTTGGGTTTGTTCTTGCTTCCCATCTGCTGCTGTACTTGTGTGGTGTTTGAACATGTGTGTTGTTTTTTCTTAATGGGTTGAGCTTCCAAAAAAAACTCCAAGTTAATGTTGACTTGTATTGGGTTGTTGTTATATAGATTTTTGTTTCATCTTAGTCAAATGGGTAAATATCATATTTTTACTCACCAAACATAAAAATAGGTTTGTATACATTTTTTTTTTTGTTGAGGAGTGCTGTTCCCTTGCAATTCTTTATTAGTTCATCACTTTCTTTATTGAATTGCAATGAGTTAATGAATGTTTTGAATTTATGAATGGACTCTCCCAGATTTCTTTAATGCTTTGGAATTTTTATGTTTGGTCTTTGAATTTTCAATAATTACATTAAACATTAAGCTTTTAATGTTTGGTTTAGAAATACGTCTAATATAGTGTGTATAGTTATGTATCTTGATATATAACAGTTAAATTTCTAGAGATTATGTGGCATGTTTGTTATGAATAATAGGAATGTATGTTGAATTATGTGAATACTAACGGTTTTTTTTGAAACATGATATACAAGTCCATTTTTTATACCCATTTTATAGACTCAGTGATGTGTCAAGAAGATGATTGGTTGATAATCAGATAATATTTAATTATCAACCAATCATCTTCTTGACATATCAGTAGACCTATAAAGTAGGTCTAACTTTTCCGCCTAAATAACTATTATTTTTCTTTTGTTTTTTAAAAAGATTTTGTTGCAGTTTAATTTTGTAATATGATAGGTCTTTTTTTTTTCTCTCTCTCTCTCTCTCTCTCTCTCTCACAGGCTGCATTTGGATTTAGGATATGAAGGGAATTTGTTGAGTGAAAGGAAAAGGGAACATTAAAAAGTTAACCCTTTTTATTAGATGACTTTTTTTTTTACCTTTTTTTTTGCTTTTAGTGAACTGTTTTTATTTAGATTTTTTATTGAATTGCTATTTTAAAAAGTTTAGGCTTCTCCGTCTCGAAAAAAAATTCTACTTTTTTCAGTTTTTTTAAATTTTGTTTATGAAATTTTTTAATTTTTTTTTTACTTTTTAGATGTTTATGAAGACTTTTGAAAAAACTTAAACATATTTTAAAAATTTGTTTTAATAATTTTTTTTATGATTTTTATGAGAGTATTACTCATTGGAGTAAATAAGCTATTGTGTAGTACGATTTTTTATTATGTGTATTGAAAAAGGTATTTCCTAGTTCATTTCTGAACCATGCCACCATTTGCAAAAACACTATTATCCTCACTGGCTCAAAGACAGAGAGACAGAGAGAGAAAACAAAATTAAGGCTTGTGCTTTCAAATTTATAGACACTAGGAGTGTCATGAGAATTTACCCCCACCAATTATCCCACCAAATAAAATTAAAATAGAAATATAATATCATGGATAAAAGTAAACACAAAATTAGAACAATGTTGCATTGCATAACAACAATATATTGCACAAGTTCACATTAGAAAGATACAAAACTTAATGCACCATCTATTCCAATAGAACATGGAAAATGTTAGGGTGAGGAAAACAAATGCATTTTGACAGATAAAACAGAATTTGTTAGCTGGAGAAACAATCTCAAAGTCAAGTGGTTAGTTCAGTTGGGGGACTAATAAAGTTCAGACAAAGGAACTACCGCCTTCAACAACACAGAAAACATAATAGGTAGCTCAGTCAAAAGCTTTCCTTAACTGGGGCTCCTCAGATAGTGATCCTGTACGTAATGAATTTCAATCTCCATCAGGAAAGAAGAAAGAGTCGCCTTTCAATTTGTGGAAGTCCAGTCAAAATGACGACTCTAGTAAGAAATGGGGGGTTGACAGAAAACTAAACTTGGGGGCTGGACAAACAAGCTCAAAGCCAAGTGGTTGGTCCAGTTGGGGGACGATGTTGCAAACCTAATTGGTTTTACTTGATTTGCTTGTCAAAATAACTATTAACAATTACTTATACCCAAACAGGTTGTTTTCTGCAGCTCTTTAAAGAAATTGACGGTTCTCTTAGTATACAATAGCAATCAAAGCAAGGCCAAAAATGTAAGAAACTAGACTTGTAACCGGTTCTAATGAAGCTGATTTGATAATTTTCGGATTTATACCCAAACAGAACAACACTTTCGAAATTACTGTTTAACACCAGTTTTCTGGATAGATTTGAATGCACCATTTAATATGGATTTTGACTCCCAAAAATTATGAGAAAATTCTGATATGCAATTCAATATGTAATTAATCTACTGTAAAAATTTCAGTTCAAAATTCATCCGTTTGATAAGGTTTCTTGATTTTTAAAGATTATGGTTATGTGTAGAATTTCATACTCATAGATTGTACCCTCCACTTTATGTACCCATCTGATATTCCTCAAACTACATAAAAGACACATGATATTCACAAACATTGGTGGCCAAGTGCTCCTATCTAACCCACGTTTCACTCACAAGATCTACCATTACAAGCAACAACACTCATTGAATATAACCCATGCCATATACTTGTTCTTCATACATCCACCATACCCATTACACTATTTCACACCAACTATTAACCTGATAGATATTCAAGCCACCTAATCAGTTAAGCTTTCATTCCTTCTTCTTCCAATGAATGCACAGAAACATAAATACAAAATAACTATATTCACAGAATATTGGTTTCAACCTTGGAGATGGAGTTATTCAAGCACCAAACTAGTTGTTCAATTTTCACCAAAAGCTACTCCTATGTCCTCTTCACGACTGCTAGTTGAATAAAATGAGAGTTTAGGGTTACCCACACACTTTAAAAAATCTGACTCCCTTATCCTTTTGCTTTTATTTATTTATTTATTTATTTATTTTGTTATTATTAAAATCTTACCTCTAAATTAGAGATTTCCACCATAAATTTATTTTAGATTTAAAAATTAATTAAAAGACCTTTCAAATATTTAATTTGCACTTTAGGATTCACCACCAAAATATTTGAGATTGTAATATTATTATTATTTAATTATTTACTTAATTTTTATATTCAGGTTCTCACAGAATATGTAGCTCAGTCAAAAGCTTCCCTTAACAAGGGCTCCTCAAATAGTGATCCTCTACATAAAGAATTTCAATCTCCATTAGGAAAGAAGAAAGAGTCGCCTTTCAATTCCTTGAAGTCCAATCAAAATGATGACTCTGGTAAGGAATGGGGGGTTGACAGCAAACTAAACTTGGGGGCTGGACAAACAAGCTCAAAGCCAAGTGGTTGGTCCAGTTTGGGGACTAATAAAGTTCAGACAGACGAACTGCCGCCTTCAACAGCACAGAAAATAGAACAGGTAGCTCAATCAAAAGCTTTCCTTAACTGGGGCTCCTCAAATAGTGATCTTCTATGTAAAGAATTTCAATCTCCATCAGGAAAGAAGAAAGAGTCGCCTTTCAATTCTTGGAAGTCCAGTCAAAATGATGACTCTGGTAAGGAATGAGGGGTTGACAGAAAACTAAACTTGAGGGCTGGACAAACAAGCTCAAAGCCAAGTGGTTGGTCCAGTTGGGGGATTAATAAATTTCCAAAAAACTATTTTTGAAAATTCGAAAACCAAGTAAGTTTTGGAATTAAAATTTATAAAAATTATTTTTAATATATACAACCAAACAAAATTTTAAGTTTGATAAACTCTTTTAAAAAATGTAATTATAATATTCATTTGAAAATCCAAAACCATACGGATCATCTATCTGAATAAATTCCATTTTAACCCAATACTTTTATATTCAATTACATTTTCATTCCAACAATATTTTCATACACTAGTCTTCCAATACTATTGGGTTAAGTGGGTGTGCGTGAGATTTGCAAATTTATTACGAGTGATTTCTAGAAAAAATCAAAATAACAATTAATCTTCCGTACCTATGGGGTTATGTGGGCGTGCGTGGGATTTACAAATTTGTTATGATTGATCTGCGGATGGGTACGTTGCGACCAATGTTCAGTTGATGCTGTAAATGTTTCCGAAAATATTACAAATTGAATATTCAAAAGTTGATTTTAAAATAATTCCAAATGACAACAAAAATTCAAATAGTCATACTTTTCAATGAAATACAAATAGTTGGTCGAAACAACGAATGATGCATAACTAAGTTAAACACAACATTGCCTACATAAGCTTCCTTTTTTCACACATTGAGTAGTCAAATCATGGAGAGACTTGTCAAGCCGTTCACAGATCCGTCAAAAATGCCTCAGTGATGCAGTGACATTAAACAGAGTTAATAAATTAATCCCCCTACGAATTGGTGAATTTTACATGGGCACAATAAACTTCGCACGCATTCGTGCTTCTTTTATACAGCGAGTAGTCACTTCAAAGTTACGATATCGAGGTCAGAAATATGGTGTTTTGAAGAAATTTGAAATTCAATCATAAAATCAAATGGAGGAGGGTAGAAGATAAAATGCTATACTAGTTCGTGACTTGTCAACATGCAGTGACTTGTCAAGGCAGTTTGGTCGGGTTCAATCAGTTTTTTTGGTTTTTTCGATTTTTCTTACATCCCTCATTACAGTGAGTAGTCAGCAAGTTATCACATCGAACATGCAAGTGAGTTATGTTCCAAGAAATTCAAGTTGTGTTTCTAACACCCCTTGCCCTTTTTACTATATTCACAGTGTCACATGGCAACGGTGACTTTGCGCATACGCTTTAATTTTCACTGATTTACCTTACACTGAGCATGCCCATTATTTTGTCGGTATATGCAGATGGATTGTTGTAACGCCCTTAAAAAAATAACATTAATCCCAACAAATAAGATATGCATTGATATGTAAAAGTTCAACATTCTTCCATTTATCAGAATTCCATTACATAAGTATTACATGTTAACAACCAAAAGCAAATGCCCCAAGGGCTTACAGCTTTCCAAGTTAACACTTGGTTACAACAAAAGAGTACTAACTCATACACATTAAGCCCTTGGCTTGAATTTACATGTAATACAACAAAAGTAAAACGACAAAAAGTATGTCCGCCTCTAGCCTCCCAAGCTACGTCCTTGGAGGTGGCATGCTACCCTGTACCTGAAAATGATATTCCCATATAGGGTGAGCCACAGCCCAGTAGAAATACACTAAACCAACCATGAACAATGACTAAAATATTAGCAATTGATAGATGGCCAACACTGATACATTCACATAAATCACATATTTATGTCATACGACTTATGAGTCCAAGTTACCTTTCATTTTCCCCTTTTCAACGGATAGGCATATAAGCACCACCCACATTCTAAACAGATATGTATAACAACAATATCCACATTCTCAGATAAGCAAATAAGCTATATCCACATTCTACAACAGATATGTATAACAACAATATCCACAGATAAGCATATAAGCTATATCCAAACTTCACAAAGATAAGCATATGAACTCTATCTTCACTTTACTAGACAAGCATATGAGCTGTATCTACGGAGTTCATCCCCTATCTTCTCCCAACACTATCCGGTTTAGAGGTACATCCCCTATCTTCCCCTAAACCGCGGAGTACATCCCCATCTCCTCCTCTACACATAACGTATACAAACACATTGGTTCTATATACAATTACTCAATACATGTAATTAATGTATTCAATCAACCGTCAAATTCCATGACACATTCCATTGATTAGTTTTCGTTTGCCTAATCATCATGCATTGTCTACAACAATCACGACTATCCTCCACCGATAGCCCAAAAGCAGTTATTTCTATACAGAAAATAAATGCACAATGGATATTCAATCAACATTTCATTTCCTCATTCCTCACAATTAATTATCCCAATTAATTAAACAATGTAAATTAGGTCAATTCCCATAATTAACATTTCAACCCTTAGGTCCCATTTTCATCAATGATTTAACATTTATTCCATTTCTCTATGCCAAACATGCATCAAGGTTTATTATGAATAAAACCCCAACTTTTGTAAAATTGCACAAAGCCCCAAACTCTCACAAAATTACCAAACCAACCCCAACATCTTAAAATACCAAAATTTAAAGACAAAATCCATAGAGAGGAGTAAGATATCCCTACCTCAAATTCGGAGCCCCAACGAAGAAGATGACAAAACCCAACGTGCTCCAAAATCCGAAATTTTCAGATTAAAAAGTAGCCCTCGATGATCAACAACTTTTTTGTAAAGGCCAAAGATGAGCAAATCACTCCTACTAGATCAAAACCTAGAGAGAAGGTAGAGTTCTAGAGTGAGAGGCTCAACAATGGTGTTTTTGGAAAAGTAGGAGAGAGAAGAGAAAGTGAAAAAGTGATTTGAAAAGTCAAAACTCGGAACTTAAACCCAGTCGGCCCGCTCGAGCGTAAAACACTCCGCTCGAGCGTAACTCACAGACTCCCGCTCGAGCGCCAACAATCCCGCTCGAGCGGCGAATACACACTCCCAGAACTTCTGCAGAACCAGGTCTCCGCTCGGGCTCCCAACTCCCCGCTCGAGTGGCACTCACGTAACCCCGCTCGAGCGGCCAATACCACGCTCGAGCGTCCAACACTGCACGGAAAATACTGGGTGGGTGCAATCCCCGCTCGAGCGCCAACACCCCCGCTCGAGCGGACAGGTCAAAATCTGGGCAACTAGTTTTGGTTTCTAAACTCAACCAACCTGTAACAAACCTGCCCAACACATCCTATAACTCAAATACTAAGTAAAAAGGATGTAAATAAGATAATAAACAACTACCAACATCCACAGACACATGTCCGGTTCACTGTATAACAAGGGTAAACCCGGGATCGCTATAATTGTCAAGTCATGTGACTTGGTGCACAGGCATTGCTTTTCTCTGTTTTCTTATTACAGTGACAACTCATCTCTTATTGATATATGTGGGATTGCCAATTCAGAAAGTCATATGGCAACAGTGAATTTACTGATTTACCTTACAGTGAGCATGTCCTTATTTTGTCAGTATATGTAGATGGATTGTCAAGTCATACGACTTGGTGCACAGTATTTGTTTTTCTCTATTTTTTCATTCTACTGACAACTCATACCTTGTTCGTATATGTGGGATTGTCATGCAGAAGCCTTTATTTTCTATGGTTTTTCCGTCAGTGTCTTTCTAAAGCCGTTCATAACCAACTATATAAACGACTAAAGGTGAAGACACAACCTTGCAACTCATTTTGCCTTACGAAATTATCGTTCATTTGTTTAAAAAAATTAGCATGGCTACACGATTCATGGGAGGGAGTGCGAATCGCAGAGGTGGTAGGAACTTGCAAATGGGTGATAGTTCACGACGAGGAGGGGGAAGGGGATGTGGCGATGTTGAAGATGAAACAACAATACTTGTTTTAGATTATGCATGCAGTTATCGTGATAGGTTTGGGAAGTGACATTTTTTGATACCCAAGTATTATTGAGTTCAAGGAGGTTCATGTATGGAGCCATCTGACAATCAAACATGATATGGTTTAGCTGACGCTGCTCTTCTCAAGTGGCCCGCACAACTGGAAACCTTAAGTCGAGAAAATCAACTTAAGGTGCCAAAAGCGTGTTCTGTTGAGATCCAAAAGGAAGACCCTGATAATGTTGATCGACTATATGAAAGACTACAACGTGAGATTTCTCAAATGGGCCATAGGTTAGCCCGCGATATGCAACTATATATAGTTAAGAAGGATGCCCAGAAGAACAGAACAGAACCAAATGTTGCGGCTATCAAGGGTATCATAGAGGATTCTGCACTTGTCTCTGACCCTGAGCTTTCGGATTATTCAGACTCTGAGATTGCCGATTTAAGCGTGAATTAGGTGTTTATGTCTATACTTCAGCAATATTAGGTTATGCATTAATACGTAATGTGTGTGTTAGACTAAGTGTTTTCGTAATGAGTTTGTCAGATTTTCTGCCTATTATTTGTCTATCTAACTGTTATGTTTATGTATTGTGTGTTCAGTTCAGGGTGTCCAGGATGTATGTATTGTGTGTTCAGTTCATGGTGTCCAGAATGTATTTTTGTGGGAGACTTATGTCTGCACTACCTATGTAACTGAAAACTGTTACATTTAAAACTTTAGTTATGTTGTTTTCATGCCCGTACGAGTATTTAGTAAATTAGTGAATTTGTATATTATGTATTAAGTTTTATTACAAAAATGTTGACAAAATTTATTTTAGGGGAAATACACATTCTCTTAACTTGTTCATCTTCTCAACCGTGACAACCCCAAAATGTAACCATTATTCATTGAATATAACAAATAACGTTCTCATTCTTAAGAAAAATACACTACCAATTGAATAAAACAAATAACCTTTTGATTCATTCATTCATTCATTACACAACATCAGTCTTATGAAATAAGCGAAACCAATTGAATCACAATAACATAAACTCCAACCCAATATTTACATTACATAAGTTCCTGTCCGTAATCAGACACCAAATTACATACAAGTTACATTACATAGCAAAAAATAGAAAAAGTACCATTCGTATGTAAAAAATACATCACAAAAATTTGAGGTCTTTCTCTTCTTCCTTCTTGCTATAGCTCTCGCGGTGGCCTTCGTCTTTTTGGCCTCCTCCACGGTGCTCTTCGCGTCTCACCCTTTGTCGTTGTTCGTCGAAGTGCAGAGTGTGTGGGTGTGCGTCGGACTGTAGAGCATGTATATCACCTTCTAACCCAAAACAAAGACGAAAGGAAAATAATAATAATAATAATGAAAATGGTTAGAAAACGGTTATACTAAACTGGTTTTCTGAATTACATTGTCACATTCTAACCCAAAACAAAGACAAAAGAAAAAAAGAAAAAAAAAATTTACATGAAAACGGCTTTAGTAAAGCCGTATTCGTCGAAGTGCAGAGTGTGTGGGTGTGTTTCGGACTGTAGAGCATGTATATCACCTTCTAACCCAAAACAAAGACGAAAAGAAAAAAAAAATTAATGAAAATGGTTAGAAACAGTTTTACTAAATCGGTTTTCTGAATTACATTATTACCTTCTAACCCAAAACAAAGACAAAAGAAAAAATATATATATATTTACATGAAAACGGCTTTAGGAAAGTCGTATTAGAAAACGGTTTTAGTAAACCCGTTTTCTAAATTACATTATTACCAGAAGAAAGACAAGACAAAAGAAAAAAAAAATTTACATGAAAACGGCTTTAGGAAAGCCGTATTAGAAAACGGTTTTAGTAAACCCGTTTTTTGAATTACATTATTTTGTGGCAATTTATATTTATGTTGAAAAATGTAAATTGGGAAAAAAATTATTAAAAAACGGTTTTACAAAAACCGTTTTATATAAACACAAAATTAATAACACGTTAATTAAAAATGATTTTTCTAAAGCCGTTTTTATGAAGGAAAATTTTATTATTTTTTTATTTATCAAAAACGGCATTGGCAAAACCGTTTTGAAGAAAACGGCCTTACCAAAACCGTTTCACCCTATATTGGGAATAAAGTAGAAAACACCCTAGAGTGAGACTAAAATATTGAGAATGTCACAGTCAGGTAAATTGGCCAGTAATAGGTCGTAGCACAAAACCTAGCACACTCCTCACTCTCACTCTCACTCTCTTACAAAAACAATTTTTATTTTTTTCTTTTATCTTTGTTTTGGGTTATAAGGTGATAATGTAATTCAGAAAACCGGTTTAGTAAAACCGTTTTCTAGTCGTTTTCATTAATTTTTTCTTTTTTTTTTCTTTCGTCTTTGTTTTGGGTTAGAAGGTGATATACATGCTTTACAGTCCAAAGCACACCCACACACTCTGCACTTCGACGAACAACGACAAAGGGTGAGACGCGAAGAGCACTGCGGAGGAGGCCAAGAAGACGAAGGCCACCGCGAAAGCTGCAGCAAGAAGGAAGAAGAGAAAGACCTCAAATTTTGGTGATGTATTTTTTACATACGAATGGTACTTTTTCCATTTTTTGCTATGCATGTAACTTGTATGTAATTTGGTGTTTGATTACAAATAGAAACTTATGTAATGTAAATATTGGGTTGGAGTTGATGTTATTGTGATTCAATTGGTTTCGCTTATTTCATAAGACTGATGTTGTGCAATGAATGAATGAACGGAAAGGCTATTTGTTTTATTCAATTGGTAGTGTATTTTTTGTAAGAATGAGAACGTTATTTGTTATATTCAATGAATAATGGTTACATTTTTGGGTTGTCACGATTGAGAAGATGAACAAGTTAAGAGAATGTGTATTTCCCCTAAAATAAATTTTGTCAACATTTTTGTAATAAAACTTCATACATAATATACGAAGTCACTAATTTACTAAATACTCGTACGGGCATGAAAATAACATAACTGAAGTTGCAAATGTAACAGTTTTCAGTTACATAGGTAGTACAGACATAAGTTTCCCACAAAAATACATTATGGACACTATGAATTGAACACACGATAAATAAACATAACAGTTAGATAGACAAATATTAGGTAGAAAATCTGACAAACTCATTAGCGGAAAACACTTAGTCTAACACACACATTAACATTTAATGCATAACCTAATATTGCCGAAGTATAGACATAAACACCTAATTCGCGCCTTAAATTTGGCAATCTTCAGAGTCTGAATAATCCAAAAGCTCTGGAAGTCAGGACAAGTTCAGGATCCTCCTTGATTACCCTTGATAGCGCAACTCATTTGGTTCTGTTCTGTTTCTTTCTGGGCATCCTTCTTAACTATGCTATAGTGTTGCATAATCGCGGGACTTAATCTACGGCGCATTTGAGACAAATCTCACGTCTGTAGTCTTTCACATAGTCGATCCACATTATCAGATCTTCCTTTTGGATCTCAACAGAAGGTGCTTTTGGCACCTTAAGTTGGATTTTCCTGACATTAAGGTTTCAGTTGTACCGCTGTGTAATATAGTGGCGGGCCACTGCAGACGAGCAGTCGTCAGATAAAACCATATCCTGTTTGATTGTCAGATGGCTCCATAATGAAGCCTCCTTGAACTCTAATATAACTTGGGCATAAATGAGCTTTATGTAAGTTGTTCTACACCTTTAGTCGTTTATATAGTTTGGTTTATGAACGGCTTCAGGAAAGACACTGAAGGAAAAACCATAGAAAAAATATGCCTTTGCATGACACATGACCCACATATACGAACCAAGGTATGAGTTGTCACCTAGAATGAAAAAATAGAGAAAAAGCAAATACTGGTACCAGTCACATGACTTGACAATCGCAATCTGCATTATTATTGACAAAATAAGGGCATGCTCACTGTAAGGTAAATAAGGTGAATTCACTATTGCCATGTGACTTTCTGAATTACAATCCACAATATATCAATAAGAGATGAGTTGTCACACTGTAAATCATCAGAAAGACAGAGAAAAGCAATGCTCTGTGACCAGTCACATGCCTTGACAATCCATCTACAATCTACTGACACAAATAAGGGCATGCTCCACTGTAAGGTAAATTAAGTTGAATTCACTGATGCCTGTACTTTTCTGATTTGACAATCCTACATATATCAATAAGAGATGAGTTATCCTGACGAAAATAGAGAAACAAAGTGCCTGTGCACAAGTCACATGACTGACAACCATTGCTAATATTACCGACAAAATAAGGGCATGGCCAGCTTAGTAATAGGTAAAAATTAAAGGTTGCGCAAAAGTCACTGTTGCCCAATGTGACTTCTTTAATACCACATATAAAAAGGTGCAGACAGAGAAATGAATGCTTGAGCAAAGCAAACAACTTGAAAATCATCTGGATATCATACAAATCAAGGCATGCTATGTTCAGTAATCTGAAAATAAGCGTATGCGCAAGGTCACTGTTGAGATGTGAATATGTAATAAGTAAAAAGGCTGAGATTTAAAACACAACTTGATTTTGAAACCTGTATTTCAATAGTTGAAACTCATGTGAAGGGAGTACAAACTGAATCGACAACGTTGAACTACACTTGACATAGTCACTCGCAAGTTCACGACTAGTAATAGCAATTTTATCTTCTACCCTCCTCATTTGATTTATGATTGAATTTAAATTTCTTCAAAAACCATCATATTTCTTGACCACGATATCGTAACTTTGAAGTGACACTCACTAATAAAAGATAGCACGGCATGTGTACGAAGTTTCATTGTGCCATGATAAAATTCACCAATTCGTGGGGATAATTTATTAATGCATTCAATGTCACTGCATCCAGTAAGCATTTTTTGACGGATCGTTCATGGCCTGGACAAGTCCTCCTACGATTTACTACTCAATGTGTGAAAAAAGGAAGCTTATAGTGCAATGTGTGTTTTCCACTTAGCTATGCATCATTCGTGTTACGACCATCTATTTGTTTTCATTGAAAAGTATGTACTTTAATTTTTGTTGTATTTGAAATTATTTTAAAATCATCTTTTGCAATATTCAATTGTAATATTGTTGGGAAATCATTTACAGCATTAACTGAACATTGCGTAACGTAACCCATCCACAGACAATCGTAACAAATTTGATAAGTCCCCGCACGCCCACTTACCCCTATAGTAGTGGAAGATTAATTTTGTGTTTGATTTTCCTGAAATCACCTCGTAATAAATTTTGCATAATCCCACGCACAACCCTTAACCCATATAGTATTGGAAGACTATTTGGATGAAATATGTTGCGAATGGAAAATGTAGTTGAATATTAAAAGTGTTGGGTTGAAAATGGATATTTATATCAAATAGATGATCCGTATGGTTTTGTTATTTTGAAAATGAATCTTTATAATTACTTTTTAAAGAAGATTTTGTCAAACTTAAAATTGTGTTATTGCTGTAATATATTAAAATAATTTTAATAAATTTAAATCCAAACTACTTGGTTTTTTGAATTTCCAAAAACAATTTTTTAGAAATTTCATTATCCCCCCAACTGACCAACCACTTTGTGCTTTGAGCTTTGTCCTGCCCCCCAATTTAGTTTTTCTTCAACTCCTATTCCTTACCAGAGTCATCAAATTTTGACCCCTGGAACCGCTTAATACTAAGGAAAATTTTTGAAAGGCGACTCTTGCTCTTTCCTGATGGAGAATTGAAATTCTTTACGTAGAGGATCATTATTTGAGGAGCCCCAGTTAAAGGAAACTTTTGATTGAGCCTACCTGTTCTGTTTTCTGTGTTTGTTGAAAGCGTAGTTCGTTCTGTCGAAACTTTATTAGTTCCCCCAAGTGGAACTAACCCTTTGTTTTTGTGGTTAATGTTTATTCCAGCCCCCAATTTTTTTTTCTGTCAACCCCTATTCTTACCAGAGCATTATTTTCAACTGGCTCTAGAAATGGAAGGTGACTCTTCTTCTTTCCTGATTGTAACGCCCCTCGAAAATAAACCCATTTAAATATATAAATAACATCAACATGCAGTTTAAAGGAACAGATTCATTATAAATATTCATCAGAGTCTATACTAAACAAAACATTACAATGTAAATCAATTAAATGCCTAAACAGGCTTACATCTTTCCAAGCCAACCTTGGACACAAAAGTATGAAGTTCTAACTCAATACAAAATAAGCCCAGCTTGATTTTACATGTACTAACTAATGAAAGCAAATAACTAAAAATAACTTCAAAAATCAAAGTCCTCCAAGCTTGTCCCTTGGAGGTAGCTTATCACCTGAAACTGAAAATGATGTTCTCATAAAGGGTGAGGCCGACAGCCCAGTAGAAATAATACTTAAACCAATATAAGCATTGATAGAAGCATTAGTATTATAAGTTGGTTAACCAAGTAATCAATTACATCATTAACAGTCTCATGACACTAATAGTCTAAGAATCAAACGTTTTACTTTCAACATTAACAATATGCTCAAACCTGGCCAAACTTACAGCAGTGAACTATATATATATTATATATCAATATTCACATTCCTTCCAAATGTCAACGAACCATTGAAGAACTGCAGGCTCAAAATCAAAAACACTTCATACTTCCAGTTTGATAACAATCATTTTAGTACTGAATCAAATAAAACACTCTATATAAAATAAGCACACAAATAAAAGTGATGTTATATGTGAGTCCATCCCCTAATCTCCTCCCAAACAAAATCCAGTTAGAGTCCATCCCCTAATCTTCCCCTAAACCGTGGAGACATCTCCTATCTCCTCCCACCAAAAACAATGTATGTAAACACATAACATATAACACACAATTAAGTACACATAATGTCTGTATTATTCAGCAGTCAAATGAACGACTCAACCAATGTGATTAGTTTCAGTTATCCCTAATCCACATGCAATGTCTACAATAACACGACTAACCTCCCACCGATAGCACCAAACAGTTATTTCTAATTTTGGAAGAATAAATATACACAACAATTCAATAGGCGAGTGGATTTAATTATCCAACTACTTCGTTTA
>NW_021025280.1:2547766-2575026 GCF_004153795.1 Camellia sinensis | reverse complement strand
TTTTTTTGTTGACACTATATGTTTTTTGTCATATATTATTAGGCAGATGATGATGATTTGTCTAGCAGGCATTATTTGGGTCTCACTCATCTTACGTGCAATCGTCCCTGTGCGCTTTGGTGATGTGCGTGAGCATGGATTTTTGGACTGGTTATGTTTTTTTATTTCGGAACTCAAGAGAGGCTAATAGCATCTTACTATTGTATGTCGCCTTGTGGTTATAATTCAAGTGCATGGTCGTGTTATAGGTGACATAACATTGGATGTAGTATCCCATTCTCTTCCATGTTGTGTCCTGTTATGATTAGTCCAGATTCGGATCTTTTCATTTGTGAGTCCTGTAGAGGCTGAGCAAATAGAGAATTCGGTAGCTCGCTAGTATATAGCGACTGACTAATATCTTTTTACTGTTTGTTATTCGATGTATTGACGTTCACTCTTTATGGAAAGAGTTACTCTCCACGCGTAGCATGGTATTTTCTATACTATATGTTTGTCTTGTGCTCGACCGGTAGTTATGATGGTGATGAGAATTGGCATTCCCTACTTCCTCACCGTTTTGTGGAGTTACGTGTCATTATTGATATGACTTTTTTTCGTGTTTTGTACCCTTTTGTGTACTTTTGACTATTGTCAATATATGTAAGGTTGTGATGTTCTTTTTATTGCTACGTTTGATTAGTGTTGCCTGCTGTTCTATGCATGATTTCTGGTCCTTAAGGTGTATTCATCACTTGGGAAAGCTGTGGTCAATCCTAATACTAAAATTGTGCTTTATGAGTTGCAAAGGGTGTTAGATTCATTTTATTGTATTACACCACTGTTGTTATATTTCATTGCCTGCATTTTACATCGCTCTGTATGATGAGAGGCGAATTGTAGTGTCTGTAATTTATTATTGCCAAGAATTGAGTAGTCAAATCTATGCTCTTTTGTTTTTATGGGATTTAGTGGATGTTTTTTGGATTCCTCGGTTTTTAATTAGATTTTTGGGTCTGGTGGTTATAGACACTATTTTTTTTTTCTTTTTGCGGTTTGATGTCTCTATCTGGTCATTTGAGTTTCTAGTATAGAGCTCCACTATTCTCAGGTGTTTTCTCTAGCAGTTTCACTCTGGTTGCAGTGGCTAGTATGATGATTGGTTTATTTTTTTTGGGGAGATTGATATTTGGATTTCGTTTTTTTTTTTTTGTTCGTGTCATCCTACTCATTGCTTGTTTTTTTGTTTTTTTTTTTTTAGTTGGTTATCCCCGATGTTAGGTTAATTTTCTTGGTTTTTTCGCCCATTTGTTTTGTCTACCTCCTTAGAATCCTTTTTGAATCCTCATCCAAATTGGGTTTTGAATTTTGAATTTCAATACCTTATTTTGGATAGTTCACTCAGTATTTACTATATCTATCTATTGTCCATGTTATGTGTAGTTATGTATTTTATTTATAGTTTTTTACAGATATTATTTAACTAAATGTATAAATGCATATGATAATATGATTTATTATTATCTGATATTTTTATGTTGTGATATGTGTGATTTAAGTGGTGAATAAAAACCAAGATTTTCGGTTCAACGTATGTTTGTTTTTTTTCAAAATACTGACTCTCTCCCAAAATAACGATCAAAGCCATTTGCACTGTGGTTTGTGTGGGTGATATTCAATATTGTAATATCACTTCACTGATGGGTTGATTAACTAGATTCAGGAAGCACGTGATTTATCCACGAGGTTTTATTCATACACTTCTTCATTCTCCTCAATCAAGTGGGTGAACCAAACAACACCTAATATTAAAACAAACGTAACCAATATGAGGATAATTATTCAGTAATCTTAGAATATGGACACGTGATATTTCATAATATAATTGGTAGAGAAGGTGGGTAGGTGGGATATTGTGTTGGATAATTGACAAATATAACAAACATATTACAAAATGATTAATTAAAAAATACAAACTTGAAATATTGAATAATTTCCCCCAATATCAACATGAGATCTACAACATCGGATCATGGATGGTAAAGTCTGATAACTGCAAAAGTTATATAAATAATAAACAATAACTTTAAAAATTAACTAAATATAATATATATATTTTTAAAAAAGGTGATTTTTTTTAATATTTACCAAACACGGTTGATCTCATAAGCTAAAATAAAGTCATAATATATACATATATATATATATTTATATCGTAATACTCCGTAAGTCTATGGACTTTGGTCAACAAATTCTAGATTACGATATAATAGGTGTAATCTTTGTTACAAATCTGAACAAAAAGCGACTAATTCTTGGTCACATTATACTTTAGCACAACATGTAACATGTCGAACTTTAAGTTATAAAAACGTCAATGCCACGCTCCAATCATTATTGCAAGGGATGTAAACAACACAATCCATACATTTAAGGGAAAATATAAAATTAAAAAAAAAAATCAGATTAATAATAAAGTTTATAAATTTTAATTATTAAAATCATAAACTTTTTTGTGTATATAATTTTTTTAAAAAGGTCACCTGATTTGTAATTTTTTATATATTTAATAGTTCCATGCTATTGATTTAAATTTACAATGATCAAATTCTCGTCTCATGCATTACATTTGAGTTATGTTAGAGATCTCAAATAATTTATTAATTTTTTATCAAACCTCTTATGTGGGTGTGAGATCCACACACATATAGATTTGTGTGGATTGGTAGAAAATTTAATAAATTATTTGGAATTCATAACATTTTTTATTACTATATTTTCTTTAAAAAAAATCTCATCCATTGTAGGTGAAAAAAAAGAAGTCTCTATTCTTAGACTATATATATATGGGTTTGGTTATGGTGTGCAACTTACACCTTACACCTTATATCTTACACTTACACTTTACACTTACACCTTTTGTAAAAAATTAAACCTTACACTTACACCTTTTTTGAGGTTGCACACCATGTGCAACCCACTTATACCTTATACCTTACACCTTACACCTTACACTTACACCTTATACTTATACTTAAACCTTACACATTTTTTATTACTATATTTTCTTTAAAAAAAATCTCATCCATTGTAGGTGAAAAAAAAGAAGTCTCTATTCTTAGACTATATATATATATATACATATAGAAGAAGGATTATTTATTTATTTATTTATTTACTTACTACTTTGGATGGGGGTGGGTTTTATATTACAAAACTTTTAAACAAGAGGACTTCTTTTGTTGAATTTTTTCGTTTGATTTCTCTTAAATTGTCATATTAATTTAAAAGAGTATTTGGGTTTGTTAGGTCCATTTTGAAATCAATTTTAATAATTCAAGCTGTTTACATTTTTAGACTTGTTAAATATAATATTTATACAAAAAAAATTAAAATAATCAAAGTGAGATTTTTTTTTTTGGATATTCAAATCACTTGTGAGGCTTGTTAAACATATTATTCACACTAAAAATTAATTTGATCAGATATTAATAATCATTTGATTGGATTACATATGCTTGAAAAATAAAATGAGAGAATATCAAAAAAGTAAAAGTGAAAAATGATTACAAAATGATAAAGGTACAATTGATTCATGCATTCAAAAAAAAAGAAAAAAAAACTTGCACCTTCATTAGTTAGAAAGAAGAAAAGAAAAAAATTGGGAAAATTATATTATAGTGGGATAATTTTTTTTTTTTTACACAAACGTTGCATCTCACAATCTTTTACTTGCATCCCATTACAAAATCATTTATACCTTACATATTTTTGTATTTTTTTAGTTGTCCCACTGTTTTAAATTTTTTCTTAAAAAAAAATGGAGGAACTACAAGTGAGAATTGAAAAAAAAAAATTACAAACACATAAGGGTGTAAGTATATTTGTAGTGGAGTGCAAATGAAATGTTTGTTAGACAATCTTCACTGTATTTGAAAAATAAATTATGTTGTGTACTAAACAACAAACAGAATATAAAAGAAATAAAGGAAATGAGAAAACTTGTTTGATTACAAAAATCAAACCAGAAAAATAAAATAAAATAAATAAAAACAGATTTTATTTTGTTACAAAAACAAAATTAAAATCTGATTTAAATAAACAAATAAAACAGAAAAAATAAATTAAACAACTTACTTGATTAATTTATTCGAATAATAATTTGATCAAGTCCAGTGTTCGACACTGTGTCCTTAAGACAGATTCGTCCTCTCCTCGGTACTTTCAGAATGTAGACGTTTATCTCCAGAATAAAATGATTAATCAACAAATAAATGCAACACTACAATTTATTTGTTCAACGAACACATTTAGTGTATACACTTTTTCTCACAGAAAAATAATAGAACAAATACAGCAAAATGCAGTGATGAAATTACAGCAAGGATGGATGAAAATTGAAATCAAACATCAAATGAGGGCTGGTCTATTTATAGAAGGATTGGTGGTTTTTCAATTTGAATCCAACAGGTAGCAATCTGTTTTGAACAGATACAGTACCTGTTTGCACTGTTTGAACAGGTTTTAATCTGTTCGGTTTTGAATTTCGAACAAAAACTGAATCTGTTGCACAGAGTTGAATTTGCTTCGGACAGATAAATTTTGTACAGAAAATCTAGACATATTTGAATTATCTTGTACAAAATTTGAAGAGGTGCAAAATAATTTGAATTCAAATAGATTTTATTTACCAAAAACAAAATTATAGTTAAATCTTTTTGGCCCAAAAAGATTAGTATTGGGTCGGACAAGCCTAACACATTCTCACACCATGCACCTGCGCCCAAGCCCAAGCCCAGCCCGCTCGACTGACAGGACGGACGGATGGACGGTGGCGGCACGCGCATGTGTGGTTATTTTTGGGTCCAATGGGTCTAGCCCATTTTGCTCATAACCTCCCTCTCTACAAAACTTGGGTACCCCTTGGGGCACACCCCAAGTTCCAATCCCATGCCTTATAAACACATTCAAAACTTCACACCAAATCAATGTGGGACAAGTCATTTTCAAACCTTAAAGGATTTTCTACCAAAGCTCCATTTCCATGGAACACACTTTGGCTTCAATTTCCCATTCATTTGATAATAGTTTCGAGCAACCAAATATACCACGTGAATCACAACGCAGCATAGAACGCGTTACCACTTAGTTCCGCGAAAATTGACGCACGGGTCCCACCTAAACATTAGACCAAAGTTTAATAAAAACTCTGTTTTTTACCCAGAATTTTCAAAACATTTCTAACAATCCCCCACATGAATGGAATTTGATGACAACGGAAATGCAACAATATGTAGATTTTGTCGAAAGAGTATAAGTCGAAAATATCTTGCATCAGGATAGGTAGCTTTCAGCCTTGAACCTTCCCTAGTGATAACCTATCGGACTTACTAGCTAACCAATGGACGCGATGCCTTGAATTGTTCAGCCGTTTGTGTAAGCCAAAACAATAGATTTCACACAAAATATCTTCTAACACATCGTGGTTCTCACTGTTGTGTTCATTTTGGCCTTGAACGCTCCTGGTTTTCATGAGTGTTTCTAGAGAATTTAGTCTCTTCATTCTCATAGAACCGGCTCCAGTTCGACACTCATATAGATGATTCTTATTGTGAGTATCTCCTTATACTTGTCTTGATTTTATGCCTAAATCAAGATATAAGTAATCATTAAAAGCAAAACTTATCCTTATACCCTTACAGACAACACATGTTGCAGATATCACTCTCACCATAGGAATGGGTAAGGAATTTTAATCCCTTGGTGATTTCTAGTGAGCTATACATAACTTAGTTCTTGGGATCCCCAGTCATATAAGTAGGATTACCATTATGATGACTCTTATGTGATAGGTTTTAATCTCATCCCCTTCGATGAACTATACACTAGCTCTTTTGTCAAATCTTTTGTTAACGGATTTGTAATATTCTCTTTAGATTTATATAATCTATTGAGACTATTCCATTTGACAACAATTGCCTTACGGTATTATGTCGACGATGAACATGTCGTGACTTACCGTTATACATATGATTCTGTGCCCTGCCTATTGCAGATTGACAATCACAATGAATGCAAATAGCTGGCACAGGTTTTGGCCACATTGGAACGTCTTTTAAGAAGTGACGAAGCCATTCTGTTTTTTCTCTTACTTTGTCTAAAGCAATGAACTTGGATTCCATTGTGAATCGTGCAATGCATGTTTGTTTCGTGGATTTCTAAGAAATAGCAGCACTTCCCAGAGTAAAGACATATCCACTAGTGGATTTTGAATCTTTAGTATCCGATATCCAATTGGCATCACAATAACCTTCAAGTACTGCAAGATATTGAGTAAAGTTCAAACCATGATCACGAGTAAATCTTAGATATCTAAGACCCGAATGATCGCTTTCCAATGGTCTTCTCCGGGGCTACTACTGTACCTACTCAATTTACTGACTGCATAAGCTATGTCAGGACGAGTACAATTCATTAGGTACATTAGGCTTCCAATGATTTGGGAGTATTTTAACTGAGACACTGCATCACTTTTATTTTTTGATAAATAAAGACTGATGTCTACAGGTGTTCTAGCTACATTCATATCATCCTTGATAAATTTATCAAGAATTTTCTCAATATAATGTGATTGAGATAATGCATATCCGTCAGATGTTTTAGTAATTTTTATTTCTAATATAACATTTGCGACCCCCATATCTTTCATATCAAATCTTTTGTTAAGCATTTGCTTGGTTGATTTGATCATGTTTTGATTACTTCCAATGATAAGCATGTCATCTACATAAAGACAAACTATGACATCCTCGGTCAGTGTTTTTAACATAGACGCATTTGTCACATTCATTTATCTTAAACCCATTAGTAAGCATTGCATGATCAAATTTTCCATGCCATTGCTTAGGTGCTTGTTTTAATCCATAAAGTGATTTTACAAGCCGACAAACTTTCTTTTCTTGCCCCGGTACTACAAACCCTTCGGGTTACTCCATATAGGTCTCTTCATTTAGATCACCGTTTAAGAAAACTGTCTTGACATCCATTTGATGTATTTCTAATTTAAACAACGCTGCTATAGCAATAAGCATGTGAATGGATGTTATTTTTGTCATAGGGGAATATGTGTCAAAATAGTCTAGATCTTCCTTTTGTCTGTAACCTTTTACTACAAGTCTTGCTTTATATTTGTCTATTGAACCATCTGCCTTCATTTTTCTCTTGAATATCTACTTATATCCAAGAGGTTTGGAACCAGGTAGAAGATCCACTAATTCCCAAGTATGATTTTACATAATGGATTCAATTTCATTATTAACAGTCTCTTTCCACAAAAGTGCTTCAAGACCTGTCATTGCTTCCTTAAAGCTTTGAGGTTTATTTTCTAACAGGTATGTCAGAAAATCTGGACCAAAAGATTTTGATGTTCTCGCTCTCTTACTTCGTCTTGGTTCATCGTCAATTAAATCCTATTGGTCGAGACCATTACTAGTCGCTTGTGTTTGATTGTCATTAGTCTCTTGACTTTGTGTACAATCATAAGTTCTTTTTTGTGAACTTAATTTCTGTCATTTCTTGTAAAGAAAGACATGTTCAAAAAACGTAACATTCCTTGACTCTATAATAGTGTTCACGTTTATATCAGGTATTTCTGATTTATAAGTCAGAAATCGATATGCATTATTATTCTAAGCATAACCAATAAACACACAATCTACTGTTTTTGGTTCAATCTTAGTCTTTTTAGGAACAGGAACTTCAACTTTTGCCAAACACCTCCACACTTTGAAGTATTTGTAGGAAGGTGGTCGACCTTTCCACAATTCATAAGGAGTGCTGTTGGTTTTCTTATGGGGTATTTTGTTAAAAACATAATTAGCAGACAATATTGTTTCCCCCCACAAGTTCTGTGGTACGCCTGAACTTAGTAACATGGCATTCATCATTTCTTTTAGGGTTCTATTATTCTTTTTAGCAATTCCATTTTGCTGAGGAGAATAGGGTGCTGTAGTTTGGTGAATAATGTCATGTTGTGCACAAAATTCATTTAATGGTGCATCATATTCACCACCCCTATCACTTCTAACCATTTTAATGGTTTTACCAAGTTAATTTTTAACTTCTGTTTTGTAGAGTTTAAACATTTCTAAGGCTTCATCTTTGCTTCTAAGTAAGTATACATAACAATATCTTGTGTAATCATCGATAAATATTATGAAATACTTTTTGCCTCCTCTAGTTTGAACAAATTTAAGATCACATACATCTATATGAATTAATTCTAGAGGTTCGGTTTTCCTATCAACCGATTTAAATGGAGCCTTAGTTAGTTTTGCTTCTACACAAATTTTATATTTATTATTAGGATTAATTTCAAACTTTGGTATATAATCTAAACCAATTAATCTACGCAAAGCATCAAAATTCACGTGTTCTAATCTACCATGCCATAAATTCGACTCAAGAATATAAGCAAAAGATGTGTTATTCTTATTCATAGTAACTTTTGGTACAACTGTCATTACATTTAATTTGAAGAGACCATCACTCATGTATCCCTTATCAACATACATACCACTCTTTGATAATACAAATTTATCAGACTAAAAAACAAGCCTAAAACCATTTTTACTTAACAAAGAGCCAGAAACCAAATTCTTCCGGACGTCAGGTATATGCAGTACGTTGTTGAGGGTCAGTTTTTTCCATGATGTCAGCTGCAAGATCACATTTCCTTGTCCAACCACAGTAAAAGTAGAAGAATTTTCTATGAAAAGTTGTTCACCATTTGTAGCCTTATTATAGGTAGTGAACATCTTCTTGTCTGCACAAATATGGCGAGTTGCCCCAGTGTTAACCCACCATTCCTTGGAATTTCCAACCAAATTAGCCTCAGACACCAGAGCAGAGAGGTTGATGTCATTCACTTCGTCAGAGATGTAATCTAGTTTAGTTACATTGGCCTGATTGGTAGTCTTCTTGCTTGTTCTTTCGATATCCTTCTTAGGGCGGTGCGACAGTCAGAAGCTTGATGTCCAGTCTTGCCACAGTTATAGCATTTTCCTTTGAACTTCTTGTTGCCATTGTTGTCGTTTTGTTTAGGACAATCTCCAATAAACCTTCTCTTTTTGTTATGTGGTTTGTGAACTTGTTCAACCACATTAGCCTTGGACTCAATGCGATTTTTCTCATTCCTCTTTTCAGCCTTATGGTTATCTTCCTCAATTCTCAATCTTACAATAAGTTCATCTATGGTCATCTCTTTGCGTTTATGTTTTAAATAATTTTTGAAATCTTTCCAAACCGGTGGTAGCTTTTCTACTAAAGTAGCGACTTGGAAAGACTCGCTCAGAGACATACCCTCAGAATGAATATCATGTAAAATTAATTGAAAACTTTCAACTTGAGAAATTACCATTTGGGAATCTACCATAACGAAGTCCAGAAATTTATCGACAACAAATTTCTTCGTGCTGGCATCCTCTGTCTTGTATTTCTTCTCCAAAGAATCCTACAATTCTTTTGCTGTTTTCAGAGGGCTGTAAACATTATACAGCATATTGTCAAGGCCATTAAGGATGTAGTTTCTGCACAGGAAATCTGAATGTTTCCAAGCATCTACAGCGGCAACAACTTGCCGATTACTTTCACCCTCTTTAAGTGCTGAAACCTCTTTACGGAGAAATCGGGCCAAATTTAGAGTTGTAAGATAGAACAGCATCTTCTGCTGCCATCTCTTAAACTCAGTACCATTAAATTTTTTCGATTTTTCTCCATGATTTATTGGTACTTGAACATGGTTCTGGATAGGGACTGGAGTTGGTGTAACAATTGGAGTACCATTTCCAGTTGCAGATTCAGTTGTAGTAGCCATAATATTTGATTACAAAAATCAGAATAACAAACCACAAATTAATTTTCTAGTTACTATAACCAGAAAATAAATTAGACCACGAAATAATTTTATTTTCCTTATTACTAAAACTAGAAAAATAAAATACCACAGTAATTTTTTGTAACACCAAATAATATTCTGCAATTGTTAATGACACCAGTATATTACTACTAGTTGTCAAAGAAAATAAACAGTATATTACTACTATCTGTCAAATAGTTTAGAAATACTATTTGTATTTTCCAACCAGAATATTACTTTGAAAACACAGAAAATTAAATACAATGAAGACACCAAATATAGTTCTGTCTTAAGATTGTTATAAAATCTTCACTGTATTTGAAAAATAAATTATGTTGTGTACTAAACAACAAACAGAATATAAAAGAAATAAAGGAAATGAGAGAACTTGTTTGATTATAAAAATTAAACCAAAAAAATAAAATAAAATAAATAAAAACATATTTTATTTTGTTACAAAAACAAAATTAAAATCTGATTTAAATAAACAAATAAAACAAAAAAATAAATTAAACAACTTACTTGTTTAATTTATTCGAATAATAATCTGATCAAGTCCAGCGTTCGACACTGTGTCCTCAAGACAGATTCGTCCTCTCCTCGGTGCATTCAGAATATGGACGTCTATCTCCTAGGATAAAATGATCAATCAACAAATAAATGCAACACTACAATTTATTTGTTCAACGAACACACTTAGTGTATATACTCTTTCTCACAGAAAAATAATAGAACAAATGCAGCAAAATGCAAAGATGAAATTGCAGCAATGATGGATGAAAATTGGAATCAAACATCAAATGAGGCTGGTCTATTTATAGAAGGATTGGTGGCTTTTCAATTTGAATCCAACAGGTAGCAATCTGTTTTGAACAGATACAGTACCTGTTCGGCACTGTTTGAACAGGTTTTAATCTGTTCGGTTTTGAATTTCGAACAAAAACCGAATCTGTTGCATAGATTTGAATTTGCTTCGGACAGATAAATTCTGTACAGAAAATCTGGACAGATTTGAATTATCCTGTACAAAATTTGAAGAGGTGCAAAATAATTTGAATTCAAATAGATTTTATTTACCAAAAATAAAATTATATTCAAATCTTTTTGGCTAAAAAAGATTAGTATTGGGCCGGACAAGCCCAACCCATCCTCACACCACGCACACGAACCCGCGCCCATGCCCAAGCCCAGCCCGCTCGACTGACCGGACGGCGGCGGCACGCGCGTGTGGTTATTTTTGGGTCTAATAGATCTAGCCCATTTTGTCCATAACCTCTTTCTCTACAAAACTTGGGTACCCCTTGGGGCACACCCCAAGTTCCAATCCCATGCCTTATAAACCCATTCAAAACTTCTTACCAAATCAATGTGGGACAAGTCATTTTCAAACCTTAAAGGATTTTCCACCAAAGCCTCATTTCCATGGAACACACTTTGGTTTCAATTTTCCACTCACTCGATAATGGTTTTGAGTAACCAAATATACCACGTGAATCACAACGCGGCATAGAACGCATTATCAGTTAGACCCGCAAAAATCGACGCACGGATCCCACCCAAATATTAGACCAAAGTTTAATAAAAATTCTATTTTTTATCCAGAATTTTCAAAACATTTCTGACAATATTATGGGATACAAGTGTCACTTATACCCTTTTACGTGTTAGTAATTTTTTTTTTCAAACTCTCACCTATACGTGGTTCTCTAAAAAAAATTTCACTCCTGGTGACATGTGATTTCCTCAAAATAAATAGACAAACTATCTTAAAAAAGTTCACCTTTATTTTCTGCGTAAACATACGTAATCCGATTAGTTACTGATATTGATCAATTTATTTTTTTATATAAATAATATATTTGATGAATTTTACAAAAATAAATAATTTGAATATCCTGAGGTGAGCCCACATGAGTGGGATAGACTTCTTTTCATGCCTTCACCTTCATACCTCTTCATACTCTTTTTGTTGGTCTCAATTGGGACCATATCAATAATTCCAATAGTCTATTTTGTAAATTTTGTAATAAATGCCATCTATATAAAAAATAAGTTTTATCAAAAAATTATAAATGCAAAAACAAAAAATATTTTGTTTATAAAATAGATGGTTTAATTTATAATAACATTTATAGTTTATTTTATAAAACAAAAATACGATTTTTTCTTAAGTTTATAATTTTTCGATGGAATTTATTTTTTGTATAGATGACTTTTATTACAAAACTTATGAGATAAGTAATTTAAATCATCGATATGAGTCCAAATCAAAACTAACAAAGAGTATAAAAAATAGAGTTAATTATTTAAAAATTCTATTTATAAATGTTATGGTAACTCATATCTTATTTAAGATTTTTTGAACTAATAAGTCATATTTAATAAAATTAAGAATATTATCAGTTTTTTTTTTTCAATTTTTAAAATTAAGAACATTATCAATTTTGTATAGTAATGCTCAAGATACGGTTCTGATTCGTAGTTCGAATTTTCCGTGGCTCAAGTGGCTCGAAATGCCAAAACGATGTCGTTTTTGGATGTTTTTTGATTCTCTTACCGGTAAGATAATATTTTTCGTACCATTCGCGCCATTCGAGCCTCACTTTCTCGAGCTACGGAACATTTTCCCTCAAGATAATTGTTTCGCTGATGATGGCGTTATTTGGAAAAAGTATATTTTTTGACTTTTTACAAAAAGATATGCAGAAAAGTAGAGAGGTGATGTGACCCAAATAAGTGCGCTTATCTAAATAGGTGCACTTATATCCAGTATATCAAATGTTTTTGCTTTTCTACTTATTGGTTTGATTCAATTATCTAATAAAATTGAGAATATTATCATTTTTTTCAGTTTTAAAACTGAGAACATTATCAATTTTTTTTTATTTTTAAATTTTTTTTATTTATAATTTTGCACATCAATATTCTGTCATCATGCTCCTTTATAGACACAAAACTTTCATTTTTGCAAAAAAAAAAAAAAAACTAAAAAGTTGTGTCTATAAATAATACTAAAAAATACAAAAAAACACGAATGAATTTTTTTGGTACAAAATTAAAAATTTTGTATCTATAAAAGAGTATGATGATAGAATATTAATGTCCAAAATTATTAAAAAAAACTTGATAATATTATCAATTTTAAAATTGAAAAATATTAATAATATTCTCGATTTTATAGAATAATTGAATCAAATCAATAAGTAGAAAGTTAAAAATATTTAATGTCGTATTTTATTTATTTTTATCAATTAATGAAATAATTAACATTACTGTACAAAATTGATATTACTAATTTTTTTCACAAACCGGAACACGTGCTCTAAGAAGCGCGTGGAAAATGCAATCGTCATTTTGATACTTTCCGGTTCTACTACTCTTCTTTGCGTTCCAGCATTGCCTTGCTTTCTTGGATCATTCATTCATTCTCTCTCTCTCTCTCTCTCTCTCTCTCCGATTCTGTCACAGAGGCCGAAAGAAAACAGATACACCGACTAAAACAAAAACAAAAACAAAACACAACCATACACAGACAAATATACATACATATATCAAAGAGCGAAAATAAAAGTTGTGATTGTGTTCCCTCTTCTTCTCTCCAAATCTCTCTCTCTCTCTCTCTCGCTCTCTTTCCAAAGAAGTCAAAAGGTTTGCCCTTTCAAATCTCAATTCTTTCTCTGCTTTATTCATCGATTCCATCTTCAAATTGCGCTCGAGTTTTGAAGTATTCTTCATTGATTGTTCGGAATTATTCATTGTATTCTCTTGTTTAATTTGGTTGCAGGATGTTACGATTGTGTTTCCGCAGCCATTTTTTGCTTTTTGGAAGTGATGATGACTTGTTTTGTGGTTTTTGTGAAAATTAGGGTTTTTGAGATTGAATAATTGTGTATATTAGTTGTTGTTGATGTGATCGATTTGGGTTTTTAATAATTCGATGGGGAATAAGTTGGGGCGGAGGAGACAAGTGGTAGACGAGAAGTTTACTAGGCCACAGGGGTTGTACCAGCACAAGGATGTGGATCATAAAAAGCTTAAGAAGCTCATACTTGACTCTAAGCTCGCTCCTTGCTTTCCTGGTGATGAAGATTGCGCTTTTGATCTTGAAGAATGCCCTATTTGCTTTTTGGTCCGTCTTTCATTTCTATTATTATTATTTTTCTCTTCTTCTTTTTTTTTTTTTTTTTTTTTTTTTGAATGATTTATATTTGGTCTCTGTTTGGTGTATGAGAAAATTGAGGAAAGGAAAAATGCAATTTGATGAAGAGAATACAATTCATTTGGTTGACACAGCTAAATTATCCTGCACTACGTGGTTGAGTTGTTTTATTTAAAGTATTTTACGACTTTTTGAGTTTTCGTTAATTCCGGTTAATTGTTCAGTGCATGAAGAAAGCTGGGTTTTTTTTGGTGCCCTTCAGATTATTTTAGTTCGATATTTTAACGATATTGCAATATGTTAGAGAATTGATTGATCTAATTAGGAACTGAGACCATATAAAGTGTAATATTTGGTTTCTCAGCAACCTGTTGGAACAGGGCTTGAATTGAATTCTATATAAAATTTTATATTTGGTTGTATTCTTGGTTCTATTGAAGTTTATAACTGTACCCTTTTCTTCATGTGGTTTGAAACCTCTCAGTATTATCCAAGTCTTAATCGCTCAAGATGTTGCATGAAAGGCATTTGTACAGGTATTTGCTGTGCACATCTCTCATAAGTTGTATGGTTAGTGTAGTCCTTAATTTGGAGACTTCTTGATTTGTTTTTTTTGCAATAGAATGTTTTCTGCAGATGAAGACCCCAAATTCAACTCGTCCTACACAGTATCCTTGAATCTGTGAACAATATTTCTACCTTTTATCTGACAATTTCATCTACTTTGTTTTAACTTTCCCTTTGCAAATTTCATGTTCTGTGTCTGTATTCCTTAACTAGACAAGGTGTCCGTTCTGTAAAACCTTAAATTATGCTGTGGAGTATCGTGGGGTGAAAACAAAGGAGGAAAAAGGGAAGGAGCAAATTGTAAGATTTTCTTTACATTGTATTAGTTTCCTTTTATTTCATTATAATAAGGGAACTTTTGGCAATGTTCGGAATGTGAATTTTGCAAATTTGTGCCACTAATGTGTTTAGGAAGAACAACGGGTTATAGAAGCGAAAATAAGGATGCGCCGGCAAGAACTCCAAGATGAAGAAGAGAGAATGCAGAGAAGACAAGAGATAAGTTCTTCAAGTAGAAATATGGCACCAGGAGAGGTTGAGGATACCACAGTTGCAGGTATTTTTATTTGATGGTTTCGTGTGGAATTTATTTTTTTTGTTCCTCTGATTCTTATGTACCTTTCTATTTTTCCCTGCACATCTTTTATGTCTGCTATAGAAGGTGACGAAATTGTTTCTTCACAAGAACCTTTTCCATCGAGAAGACAATCTGTACGCCTTAGGCAGAACAGGTATAATTTTTTTGTTACATACTGTTTTGTGTCTTTGGCATACAAAATTGGCTCCCATCTTCTGAATTTTATGATTTGTTATCTATTGTTCTATTTTCTTGTACATTATATATCTGAATGTTGTTCAAAATGCTTTTTAGGAGTCACATTTTTTTTTTGAAAAATAGAAGTCCCAAAACTAATGTTGCACCAGAGCTTCATTTATTTTTATGAGCCATTTGATGAGTTTGTTGGTTATTTGGTGAGCTTATGTGGGTTGGATATGTCGGGGAGATGTTTTAGTCAGAAAGTTGGCTTTTTTTGGGTTAATGAGCTAAACTATTTTACTTATATTTGAATGTTGGAAGGAATGAAGGTCATGAATGTCTTAAACATGGTGGGAGAAGTCTTATCACAAATAATTGGTTGTGGCTTTAGGTCAAATTATTAAACCTGTGGCTTATGGCATTGGGGGCATGCTTATGACTGGCTGAAAGATCACCTTGTATTGTTTTGCATGAATTTCTTACAAACTCATGATTCATGCATAATAAACAAATTTCTAACTGAATGGAAGAATGCTATATTTACTACTGAGATCTATTCTAAGGATGCAGCAGAAGTATTATTGATGGGGAACAAGAAGGAATTGGTTAAAGAAATAAGGGTTAATAATTAATTTTGACAATAGGTTATATTTTGGAATTTGTTTTATTTTGGTAACTTTTAAGGTTTCTTGATTGCTTATAAATAGACCATTATGTAATATGCTTATTTAGATTTGAATTAATGAGATATTGAGTAGGTTATGGCCATTTTGAGATTAAGGTTGTAGCCATTGTGTTTTCTCTCTCTATCCTCTCTTTCCTTCTTAATAGTTGTTTGGCGTTAATTATATTTGAAGATCCAATTTTTCAAGTAAGAAAATGATAAGGCTGGAATTCTGGCATTGAGATATAAGTGCTTTATCTGACAGCTTATGCAACATTGCTTGTGTGATATACCTGAGACAACGCACATAGGGCTTACAGTATTTTCATTTCTTTTGCTGTGAGTGAATGAAATGAATTATTGTTCATCTATCTCTCCATAAGGAGGAAAGATGTTTTTTATTTGATTTTCTTGATGTGTTGTTCCAAATACATGCACACGGTGACATATTTCTTTCAGCTGCTAAATTTTGGATGTGCCTAATTTGAGGGTGCAGCTTAGCTTTTCTATAAAGATGGTTTTAACTTCTGTCTTGTTTGACAAATGCAATTGAATACAACAAATGCAATTCATTCCTTTGATTCTGGTGCTGATTGCAGGGATGATGACTTTGATCTGGACCTTGAGGATATAATGGTTATGGAAGCCATCTGGTTGTCCATTCAGGTACATGTTCTAAATTGATTAATTAAGCATCTGGCTACAAGCCAATGTGTGTAGTTACTAATTACGTTACACGGACTCGGGTGCGGGTGCGAGTGCGTATCTAAGGGTTAGACACCTCAAAATTAAAAATAAAGGATACATGGATACGGATTCAAATTTGGATATGGATACGGGGGTACGTCACATAATTATTTCTTAAATATATATTTTTTATAAACATGAGTTAAAAAGTTGACCCAATAATTTTTTTATATACAATTTATGGACCAAACATATAAATTAGCTACATAACAGCCCATGGTATTAAAAGATTTATTGACCAAAATTTTAATAGGCCCAAAGTTTAGTAGGCCCAAAATTTTACTTATCTTGTTCAACCCAATTTTTTTTAAAATTTTTTTTTTTTATAAAAAGAATAAAATAGAGAGATGAAATATAATAAATAAAGAATGAGAGAGAGAGATAGAGAGAGAGAGAGAGGGGCTTACAGTCATGCTCGTTGAAGACAAAGACGAAGACGAAGTTGAAGTTAAAGGGAGCTAGACGAAGTTGAAGTCCACGAAGACAAAGTCGAAGGACGCAAGCAGGGGGATCGAAGTCGGCGACAGAGGGATCGATGTCTTGCCCTTTTGAAGTCGGCCACAAGTTCTCTCCTTACTCTCGTCTCTTTTGTTTCTTCTCCCACATCCATTTGTGCAGAGCCGTATCCCTGCCATGTCTCACACCCGTACCTGTGTTGTATTGTGTCGTGTCAACACGGGTACCTCCCAAAAAAGAAGAGTCCGTGTAACGTAGGTTACTAACAGTCACTAGGACCAAACCCCACCAATTATGAAAGGTGTTTCTAGATTGTGGATACTATTCTATGAAGCACAGGTGTGGGTACAGATACTGGTACGAGTACAATATAGTTCTGCTGGTACGGCGAATTCTAAAAAAAGTAGGGTTAGGATACGGTTGGGGTATGCCAAATTTTTTATTTTATTTTTTAAATTTATCACTTCACTAAACATCCTACATACAAATCAAAATTTAATATCATAATTAAAAAGAAAAATTACACAACCAAAAAATAAATTATTCTTCAGCATAACTATTAACAAAATAATTAGTGAATCTATGCTTTCTGATGAACTCATATTCCTATAATATAACCATTAACAAAATAATTTGTGAATTTTTTAGTATATAATTTTTCAAAAATATTGAATAAAAATATATGACATTACTAAAAAAAAATAATAATTTATTTTTCATGACTCCACCCAACAGTAACCTTATCCCATTCATCTCAACTTGAACTAAATCACTCAGCACTACACAAAAGGTAAAGCACTCAGCACTACACAAAACTTAATAATTCATCATTACAAGTAAACACTACACAAAAAGTAAAGCACTCCGCAGCCCACATCTTCATTATTTAATTCTTATCTTTGACTTTTTCCCATCTTCAAAAAAAATTATAATGAGATTGAAGAAAAAACAAAAAAAATTATAATGAGATTGAAGAAAAAAAAATAGAGAAGAGAGAAGCGAGAGAAGAGAAAGCGAGAGAAGCAAGAGTGAGAGGTGACAGAGAAGAGAGAGGCGAGAAGTGAGAGATGAGGGCGAGAGGTCTTTGAGAGAGAGAGAGAGACGACTTACCTAAGTAAGAGGCGACACAGAAGAGAGAGGCTAATGGACAGATCTGGTTGTTTGCTACGAAGGAGAAAGAAAAAAAAAAAAAATGAAAGAAAGGAAGAAGAATTGAAGAAGAAGAGGATGAAGAATTGAAGAAGAAGAGGATGAAGAATTGAAGAGAAACTCACCGAAATGTGTTCTTTGAAGGAGAGAATCAGCACCTGTACCCTTAAAATTGCTGAAAATCTTGCTTTCTACCCAGTCATACCCTAAAACGTACTCATGGAGTACCCACCGCCTCTGTCTATGAAGCACGGGTACGAATACTGATACTGGTATGATACTGGTATGTCGACACGGTAAAATTCAAAAAAACTAGAGTACGGATACGGCTTGGTATTCTTGTAAAAAAATATTTATTTTTAATTTAGAGTAATGAAAAAATTAATTAAATGGTTTAATTTGTTAAGATCCAACCTATAATTAACATATAATGCCAAAAGTGAAGGTATAAATCAAAATTAATTGTCAATATATTGAATTACTTTCAAACCATAGTTTAATTTTAAAATCATGCTAAGTATAAAACTAAAAAAAAAAAAAAAAAACCTAGTGAAAAGAGTTTTATCTCTGTAATAGAAGAAAATATTGTTTCAACTGAGGTACGTTACGGTTTGGGTATATACTAGGTATGTCTGGGTACCCCAAAAATTAAAAAGAAAAAATGTGGGTACGTGTTTCATGTACCCGATACGTATGCAGAAGTACCATACGAGATATTATATGCCGGTAAGTACCCGGTACGGGTACGACATGTTTTTCGAAGTACTTATGCTTCATAACCGCGTACCCAACTTCACCAAACCATGTGTGGCGTACACATTACGCGTACCTGCACCCGGTAAGTACCCGGTACTTGTACGGCAACATTTTTGGAGTATCCGTGCGTCATAGATACTATTGTTATGAGAAATGTTACCTTTACATGAAGCCTGAAGGCCACCCAGTTGTCATGTTCCTTTGTTAGGTTTTTATATATATATTTGTAGTTGAGGAGGAAATCATTTTTTTATTGGGCAGTCGTTTAATATTGGATGGTACCATTTATCAATTAAATTGGAAATCTGTATTTGCAGTTCTCATAATCGCATTGTGTGCTACATATGTCATGAATCATGATGCTTTCATTTCTGGTCAGTGCAGCCTCAGAGCATAGGGGGCCAACTATTATCAAGGGGTCATGGTTCGGGGGCTCCACTAGCCCCTTCCAAAGTCTCCTTCCCTGTTTCTGTGTTTCTCTTCTGGGCAGTAATGAAGGAAAAAACAAGGATTTTTGCTGAGACTTTTTTTTTTTTTGGTTATCTTGTTTCCAGTGTATATGTTAGTCTCTCTCATTGTTTAAAATATTCATTTAAGACTCTGAGATATGAGGCTAGAAATCCTAGGGAATGATCATTCCCGTCTCCATTTGTCTCAAAACTGTAGGATTTTAAGAGATTATGACAAATGATTGATCTTGATGAAGCTTTTGAAAGCATTAGTACTGCCAAAACACTAAACCCAAACAATTTAGCTTGTTACATGCTCCTTACTGTTTGTATTATTTCCAAATTGATCTCGCTTCTACCTATTGTCCAGGTTAGAAAATCTGACCAATAGTTATATCCTGTTTCATTTTTCTGAGTAACCTGCACTTGGCATAATGATGACAGGAGAATGGCAGACAACGGAATCCAACTTATGGTGATTCTGTTCCATCTGAGCAGTACTTGACAGAAGACCAGCATGTCTCTCCAGCCATGCCCCCTGTGGCCGAATCATCTTCATCACCATCCGGAGGCCTTGCTTGTGCAATTGCTGCCTTAGCCGAGCGTCAGCAAACAGGTGGAGGATCCTCCAGCAACCACGATGGAAACACGTCAACATTCAACATGATTCCTGGGTATAGCAGGTTTTCCAATAGAGGGGAGCAAGTGACGGAGATGTATCATCCTTCTGGGAACTCTGCTGAGGATTCGCCTGAGCTCGGGCTGGCAATGAACAGGGATGACGGAGAATGGGGGGTAGATCATGAGTCTGAGGCGGCTGAAGTTGGAACGAGTCGTGCAAGTTCTGATGCAGCAGAAGATGCTGGTAGAGATTCTGCATTGCCAACACAACATGAAATTGAGGGTGGTTTCCAAACAGTTGGAGGATCCATTGTTCCGGATAGTTTTGAGGAGCAGATGATGTTGGCAATGGCAGTTTCGTTAGCTGATGCCCAGGCCAGGACCAGCATGCCAGGACTTACATGGCAGTAGTTATAAGGTGAAGGTACTAAACTCTCTCTCTCTCTCTCTCTCTCTCTCTCTCTCCATATACAGATGTAAAATGACACAACATGATTTTTAGTGAGTGAAAGGTACTTGTTTGTGCCTTTGGAAAGGATTCAAATTCTTGCAGTGTGGCTGCCCCATTCATTAGGTTAAGAAAATGAAATCATTTAATGGTCACGAGTTTCTCAAGCACAAACATGACATGGATGAAAGCTTGCATAGGATACAGGTTGCTATGATTTTTGTTGCTACAGCAAGTCCTTCCGTGTGAAATAACATGAGTTCACCTGATGATGACCCAATTGTGGATTGAACTACCTCTGTTCCGACACTCACTGGTAGGAATGGCAATGGGACAGGTTGGTGCGGGTTTGTAGTATTCCATCCTGCCTCCATTTTTTACGTGGGCCTGCAAATTGAGGAGTCGGGGGTGTCAAGGTAATTTCCCCACTTATAGGTAAATTGTCTTTTTTTTTTGGGTTACATCGGAGATAAAAAGACAAGGGACTAAGCCCGTTCCATAGAATGACCTAACATGCACCACCAGCATATCCTCTGGTTGGGTTGCTCCAAGTTTGGCAAGAGCGTTAGCACATAGGTTACCTTCTTTCCAAACATGTTGTACCGTGCAGTTGCAGCCTCTGGGCAAAATTTTGGCATCCTCCACAAGGCTCTTGAAAGGGCAGTTTGCAGCTATGTCTTCTTCCATCAGGTGCACAACTTGGGTTGCATCCGTCTCAATAATCACATCATTTAACCCTTGTTGTAGGATTACTGTCAGTCCCTTGTACACTGCCTAGAGCTCTGCTTCCAGGCTGGTCCTTGGTTGAAGTCTGCCATAATAGCCACAGACCCATGCTCCTCTTTCATCCCTAATCAGACCTTCAAAGCCTCCACCTCCTCCTGTAGTCCTACTTCCATCAGTGTTGAGCTTTAGTTTTCCTGCAGGTGGGTAATTCCAAGTGACAAGTTGGTAAGCTGGTCTAGAAACAGGAACAGAATTGAGGAAAGCTAGATGTATTTTTGTAGAGTAAGCTAATATGAAATTGACAGTTTCTTGGTAAGCAGTGGTTTTTTGTTCAAACACAAACAAATTCCTGTTTTTCGAGATTTTCCACAAAGCTACAATAAAAACTAGATACCAAGAGAGGTCTGCATTAAAATGAGTTTTATTTTGGAAAATTTGGCTATAAACCCCCTTTCCCTTCCTTTCATTGTTAGAAGGACCTTTCATTGTTAGAAGGACTAAGAAAAAAATTATACTTTCTAAACCCCCTCATAATTATAAAATCTTGCATAAAGGACAAAATTTATTATTTAAATATTTTATCAGATTATTATACCCTCACATATACACAATCCAGATACAAAATTTATCTTCTCTCTCGTCTCTCACTTCTAACCCTAGCTTCCTCCATGGCCGGAGCTGTGTCATTCCTAAGCTCCGATGATCTCTCTCTGCATCTTCTCAACTCTTCTCCTTCAACTGTTCATCTTCTATCTCGTCTCTCTCTTCTAATCCTAGCTTCCTACATGGCCGGGGCTGTAGAGAACTTGCAAATCGCGCTGATACATATATATATATATATATATGTGTGTGTTTGTGTGTTTTGAGATTTAAATTCGAATATATGTGTTTTGAGATTTGAATTCGAATATATATATATATATCTACATATTCCGATCTGTAATATATATATATATATATATCTATATATATGTGTGTTTGTGTGTTTTGAGATTTGAATTTGAATATATAGATTTTTGAAAGCTCAAAGTTTTAAAAATCTGAAAAATCAGTAAAATCAGTAAAATCTGAAGAATCGGGGTATGAAAAATTGAAATTTCTCTAAAATTTTCAGATTATAGGCCTGATTCAAGGATTATAGGCATGATTCAATGTTTTTCAAAGTAAACATCGATTGATTCAAGGATTATAGGCCTGATTCAAAGCTCAAAGCTCAAAGCTCAAAGAAAATTTTACTCTGAAATACATAGTGAAAATGTAGAGAGAATGATGTAGAGTAAAATTTTACTTTTAGCTTCAGAGTCTTACAGTTTACTTATTTTTCAGAGTAAAATTTTACTTTTATACAGAGTAAAATTTTACTTTTAGTTTCAGAGTGTAAAATTTTACTTTCATTCAGAGTAAAATTTTACTTTCATACAGAGTAAAATTTTATTCTGAAATACATAGTGAAAATGTCTTAATAGGAGAGCTGATAGATATGAGGGTAATATAGTAAAAGAAACAAGTTTTAAAATATCAGGGAGTTTTGAAAGTACTTATATAATTCTTGTCATTTTGAAAGAGAAATTAGATAGTGACAGGGCTATGACCAAATCCCCTTCTATTTTTCACATTACTCATGAGCCATTCCCTCCAACTTTTCCTTCTCATATCACAATACCACTGTCTGTTGAACAAAGCAAACCAAACTTCTTTAGCCTTAAAACAGTCTCTAAACAGATGCTGGATGTCTTTAGTCTTAGCATGTCTTTAGTCTTAGCACAGCTGGGGCATTTAGCATCCTGAGTTAAAGTTCTTTTCAGTCTCATGTGGTTAGTGAGAAGTTTTTCATGCTTCACAATCCACAAGAAACTTTTAAGTTTGTGAGGTATTCTGAGTTTCCACAACCAGTTCCAGTCCTGTTCATTATTATTGGTATTCAACATAGCCTCATAAGCAGCAGAGACAGAGAAAATCCCATCTGAAGTCCCCTTCCACAAAGGGAGATACCTGTTCAGGTTTTTTGGTGTGGCAGTGTGCAAGATAGTAGTAGACAAGTGAGGTGGATACATGGAATTTGCCAGAGGTTCATCCCAGTTACCATCCTCTCCCAGCAACTCTCTCACATTAGCACAATCTGAGAAAGTGCTCTGGGAGGGAGGATTAGTCCCCAAGGCAGAAGCCTTAAAGGAGCCAATTCCACACCACCAATCCTTCCAAAAATTGACAGATTGCCCATCACCCACTTTCCATTTCACAGTTTTCCTCAAAAAAGGCCTGGTATTCAAAATGCTGTTCCAGACATGAGAAGCATTTTTCCCTTTTTTCCAGTCATGGAAGGAAGTTTGCTTTAAATTTTTCTTTTTCAGAAACTCACACCATAGACCACCTCTGTTACTGATGAGATGCCATCCCAGTTTACTTGTAGGTAAATTGTCACTTTTAAAAAGGTGATCATATTCATTGAAGGTCCTTCTTTAAGATGACTAAATTTTTAGTACCACTAATTTTGAGCACTAACAGCTCTAATGCGTTGGAAAATAATAATAATAATAATAAAAAAAAGAGGAAGATACATGACCAAAACATCCCATCATGTGGGACTCACACCAATATTAGAGCCATTATAGCTCTTGGATTAGTGGTCTAGAACATTTCTGTTAAGATGACTTGCATTACTTAAAAAATAAAGTTTCTTAACGTGTGCACTGCAATATGAAATTTTTTGGTAGATTACATTTTTAAACCTTATAATTTGATGTAAATTTTGTTTGTTTTTATTATTTTAAATTGAATAATTTGGCCTCTACACTTTAAGTTGGGTTTCAATTTTATCTTTTCATTCAAATTAGAGATTAAAATTAATAATTTTGAGACATTTGTTAATCTCTTGATATGTATATAGAATGATTAAATTGAAATGGAAGATCAAATTGTTTAAATTGAATTATAATGCTTATGTGCTTATAAGCTACTAAAAATTATCGAAAGTTTTGAGTTTGGTTTTTTTTTATATTTATAATGATTATGTGCTTATAAGTTTGTTTGTTTTTTTTTTTTTTGGTCTATATTTGAGAATTATTTTATGTATGGAAAAGATTTGAAATAATTTAGCTTTTTTAGTTTGTTTATTATTTATTATTTATTATTTGGGTTTATCTTGAGGGTAATTTGGAAAAAAATAATAGGGTGTAATAAGAAAAAAATAAAATTTTAAATAATTAAACGTGTATTTAGAAATTGAGAGTATTTAATAATTTTTTAGGTGTAAATAGAATCTTCCAAAAAGTTTTTTTTTTTTTTTTTTTTTTTTCTCTGAATCTGATTCATAGAGAGTTATTTCCAACCTCCTCGCATTCAAAGCCTATGTGGTCCATACGCCTTAGTCACAACTTGTGGTCACTGAAAATATTCAATATATCATAACAAAGTAAAAAAAATAAAATAAAAAAATACTCAAAACATATTTAAATAACAAACCAAAAAATGTATGGTTTTTTAACTAAATTGGTTTTAGTTAGATGAATCGGATTCAAATTCAAATGGTGGTTGAACAACTATATATGTACTATTATACTAGTACAGTAATTTAGTTTTAATTTTTTTATGTTTAATTTCCAATCTCATAGTCATAGCTACAAATATCACATCTCTTGTTGGAATTTTGATGCCACATTGGCTCAAGAAAGCGAAGGTACACATTGATATTTCAATTTTGGTATGAATGAATTATCATACAAAGAATGTAAAATGAATGATCAAAGTGATTGTGGTCAAATCACATTATCATTTTATCATGCAAATCTATTGATTTGGACCTACTAAATTAATAATGATATCCTCGTACATATATATATATATATATATAAACTTTTGTTAATTAGTGTTTCAAAATAGTTGCTATATTTTTTTATAAGCAATCAGTATTTTTAATTTTGTTAACTAGTTTTAGATAATTCGTTAAGAATATCTTCGCTTTCTCTTTCTTTTTCTTTTTCATCAAAATCTTGTGGACACGGGATCTTTTATATTTGAAATTTTTGTTTCTTTAATTTACTTTTAACCACAACCACACGATTGTGTCTCAAAATTTATGTGTTTTGAGATTTTTACCATATCATGAAATTTTTGTTTCTTTAATTTACTTTTAACCACAACCACACGATTGTGTCTCAAAATTTATGTGTTTTGAGATTTTTACCATATCATGAAATTTTTGTTTCTTTAATTTACTTTTAACCACAACCACACGATTGTGTCTCAAAATTTATGTGTTTTGAGATTTTTACCATATCATGAAATTTTTGTTTCTTTAATTTACTTTTAACCACAACCACACGATTGTGTCTCAAAATTTATGTGTTTTGAGATTTTTACCATATCATGAAATTTTTGTTTCTTTAATTTACTTTTAACCACAACCACACGATTGTGTCTCAAAATTTGTGTGTTTTGAGATTTTTACCATATGATATGGTTAGACATGCATTAAACATAGAAAAACAAGAATTTTAAGTATAGAACACTCTTGACAAAATTTTGTACATTATTGAATTAAAAACTAGTTTACAAATTGACGTGACAATTGAGTTGTTTATATTATTTAATTTTAATGGATTTATTTCAAATGCCAAGATTTAATAATTGCACGTGTATGAGTACGAAATAAACTTCACTCGTATAATTCTGTTGATTAAACTTGGGCTTCTCTGAACGTTGTCGTATCACTTGAAAACACAAACGTGAGCTAGTCGGCAGGTATGTAGCGAAAATCCCTCAAATGCTTAAAGTCAGCAAATAGACTTAGAAGACAAAAGTTCTGTGTATTTGAGAGTGAGAGTCACAATACCTAACAATAGGGTTTGGTATGAGTTTTTGTAGATTCCACATGGTATAATCCTAGTAGAACTCCAACTCTCCTTAGTAGAATCCTTCTAGAAATCACATTCCTAAAGGATAATGCTTATCCTTTGACACCTTCCTCACTGCAAGCCAAGTGAGATGACACAACTCTTTGCTCCTACCGCCGCGCAATTGGATTATCTTTGTTCTCTTCACCACTGCTTTGCCATGCAAATTGCAGATCCTTGCATAGCTTGCACTGCGTACCACCATGCTGTCATTGCGTGACTTTCATCCTAGCTCGGTCAAACCTCTATCTTGGTTCACTTGACCACCTTCCTCGTAGCTCGGACAAGACATTGTCCACTCATTAAGAGGTACCTAGGTCAAAGAATATAGGCCTTCTGGAAGTTCGATCAAACTTCTTTGACCAATTCAATCCATTGCTCGGCCCTCACCAAGCCCTTCCCAGATCCAGCTCACCCCATCATGCTGTCCAAGTCTCAAATTCATTTCTACCTAGCTTGGCCTAATTTGACTACACAAATTACCCTTTCAGCACACTACACTCACTACAAAAAAATTTGTTTTTTGCGACGGTAAACGGCCGTCGCAAATGCCCCGAAAGCCGTCGCTAATGTCTTTTGCGACGGTAATGATACACAATCCAGAGGTAAGGGGGGGTCGCGACAGACGGGGTTGCAAAAGACCTTTGGCGACGGTATGTACCGTCGCCATTAGTTTCTGCGACGGTATGCCAAGTTTTTTGCGACGCCATTTTTCCCGTCGCAAATAATGGTGGAAAAATCACTTTTCGCGACGGCACGTAATTTCCGTCGCTAAAAGTGAGTTTTTGAGACGGGAACATTACCGTCGTTAAAGGCTCTGGCATCTTATAAGTATTGGCGACGGCACGGTTTACCGTCGCTAAAGGTGTCATGTACATTCAATAAGCCAGCTTTTGCGACTGTGTTGGTACCGTCGCAAAAGCCTATTAATGGTTTTTGCGACGGGTTCTTCTCCCGTCTCAAAAAATAAAAAA
>NW_021025280.1:2432665-2534731 GCF_004153795.1 Camellia sinensis | reverse complement strand
AAATTACTTTCTGCACCCGTTTAAATGGTATTTAGGTCTTCCCTGTAAGAACTGTGTTGATTGGCGAGAGCGAAGGAGACTTACTGTTGTAGTTAAGGCTGTCTAAGGGCCGGTTTGTTCTCTTTGGTGTAAGCAGGCTTCGCGCCCACCACTCTCACAGTTATGCTAGTGTCCATATTCGCGTTGCTCAATCGCCATCAATCGGGCTGTAAAAGATGGCTCGTAGTATGGAAAACTATTATATGTGCCCCCTCATCCTAACTGTTCATGCTCCCCACGTCTTCTATACGCTTGCATAAGTGCTCAATGTGCGGTCAATAGAAATACGCAGTAAATCCCCTTTATTAGATTATATTGACAGTAGATGGTATAGCTTTCCTATAGTACCTTCTGGCAATATAGGTTCGTGAAGTTTTCAACTCGCGCATGTGAGCGTTATTGGATTCAAGTAGCTTTGTCCACCGTATTAACTTATCGATTATGTTAGGTTTGCGTGAGTGGGTTCGCACCTAGTATTAACTCTTGGAGTTGGTTGATTGGGTTGTGTTGGATTGCGTTTTAGAATCAGGTTGGTAGCTTGTTTTTCAAACTTGTTGGTTGTCCAGATTTTATGTTTATTCGGCTCAAGCACAAGATTGCTTTCCGCCTTGAGGTGAAATCGCGCAGTCGGTGGTCTCTGGGTAGAGCATCCATAGATATTTCTCGAGGTCTGAACTGATTATATTGGGAGTTTGTATTCTTCGCTTGAGCGAGGCTTCTTGCACTCGAGCGACGACCTTTGTCTACAAAACTACTGGGAGTGTGTACTCTGCGCTCAAGCAAAGCTTCTAGCGCTCGAGCGGAACAACTTATTGTGTCTGGTCGCTTGAGCGACACATCTTGCGCTCAAGCGAATTGTGCGTATATCAGTTCGTAAAATCACTTTTCTGAGTCACTTTTTATTTTTGAGTCAATTAATCAATATTTTACTTTTTAATTCTATTTAGATTATTAGATTTTAGATTTTCATGTAAAAGTATAATTTAAATATAAAATATGAAGAAATTCAGTATCTTTAATCACCAAAACTAAGAAAATATAAAAAATCAAAAATTGAAAAATAGATTTAAAAAATAAAACCAACGAAAGTGGTTCTTGTTTAGAATTTTGACATTATACCTTAGTTATTAAAGTATCATGTAAAATATTACAGTTCATAAAATATATTTTAAACAAAAAGAAAGTCTATGAAGACAACTTGCGAAATTTTGAGATGCAGCACAAATCTCTATTTTAAAAACGCATGCACTTTCCTCTGTCTAGTTTCAAACGAATGCATACAACTTCAAGATTTAACTAAAATTATTTACAGTGATTTGATCTATGATGGATAATTGTAAATATTATGCATATCAGTATAGAAGTAGATACAGAAAAAAAGAAGGAGTAATTGTTTTTTTGTTCTTCAATCATCATTAATATAAAAAACATGGAGATGTTTATTTTTTTTCATAAGAAGGAAAACGGTTGGTTTATATTTATATGAGATTCTTGGAAGCAGATATATCATTTGAGTGTTCAACTAAAAAAATAAAGAGATAGTTGATTTAGGACTTTTCATAACTTTTAGAAAATATAGTAAATTTAAAAGGGTGAAACTGAGATTTAAAAAAAAAAACTGTGGAAGACTTTTTACACTTTTATAATAGTAGTAGATATATGACTCTAGGGGTGTAATTTTGGCCCGTGGCCCAAGGTGGACCCGACCCGTTTAGGCCCAAGCCCAAGCTCAGCCCGAGGCCTTGGGCCAGGGCCTGGGGCATCGTTTTGGAGCCCGGCCCGACCTATGGGTCAAGCCCAAAAAGCCCAGCCCGAGTCCTGGCCCGCCCAGCCCAGCCCAACCCAGCCCACCCGATGGCCAGTGTTATTTTTAATAGAAAATAATAAAATTTTGGTGGAAAAAATAAAAAAAAAATGTTTAGGCCCGCCCAAAGCCCGAGCCCAGGCCCAAGTCCAGGGACTCGGCCCGGTCCACTAGCTCGCCCAAAGCCCGAATATCCCTGTGCCTAGGTTTGCGCCTAGTTTTCTGGCCCATGGGCCGGCCGGCCTGGCATTATTTTTGGCGGGAGTCCGCAAGGCCCGACATGGGCCCGACCCGAGCCCGGATAGATCGGGCCAAAATTACACCCCTATAGGATTCCTGGAATCAGATATATCGTTTTTTAGTATTCAACTCTAAAAATAAAGAGATTGTTGGTTTATATAGGACTCTTTATAACTTTATAAAATATAGTAGATTTGAGAGGGTAAAATTGAGATTTTAAAAAAGTAGAAAACATGGTAGACTCTTCACACTTTCATAATACAAAAATAAAGAGATAATTGGTATATATAGAACTCTTTATAACTTTAGTAAATATAATAGATTTGAGAGGATAAATTTGAGATTTAAAAAAAAGTAGAAAACATGGTAGACTCTTCACACTTTTATAATAGTAGTAAATAGTAGACCATTATTTTTTAATATTTTACTCAAATTTTTATTTTTTAAATTCATCTAATTTAAATACATTTAAAAAGTACAATATTTTTTTTATTTCTTTTTTAAAATTTACCAAATACAAAAAATATAAAAATATAATATTTTTTTTGTATTTTGTTATATTCAATAATTTCTCTAAAATTTTTATACAAATTTTATACTTTTTTAAATATATCAAAATTTGATCTAAAAAGTTCAAAAAAAAAAAAAATCATAATTAAAATATTTTAAAAAATCACAACAAATAAAAAATACAAATTAAAAACTCAAAATTATTTATGAAAATTCCAAACCAGAGTTGTTTATGAGAATTCCCAATCTTTGGAAGGATATTGCTGTACTGTTTAGGAGCACAAAGCCAAATAACTCGCGTTGCACAGATTCAGGAAAAGAAATGAACGTATTCTCTTCCGCTTTATTTGGTTTAGAAATTTAAGAACAAATTTAAAAAGAAAAAGAAAAAGAAATATATAAAACTAAATATATTTTATTTACATTTCACCTATTTTTTTTCTTTTCTTTTCTAAATTCTTCAACCAAATACAATGCTAAAGAAATTTATGAACAGTAATTTGAGTACATTGCTCCAAGAGAAGCTTTGGCTTTTCAAGATCGCACATGCTTTGAACAGTAATCAATTTAAAGCTGGAAAGTTCTGGTGTTTCTTGAGATCTTTGCTTCGCCAGTTGCTTTCAGAATATAGCCAGGTTGATGTTTCATGTTTGTTTGTTTGCTCCCAAAAAAGCAAGTTTCACTAGCAAAAGCTCAAAAGGGAACTGGAATTGTTCCTTGAAACAATACTACAAAAAGAAGAAATATTGACGTAGTTATTTACAATTGATAACTAATCATCTTCATCGCTTTCGTAGTTTTGACATAGAGACATTAGTCCAGAGCTAGAAACATTTGTTTTGTGGTCCTCCTCATGTTTTGCCGGTCCATTACTGTTGGAGGCTGATGATGGTTTCCTAACAACAGAAACTCTAACTGACGGAGACTTGAAAATGAATTTACCATCACCTGGTGCCTGGGCATCCCCTTTGTTTTCTGTCAATAACCATAGAAAAACAAAAATGAATCAATACCATTACGAAAAATACTGTCCTCCAAATTCACAGAATATCTAGTCAACAGTTACATTTATACAGAGCAGACACAATTAGAGCAAAATAATATACTACTTAATTTGCATATAATTACTTGTTTAGCCACGGGGCAGAATGAAATGGGGCATAATAAACACGTTTCGTCAAATTTTGTACAGACGCAATATGTTTTACCAGACTAATTGCAGTTTCTTCACATTTCTTTCATAACATTAGATTATGAAGTCAACAAATTATGAGCTCATATAGTTATCAAGGTTATTTAGCACAATATTTTCAGCGTGCATGGAAAATATATCGTTTAACATCCCAGACATACAGAATTATGATTCACTATTAGAGGAAATTTTAGCAAATGCACAAAAATTCCAACACTTTCTAACCAACACAGAATTTATAGGGCCCATTTGGCATTGTTCTCATTATTTTTGGTTTTAGATTTTTCTTCTCTTTTTTTTAAGTAATGGAAAATACAAATACAAAATTATTTGCATATCATTTTCATTCAAGTCAAAATTTTGAGAACTCAAATAAAATAAAATAAACAGTTCTTGAAAATGGGTCGTTTGCAAGAAATTCTTACTACTAAACATGTTTTCAGTATCGTTTTTATTTTTTCAATTTTTTAGAACATTACCAAATGGGCCCTAAAATTCATTTGTTTGTTTGGAGGAAAAAAAAATCCTAGCCTTTTAAGAGTTCAAAAAGAAGACTTGCCATTCAGGAATGCGCATGCAGCACACACAAGAAAGGGGAAGGTAAAGGGGGTTTGGAACAAAGAGCAACTAACTATTCAAGTGCCCTTAAAAGTTCTAGAGAACATATAACTATAGCGGTTGCTAACTTGCTACACATGCATACTAAGGGATAACAGACAACAATCAATCAAATGGAACTTTGCAAACATTAAAAAACTGAATCTAAGAATTATTTGGACCAACTTAACAACCTTCATTCTTGGAATTGTAACTTGTTTTCATCAGATAATCTGTTGGCTTAGTGGGAAGATCTTCAGAAACCTTTCTCCTCTGCTCAAGAAACATAATGAACTTAGTAAGAAATGCATAGAATTCATAAAGTTTATTGATTTATTCATTTCTTGTTTCAGGTACAACAGTATTTTCATTGTAAACACCAACTTTGATTTCCATTAGTGCTCCTTGAAAGTGTACAAGCATGAAAAGAAATGTGGGTGTGGGGAGAGGAGGCAGGAGCAGAAGAAAGAGAGAGTCTGCCAACCTAGATTTATAAGTTTAGGAGTAGAAGTATGTATGCTGCATATGGCACAAAAGAAGTGTCCAATATATTCAGCTTTCAATAAAGTATCACACCATTTCTGCTAACAGCAACATGCACAGGGTTAACTAGCAATTGATACAGAAGAATCAAAATTGCTATCATCAGGTTCCTTTCACATGTATTTTAGAAAATTTGAAATTTGAAATCTTCCTTGTGCTGAAGTTAATGCCTAGACTTTTTCTCTATGCCATCCAGTTGTGTGTTTTTAAAAACAAATTTAGCCCAAGTGCAAGGGACATGGCACAAATAAAATGAATCCATCATAAAGCGTAATTATCAAAATGTTACAATTTGTGAATTGAATCTTACGATTCAGATAGTTTGAACACCGTTTTCAATATGAATCACTCGCTGAATCTCATATCATAGAGATGACACGTGAAACTATGTGACATAAAATAATTTCATGATTTGTATGGTTCACTAGCCTCTCAATGTCAGAAATTGTAAAAATAGCTTTTCTGTAGTCTTTCCCTCTACTCCTAAAGTAAGCTTCCCAAATACTTTTTAAAGCCTTCAGAGTGAAAATATATTGAAGGCATTTGGACCTAGCAAATATGGCTTCCAATCGTTTAGATATGCTAGATGTTAGAAAGTGTCTTTAGGAAGCTTTGAATGAAATAAAAAAGAAAGAACTATTAACTTCTTCCTTGGTTTCATCCTAATGGATATCCTTCAAAACAACATACAACATAGGATATCATCCTACATGCATTTAGTTAATTCAGCCGTTACTAAGGCAAATAGGTAAGGAGTAACTGAAAATTCACTAGTTTCCCCTGTAGGTTGTAGGTGATCTACTAGTAGCCACAACCCCCATCATACATGTTTTTTATCGCATCCTTATACCCTTTGGTCACACTCTTTTTCTCCAACACCAACCATCTTATATTTTTAGGCACCATATTGTAAACTTTTTCTAAATCTATAAAAAAAACCATATGTAGATCCCTCATTTTCTCAATGTACTTTTCTATTATTCTTCTTAGTCAATATATTGCTTCTTTAGTTGATCTACCAGACATAAATTCAAATTAATTAAAGGACATTGTCGTTGTAACCCTTAAGAGATGCTCAATCACTCTCTCACAAATTCATAGTATAAATCATGAACTGAATGTCTCTATAATTGTTGCAATTTTGGATATCTCATTTTTCTCCACTCATCATGTATTTTCCTAGTCATTAGAATCTTATTAACAAACTTTGTTAACCAAGACATCCCTCTTTACCTAAGCATTTTCAAGCCTTAATAAGGATACAGTTTGATCCTAATGCTTCCTTAATTTCATCTTCTTCAGTGCAAGTTACACCTCAAACTCTCTTAGTCAACAATGAAACCTATATTCTCTAGTCCCATCAAAGCTATCATATTCCTCTACTCTTAGATTTTCTAAATGATTTTTATTTAACAGTTTCTAAAATTAATTTTTTCACCTTTCCTTAACCTCCTCATCCTTGACTAACACCTTCAAATCCTCACTTTTATATACTTAACCTGATTACGTGTCTCGTTTCATTTCTCTCAATTTAGGAAATTTATAAATATTATTTTCTCCATCTTTTTTTTTTTTGGATAAATTATTTTCTAATCTAGAATAAAGATTGATGTAGACTTTTAGCTTAGCATCCCTAATTATCCTTTTAACCTCCTTATTCGCCAATTTATCTCTCTTAAAATCTTCATCCTGTTTTATCCTTTTGTCATTTTTCAAACCATTCATTGGATACATATTGATCATACAACCAAATTAATAGTAAAGGATCATACTTTTGAATTATTGTTTGATGTTTCAGCATTCTCAGTTGAAATCTGAGATAAATCTTCATCATCATCAAGAATATCATCATCGATCCTACGAACGACCTCTCTTGGTGCCTGAGAAAGAATTTTGACACCAAGTATAAATCTCACGAGTACAAACTACCAGAAAACAGAGGCAGCAATATAGCAAAGTAGCAGTAGTTGGACAATGATATACTCACTCCAAATAATGATTTTATGAGTGCTTCATCCTCTTCTTCCAACTTCTTTTCCTGTTGACAAAAAAAATCCATGACTTAGTAAGAACTGATGGTGATAAAATAGTATCCAAATTCACATGTTTTGAGTTCCTCCGCTGCCTTGACAAATTCACACTGCAACTATGATGTGGTCAAATAGCTATACCTCCGGATGATTTGTTACGACATCAATTGGTCCAACAGTTTAAAGTATAGAAATACTGAAGCTCAAATTCCAGCAAAATTTAGTTTGCTTTTGAATTCGAGCCCTATCAAATTCTCATCAGATCAATACAGCCAGTGCCCAGCCTTAACACTGAACAAATTTTAGGTAGGCATGCCAAACCAGCCATTTAACTAACTTATCTCAAAAGAAGAAAAAGAGACATTCAAAGACTTTAATATATATATATATATATATCTAGAACTTATTACTTGTGTTAATTTTCAGTTCAATGAGTTAAGGAGGCAACCTAAATCAAAACCTATTATGTTCAAAAGTGAGTAGAAGATTACTTGAATGCAGCCCATCCAAAAAATGGTCAAACTACAAACTCACTAAACCTAACCCACTACCCATAAATTCATAGGTTGGTAAACCTCACCTACTTCACCCACTAAACCTAACCCACTACCCATAAATTCAATCCCACATTAGATACTGCTGCTGCCATTCACATAAATCTAGTACATCAAAAAAGTGACCAAAATCGCAATTGGGCTTCATTGTTCAAGGCCTACACAAAATGCATTTACACCCAAAAGGTTGAAATAATGAACTAGCATACATGACCTTACCTTTTCCTCAGCTGAGCGCTGCAAGACCTCCAGCATTGCATCTACACTGATAGTTGCTTGTCTTGACTGAAAAAACATAAAGAAGACTTGTTTTAGTATGCTTAAAATATAAATTCAAGTTCACATCTGAGTAAAACGAATAAAACAACAAACTTTCACACACTTGGCTAATGATCCCATATGTCAGGCATATTGACATTTTAACCCAAAATAAGTTTACCAACCTATGAAGTTAATAAGGCCATGAATTCAGTAGCTGAATCATTAAGTTATTCTCAAAACATCTAGAATTCCAGCCATGGCCTTGCCTGACTCTATTGGGTAAGAGTTGGGGTTAATCGGGATTGGCGATTAATAAAACTAATCTGGTCAAGGTCGGAAATAGGGCATCCCCTCCCCGAACCCCCAGATTTTTTATATATTGATTATCAACATACCCTCTTAATATATGTTTATTATGTTCACTACGTACTAGTTATTTGACTAAGCAAGTACCTTCATGGACTTCACTTCATCCAGGGCAGCAAGGATGTCCATCTCTCTTTTTGAATCCAAGGTTCTATTCTCCAAGGATTTCATTGCATCTCCCATCTCTTCAGTTTCCCTTTTTTGTTTTTCCTTATCTGCTTCCTGACAAAGAGAACAATGTACAAATTGTATAAGAAGCCAAAATCAAAATCATTATTGCAACAAAATAAGGAGATCTAAAGATGAAATAGAAAGCTATATATGGCATGCTAACTTAATACCTCATCCTCTGCACGCCAAGGTTCGAAATTCCGTGATGCACCCGACTCAACAACATAGTCTGAATTTTGCGGGTCAGTCTTTATTGTTAACTCAGCAGAGCACTTAGTGCATTTGAAATAAAACCTGAATATTTGGATCCCCAAGTATGTCTGCAAATAGTTTTAACATTTCAGTCAGTTCACCGAACAATAGTAATACATATCTCATAGTCGAAGTCTGAAAAGGATGTATTTTACTGATCACAGAAATAAGGATAAATAGAGTAAAGATAACAATATTATAACCGTAACAAGGGTATCCATCTTTCAAACAGCATAATGTTGATATTTCATCCAATGTCACCTCATGCTTTACATAGAATATGTTCAGTCAGAACATCACTTCATAAGGTTAATCCCTATGTGAAAGCAGAAAAAATAAGGTAGATGGCAAAAATTTGGTATCTAGAACAGTAGTAGATTTGTAGTGACAGCACTAGGGGTACATTGAATCCATGTAAAAATATGGTTGCTCTACTTAGAAAGTGACTCTAGATTTATGATCAATAGTTGCCTTCTTACACAACTTGTGTTAATGTAAAATAAATTGATGTATATATTGATAGATATTTTGAATGTTACAATGATTCCTATATATATAGAAGAGTAGGTGGTAGTAGGTGGTAGATGGAGTAGGTAAAGTGGAGGTGATAGTCGTGTAGTGGGTTAGGTTTAGTGGAGTAGGTGAGGTGGTAGTGGTGTAGTGGGTTAGGTTTAGTGGGTGAAGTAGGTGATAGGTTTTAACAGCCCCCCGCAAACTCAAGGGGGATAGGAACTAACCAACTTGAGTTTGGAGAGAGTAACAAAACAAGAAAATACATTAATACATAAAATAAAAGAGGATAGGAGACACTGTATGGTCGTGTCAGACCATTGGTGAAGACACTGGATGCTGGTGTCATAACGTTGTAGAGGACACTGTATGGGGGTGTCATAACCATGTAGAGGACACTGTATGGTGGTGTCATAACGGTGTAGAGGACACTGGATGGCGGTGTCAGACCGATGTAGAAGACAGTTTATGGGGTCATGTCGGACCGATGTAGAAGACAGACGATTGCAACAAAATAAGGAGATCTAAAGATGAAATAGAAAGCTGTATATGGCATGCTAACTTAATACCTCATCCTTTGCACGCCAAGGTTCGAAATTCCGTGATGCACCCGACTCAACAACATAGTCTGAATTTTGCGGGTCGGTCTTTATTGTTAACTCAGCAGAGCACTTAGTGCATTTGAAATAAAACCTGAATATTTGGATCCCCAAGTATGTCTGCAAATAGTTTTAACATTTCAGTCAGTTCACTGAACAATAGTAATACATATCTCATAGTCGAAGTTTGAAAAGGATGTATTTTACTGATCACAGAAATAAGGATAAATAGAGTAAAGATAACAATATTATAACCATAACAAGGGTAACCATCTTTCAAACAGCATAATGTTGATATTTCATCCAATGTCACCTCATGCTTTACATAGAATATGTTCAGTCAGAACATCACTTCATAAGGTTAATCCCTATGTGAAAGCAGAAAAGATAAGGTAGATGGCAAAAATCTGGTATCTAGAACAGTAGTAGATTTGTAGTGACAGCACTAGGGGTACATTGAATCCACGTAAAAATATGGTTGCTCTACTTAGAAAGTGACTCTAGATTTATGATCAATAGCTGCCTTCTTACACAACTTGTGTTAATCCTCTAACCTCAATTGGAGACATCTACCATTCGTCACTAGTTCGGAAATAATAGGTAACCCACAGAAACAAGGGAAGAATAATAACTTCTAATAAGGACAAAACTGAGGGAGATCCTGAATTTTTGTGCAAAACATTTCAAGTTTATTTATTTTTTCTTTTTTCTCCCTAGAACAAAAATAATGACTTTCCAGTTCATATGTAAAAACAAGTTCAAAAACACAAGAAGTTATGCAGACATTTTGATCAGTTAGAAATCATGGTAGTTATGCACAACATTCTCTTTGGATAAAAACCTACAAAATAGTTTAAGGCCTAGATAATTAGTCCTTATCTAACATCAAAAAAAAATTCTAAGTGACTATAAACTAATTAAAATGGTTTTCCTTATCGGTAATAAGCAGATTGATTTTCGATGTCAAAAACATGTATTAAAAAACAAAGAAAAATAATCATCACGGTACCAAGAGATACCATCCCAAAAGGTTAACAATCAACCAAATGTTAAAACAAGTAACTTGTCCCATAGAAACTAGTTTTGTAAACATCATAATTTAACTTAAAAATTAGAAAGATCATAAAACACATCATATCCCACTATACATTACATATGTGGAACCTATGACTAGAACGCTTGATATGCACAATCACCAGCATGGAACTAGGCCCTAAAACATGCATGAACCAATAGCTATTTCGTTTTTTTATAATTCACTACGTGCTCATACCACAAGGGTGTAGTCTGATCAATGTGTCTAGGTGATTAAACACAAACCACCAGTAAAAGTTGACGTACACAAATCTTTCGGTTCTCTACAAGTCCCATGGATAAAGCCCAAGCTGTGAATAACATCCAAAAAGTACACTTTTCCTCACAAAAAACTGTTGCCTCAATTACATGCCAACAATATTCGAGTTCCACTAGTATACCCAAAATTCCTAACAATCAATCATTCTAAAACAAAGACATAAGGGCCTGTTTATTTAGCAGGACTAATAGTGAGGGGATTAATAATACATGAGATTAGGTTAGGATTGGTTATCCGGCTTGGTTAGTGAGATACATAATTCCCTCTTGTGCACGTTTACTTTGCAATAGATATGGAAATATATCATCCCAATTATATATATGTTTTGCATTTTTAGTTGTAGGATTAAAAAATCCATCAATTTTGTTGAATAAAATGGCCATTGAAATCTAATCTGAATAATACATTTACAACCAAACAATGTAATGTGAGTCTTATGAATTAATAATCCCAATCAGTGATGGGACGGTATAGGGACGGGCAGTGGCCATGGTCCCTCCCAAGTTTTGGAAAATTCAAATACTACCCCTATATTTCATGATTATTTATAATATATAATGAGACAATTTATAAAATATATAATGAGATGATACCTATTTTATAAAATCACTCAATAAGTTTTTATTTTATCAGTATTTTATAATATATAATGAGATGATTTTTAACTATTTTAAATCACAAAATGAAAAAAATGACTTGTTAGATTTATTTAATTTCATCCTTATGAAATTCTGTTTTCACAATGTTTGTATAATTTTTTTTTTTTAATTTGTCAGGTACCAAAACTAGTCAAATCTTTTTATACACACACCGAGGCAATAGTCGCCCAATCAAACAGATATCTCAAAAAAGCACAAATAGATAACAATACAAATACACAATACACAACATGTAGAGTCTCCAATTTAGAGAATTATAAAAGAAATTTCTCAGATAGTGTAATCAAGGACTATGAAAGAGATTAACAATTAACAATTACGAATAAAAAGATACATACATACATATATATATATATATATATGTATACCTCGCCGATGACGTCTTCCTTGCGGGAGTTGAACTTGGTGCCTTTGTAGATGTAATTGCCGCAGGTGCCGCAGCGAATGCTCATGGGAAGCATCATCCGCACCTTCATCTGCTGGTTCTTCGGCTGCCTCCGCCTCGGAATCTTCGCCGGATCGAAGTCCGGCGGGTAGTACTTGTTCAACACCTTCCTTTCTCCCATCTCTCCTTACCAAAACTACTAACAACAAAAAAAAGTTGATAGATTGATAAATTTGTTTCAAATTCAACTCTCACACACACAATGATAATCAATTTTTCGAATCAATGGCGGTTCTGTGGAAAATTTAGAGTCAATTAGCGTCGTCGTCTTCTTCTTCTTCGGCTTCTTGTAAACCCTTGCCGTCTTCGATTTTCTGTGTCCCCTCTCGATCGAGGGGAAAGACTGGTGTGTACAATATGCGCAGAACATAAAATATATAAATTAAAATTTATTTAATTCCTAAATTATTAATTGAATCCATTAAAATTTTAAAATATTTAATTAAAATTTATTTAATCGATTATAAAAATAAAATATAAACTCATAAATATTATAAATTAGTAAAATATTCTATTTAGTTAAGATTTTATTTAAAAAAAAACTTCAATTTTTATTCAATCTTTGAAAAATGGGCGCCAAGCTTTTTTGATAAGTTTTATTCCATCAAACCCATATTTTCTTTTTTACTATTCCATTAGATTTCATTTGAGGTAAGAAGACCAAAACACCCTCAATCTCTCCTGCCTCCTATTAGGAGTGGTCACGGATCGGATTTGTGCGATTTGCAGTTCGGTTTTGACCCGCCTACATTTATGCGGTTTGGAAAAAAGTCAACCCCCAACCGCCCGCAGTGCGGTTCGCGGTTTGCGGGCGGTTTGGACTTTTTTTAAAAAAAAATTATTTTTGAGTTTTTTTTTTTTTCCATTTCGTAAATATTTATTTTTGGTCATTTTCCCCCAATTTTCTAAAATATTCCAACATTAATAATTAATTAATTAAAACTTATAAAATTAAAAACACAACAAAATCAATTCCTAACACAAACAAATATTTCAAGCTTATAAAATTATAAAATTCCAATTCCATACATCATGGTGCTGTTCAATGACAGAAACAAATGTTAGGCTAAGCAGTACTCATAATGCAGATCAAAAAAAAAAAAAAAAAATTTAGGATTGAGATTTTAGGTATGGTTCTCCCAATGATACATTCAAAATGAATGAATGAACAATTTTATAGGGGATGCTAAAAATTCTTATAATATAGAAACTCAATCCATAAATTTTTAGTTATAAATAAATACTAACACATTACATTTTTGAATATTACACAAATTTTACATGATTCATAAAGCTGTTACATGATTCATTGACAAGCCTAAGGCATCATTCTTTTCCAAGATAACTTATATATATATATACTTTCTATAAAAAAAACTTGTGTATATATATATATATATATCCAAGAGAAAAAATGAAAAAAAGAAAGAAAGAAAGAACAAGAAGAAGAAAATATTGTATCTCTTCATCAATTATGATTCTTAGCATTTTTACTGATTCATGTTTCAGATAAGAGTTTATGAAAATTGTTTCTAATGCATTAGGGTTTGGTTTGCTTGGTCAAAACAAAAATATTTGGGATAGATCATATATGAATGGTCCAGGTTAAAATAAATAAATAAAAATAAATATTCTAAGTGCGAGCGGGTTGTGGTAGGTGCAGTTCAAACCTGCAATCCATCCGCAACCCGAAAAATTGCTATATTCCAAATCGCACCCTACCTTATCGTATTTGCGAAACCGCCCATACGTGTGTAGGTCGGGTCAGGTCGGGTAGTGCGGGGTGCATAACCCTATGGCCAGCCCTTCCCCCTATTACTGTTGATATTTAATGTTGATTGCCATTATTGTTACCCAAAAAACAACCTAAGAGGGGGGTGAATTAGGTTTCCACAAATTAAAATTAATAATACCCCAATAAAATTAACTACTAGTACAACAAATTATTAACAAGCATAATGATGAACTTAGCAGTAAATGATCAAGCAAAATAATAATAAAGTATAACTAATATACAAAGTAAATCAAATGATTAACACATGAATATTAGATAGCTATAGCAGTAGTAGGAAAGTAAAGAGATTAGGGAAGAGGAGATGAACAGTTTTATAGTGGTTCGGCTTCAACTAAGCCTACATCCACTCTTCAAGTTTTACTTGAGATTTTTCACTATCTTCTAGTTCAACAGGGGTGCTAGCAACCTTTTTACAAATGGAGCAATTCTCCACGGATTTTACATAGCCTTCATAAGCCCAAACCCTTGCAAATCTTAGGTGATTCACAATCACTCTCAAGATTTCAAGAACACAGTGTTTGCAACACTTTTACAAGATGAAATGGTATTTTTGCTTTCAAAGAAAGCTTACAATAAATATCTCTCAAAGATAGATATATAAAATGAAGTTTTGATTTTTCTGTAAATCTTACACAGGAAAGATGAACTTAATGCTATAAGGCTTAGTGTATAATTTCTGAGAGAGGATATAAACAAAAATTGAAGAATATTTCTCAGAGAATTTCTTAGAGAATAGATGTGAGTGATTATAGATCAAAGAATATTTTCTGATTTTTTGTCACTTGTTTACATTAGAGGCTTTAGTATATATAATGAAACTTATAGTCGTTTATAGCCGTTGTACTCTATCATTACTAATTTGAATATCTTTCACTCCATCATTACTAATTTGAATATCTTCCACTTAAACCTTTTGAACCTTTTGAACTGTTGCTGTGCTGGGCTGTTTGAACCTCTGTTTTTGGACTGTTTGAACTCCTAATTTAATCAAATATTAAATACATTCTAACAACATTTAAGATAAAGGTTTAGGTAAGAAATAATGGGAAAAAATAAATTTTGATTCTATTTTTCTCTTTCAAATAAATCATCAAAATAAATTTTGATTAAAATATAATTAAATAAATCATCAAAATAAATTTTGATTAAAATATAATTAAATAAATCATCAAAATAAATTTTGATTAAAATATAATTAAATAAATCATCAAAATAAATTTTGATTAGGAAAGTAAAGAGATTAGGAAAGAGGAGACAAACAGATTTATAGTGGTTCGGTTTCAACCCAGCCTACATCCACTCCTCCAGTTTCACTTGAGATTTTCCACTATCTTCTAACTTCACAGAGGTGCTAACAACTTCATAAACATGGAGCAATCCTCCATAGATTTTACACAGACTTCACAAGCCCAAACCCTTGCAAATCTTAGGTGATTCACAATCACTCTCAAGATTTCAAGAACACAGTGTTTGCAACACTTTTACAAGATGAAATGGTATTTTTGCTTTCAAAGAAAGCTTATAATAAATATCTCTCAAAGATAGATATATAAAATGGAGTTTTGATTTTTCTGTAAATCTTATACAGGAAAGATGAGCTTAATGCTATAAGGCTCAGTGTATAATTTCTAAGAGATGATGTAAACAAAAATTGAAGAACATTTCTCAGAGAATTTTTCAGAGAATAGATGTGAGTGATTATAGATCAAAGAATATTTTCTGATTTTTTGTCACTTGTTTACATTAGAGGCTTTGGTATATATAATGAAACTTATAGTCGTTTATAGCCGTTATATTCATTTGAATTTATAGCCGATTATAGTCGTTGCACTCTATCATTACTAATTTGAATATCTTTCACTTCATCATTACTAATTTGAATATCTTCCACTTGAACCTTTTGAACTGCTGCTGTGCTGGGCTGTTTGAACCTCTATTTTTGGGCTGTTTGAACTCCTAATTTAATCAAATATTAAATACATTCTAACAACATTTAGGATAAAGGTTTAGGTGAGAAATAATGTGACAAAATAAATTTTGATTCTATTTTTCTCTTTCAAATAAATTAAAACATAATTAAATAAATCATCAAAATAAATTTTGGATTCTATTTTTCTTTTTCAAATAAATTAAAATATAATTAAATAAATCATCAAAATAAATAAGTCTAACAATTATGTTTTGGTAGTTCTCACGCATCAGGATGTTGACTGTCATTATATTCATATTAATTTCAAATGAATTTTTATTATTGTATTGTCAATTACATGATGTGAATATTCACATCATGTAATTGAAATGAATATTCACATCATTATATTTACATTAATTTAAAATGAATTTTTGTCATTGTGTTGTCAATTACATGATGTGAATATTCATACTAAAACATACGAATGTGACGTTCATTACTACATTAGATGAGAGAAAATGTTCACATGTTGTGAACGTTCACATCACTATATGTTGTGAACAAGAATGTGTTGTCAATTAAAAATTTAATGAACATTATTTTTAATGTGTTATCAATTAAAAAAAAGAAAGTTCACATGTTGTGAACGTTCACATCACTACATTAGATGGGAGTGAATTTTTCAGAAAGGTGTTGTGAATGTTCACATCAGATGAGAGAGAATGTTCACATTATTTTAAATGTGTTGTCAATTAAAAATATATTCACATTAGATGAGAGAGAATGTTCACATTATTTTTAATATGTTGTCAATTTAAAATATATTCACATTATATAATAATATAAAATAATAAGATCAATGCTATTTAATTCGTGTGTGAAATTTCCTATGTCTTAGTCCTTTCCCTTCTCTCTCCTCCCCAACATTAAATATAAGGGTATAATAGTATGAGAAAATAGTGTAAATTAAGAAAAAAGACTTTATAGAATAAAAGTATAAATACATGGGATTAAGTGGGTTAAAAAATTCATTCATGGACTTTTTGGATTAGAACACTTCTAAGTGGGATTTATCAATACAAATCCCTTTAAAGTTCTTTTAAAAGGATAAGGGTAATTATCTATAGAATTTTTATTTATCTTCTACACTAGATACATGCTTGCCTTAATATCTAATATTTTATGTCAGATTTCATTTATAATTTATAATTAATTGTTTTTAAGTTTTTCGCTAAGTTCTTTTTATTAATTAATTAATGTATTATTTTGTTCTATTACTATTTGTAAAGAAGTGTTATTATTTAAACTATCCAATTTTATTTCTTCAGTATATCTAATATTCATATAATCTTGATAAAATTGAAAAATCAGACTCTAATATTAATTTAAGTATACAACGAAATATTTTTTAAAGACAAAATAAAAATTTTAAAAATTTTCTATAATAAAATCTTAATTGGAGAGGCTTTTTTTACTAATTTATAATATGAATGGGCATATATTTTATTTTTGTAATCTTTTTAGGAATTAAATAGGTTTGAATTAAATATTTTAGGAACTTAGATTCATTCAATAGTTTAAGAATTAAATAAACTTTGACTTATATACTTTAAGGACTAAATAGATTCAATTGATAGTTTAGGAACTAAATAGACAATTTGATGATAGTTATGGGGTAAAAAATATAATAAACCCTTAAAAAAATCATTATAATTAAAAATAAAAAATTAATAATTAAATATTTTAAAATAATATTATAATAAAAAAATTATAATTAAATATTTTCAAATAATATCATAATTAAAAAAATAATAATTATAACTAAAAAAAAAAAAAATCACGTAAGTAAAGATACATATGTATAATTGAATTCTTCCTCCATCGAGAGGCGGTGTTGAACTATTGGGCTACTTGTAGGCAAGGAGTCTGATTTGGACTGGAATTGTGTTCGTGAGCCAGACCGCAGGGTACAGTTTATAACTAACCGCCCTTTAAATTTGACAAAAAAATATAATTAGTTTCATATATTTTATATAACAATTAGGTGGGAAATTTTTTTTAAGGTCCATAATATTAAGATTTTATAGGATAAATGACATACAATATTTTCATAGTGGTTAGGGTTTCTCAATATTTTTTCAGAAAAATTTCGATTCAAAGAAATTTCGATGGTTTGCCGTTTTTTTTTTTTTTTTTTCTCTGTGTTTCGAAATTTCTCTGAGTTAAAATTTCTCTATGTTTTAAACAATTTTTTCTAGTTTGCTCACAATTTTCTATGTTTTGATCAAACTAGAGAAAATTAAACTAGTCTACTGATATATGTAACCAGAGAAAATTAAAACCCCGAAAAAATTGAACTAGTCTACTGATATATGTAACTAGAGAAAATTAAAACTTAGAGAAAATTAAAATTCAGAGAAAATTGAACAAGTCTACTGATATATGTAGACTAGTATTGTTACCTAAGCATCATCGCCACAGTAATGGCCATATGTTATCATTAATCCAAACATTAACCTTAAGATGCCAGAACCTCTCTTCTATCTTTTCTTCTTCGTCTATTACAACTGTTCTTATTGAACTCGAGCCTATATTTACTTCCGCAAGTCCTTTGCACCTGCAACTGTTGCTAACCTCGGCCCTTGTTTTGACTTCTTGATTTGTGATCGACAGAATCGGTGACTTTATTACCCTCCAAGTTGACCCTAGGTCCACACAGGCCACATCTCCATATCCTACATCGATGGTGTGGCCGATTCCTCCAACAACCTTACCAAAGACCCCTTTCTTAATTGCGTTGGTATTGCTGCAATCGCCATCCTCAAGATGCTTAACGTTCGATCGGTCGGCCTCTCTCTCTCCTTTCCTGAAGCCTTGCCTTTGGGCAACTAAGAAGAACATAACAGAGGAGAGAAGAACATAATAGAGGAAAAATGAGAGGTTTGGTGCGAGAAGAGAGATGATAGAGAATGAGAGAGTAGATGTTATATATGGGTTTACGTGAAGGACCTTAGAGTGCAAAAAAAAAAAAAATTATTGTAAACCTCTCCCATTACTAGAAGTTGGAGAGGGATGTTAGACCAATTTTCTCAATTGTATATTTATTTTTATTTATTTCAGTATTTGTTTGTTATCTGCATTAGTTTCGGTCACTTTATCCTCTTATTAGAAGGGAGGCCAGTGTAATTATATTAAAAGTGTTAGGCCAATTGTATTTTTTTAAAAAATTTCAGGGACTTATTGTAATCTTTTTCATTTTGTCACATTTGTCTATAAAAAATAAATGACAAGTATTTTTTTAAAAAATAGTCAATTAATTTTTTTGAAAACAAACGTAATAAAATAAAATATTACGATCATTTAATGGTCTAATTTATTTATATATATATCCTACAAAATAAACAATTTAGATAATCAAAATGAATTTCATGATAAGTCCCCATAGGACTCTCAAATGTTCTCAAATTTATAAACACAACCCAATTAAATTAGGAATTACGTGTTGAGAGTCATTACTAACTCTTATCACTCTCTAGAATATTCTTTCTAGATTATTCTAGAAGTTTCCATATGAATCTAGAATACTCTAGAAGGCCTAGAAGATTCTGGAAAGACCTAGAGAAATTCAGAAGATTCTAGAATATCCTAGAAGGTTCTGGAACATTAAAGAAGTTTGGAGAAAACTAGAGAAATCTAGAAAGTTCCGTAAGGTTCTATAATATTTTAGAGAAGAATAGAAAGCTCAAATATGTACTAGAGTAATCTAGATTGTTCTAGAGTCTAAGGAATGTATGAATGTATTCTAGAAAATTCTTTAACTAGTATAAATATGAAATGAGTGCATGTACTAAGTAATTAGACAATTGGACAATTGAGTAAAAGAAGAGTGAGTCCAAAGTGAGTGGTCAAACATTACAAGAGTGATCTAGTGTGAGGTCTCAAGGTCTTGTGTGAGGAAGACACAAAGTGTGAGTGCTTGGATGTATGTGTGAGTGGATAAGTAAAGTGCATTAATGAGTGATTGTGTACAAGTGTTTTGTGTACTAGAGTGTTATCAATAAATGTTCTATTTTTGGGTTCACTAGTGTGTCAAACTCAACATTAAGCGCGTATACTTATCTAATCATTTAATATTGATGCATTACCTTTGTCCTCGTGAGTTTACTGAACAATTTTGGGAGACCAATCCGATGATGAGTCATGTTTTGCAATGGGGTCGATATCAAAGTTTCTTGGAATGGGTTTGTCACGTAACGAATGGAGATGAGGCAAATCTGGGTTTGTTTATTGCACTCTGTTGGGGTCTATGGACAAACTGAAACTAAGCTATTTTTTGTGATCGACAGATGGGTATCAAACATACTATGGGTATGGTGTTCAAGCTATCTGGTTGGAGAGGGATTTGATGTTTGTTATTAAGGCTATCAATGATGAATCGAATTCCTTATCAAGGTGTGGACATATCTTGCAATAGGTTTTTTTGAAATGTAAACATTTTCTTCATTTTAAGGCTACCCATGTGAATAGAAAGGATAACATGTTGACTCATGAGTTAGCTAGGAGGGCAAGGCATAGTAGCAATATGCAAGTGTGGATGGAAGAAGTTCCATCTCAATTATAAGTGCTTGTAGCCAGCGAGGCTGTTGTCTTGGTGTAGTCTTGTTTCTTTTTATTACACCATCTAAAAAAAAAAAAGTAGTCACCTAATGTAAAATCATAATTACCTGGACACCCTTCATTAAGATTAATGTCATTATATAATTTTGACAAAACTTTAATTTGTAAAAAAAAAATTGAACAAAAATAAAGTCTTCAAAATCAATGTTCATGCTTGATCACCAAAAAAATGAAAATAGAATTAGAAATTCCCAATACTATCCGTCCCCCAATTGCTCTTTACAGTCTCTCCATTGAGACTTTCACCTACCAATTCGACACTCAGTCATTGAACCTGGAAGAGATATAGTTTTCGGTTGTGGAAATAAAAATCAAGGCTTTTCTAGGGATGAATCCTTGATGCTGGTATTTTGGGAATGAGCCAATCTCTTCTTTTTTTCATAAACTAATTAGGCAATCGAGTCATGAACCGTTTTTCTTATTGCTTTTCGGCATTTACTTCTCCTACGAAAACTTCATTTTTAAGATTTGGAAATGACATTGTTAGAAGTGGAACAAGAAATATACAAGAAATCTCATTTCTGCCATGCCCAATGGATAATACGTAGACATTGAATTTAATCGATATAAGCATTGGAGGATATCGACTTGGATTCAAATTGAGAACTTTTGTTGGAGGCTGCATTATTGACAAGGGATTTACAGTCAGTTCTATTAGAAAACAAGCTTATAATGTTGTTTTAAATGCATTTATCAGACATTTTAGTCAATTTAAACCCAAAAGAGTTTATAACTAACTTCTTTGTTATGGTTTGCCAAGAGGGTTCAATAATTTTCCAAACATGACATTCCATTTTCAAGGCGTTGATCATAAAGTCGCAAAAACGAACTTGTTTTTTTATTGACAATGACTCTTTTTGTCTAGCAATTGTAGGTAGACAATATGACACAGTCTTTGGAACATATGAACAACATAATGTTCTATTTATTTTTGATCTTATATTCTCATGAGTTCATAGCATTTCACCATCTTTGGTCTCAATCATTTTATGAGAAGAAAACTTATTACTTGTTAGGGTTGATTGGCCCCGTTTGGTATAACTATTAAAACAGCTTATAGATTATAACTTAACAAATTATAGATTATGACTTTAATCAAAAGTTGTTAATCTGTTTGGTGTAGCTATTGAATTATAGATTTAAGTTGCTGAGTAGTGTTTGGTATATAACCTGTGAAATAGCTTTTTCAATTAATTTTTATTTTTTGTTTGTCTACATTTCTCATAAAAAATAATAATAATAATCTATAGTCCATTTAAGTTTTTTTCTATTTTTAAAAAAATAAAAAATAAAAAAATTTAAGAGTATAACCATAAATTAACATGTCCACAGCAAAAGCTAATAATCAGAAGCAAGGGTGAACAGCTTCTCAGAATCAGCTTTTTTGAGTTAAAATAAACTGTTAGAATCAGAAGCTGTTTGAAATAAGTAACCAAACAGTCTAAAATAACTTTTTCAAAACTAAAAGTCATAAGTTGACTCTGAAAAGCTAAAACAAACACCCCCATTGTAGTGACTTGATAGTATCTGCATTTAACATTTTAAAACAAAATATCTATTAAAATAATATTTTAAAAATTACATGTGTTTCATGTCAATCTCTATAATTCTTAAAAAGATACATTAAGATAATAAGTTGGATTTTCTTTCATTAATAGACTTTATCTGGTCATTTAATTTAGGGGTAGATATCGATCCGTTGGTTAACCGAACCTAGGTTTGAGAAGATTGTTTGCCTATAGGACCAGATTATATCAATATTTTCAGCCCAATATAATAATAGCTTGGGCTTGAAATTAATATTTTCAACCTGGCCAGCTATTAAATAAATAAATAAATTAATAAATCATAATATATTAAAAAAATTTAGGGGATCTAGATTTTATCTTTATTGATTTTATTGAAACTCATATTTATAGTGATATGTAGGGGTGTGCGCGGTGCGGTTCGGGTAATTTGAGAGTAAAATTATAAACTAAATGGCGGATTAGCGGATTGGCAAATTACGGTTTGAGCGGTTTGCGGCGGATTGAAAAATATTTTAACCAACTATTAAGCCTTTGCATAATATATAACACTAATTTGTAATAAATTTCACATATATAACACAAATTTTTTATATATATGACACAAACTAATTTTACATAATATTTTTCAAATACGTAACTACTAATTTGTAATAAATTTAACATATTAAATATCTCTCACACTTATTTTTACTTTGATATTTCATTATAGATTAAAATATATATACGTATTAACTATAGCGGAACGGAACGGTTTTGAAGGTGGATTATAAAATTTAAAACTTAAACGGCAATTAGCGGATAAAGTGGATACGAATTGATGCGGATCCGTGCGGTTTTAGCGATATTTTGCACAACTCTAGTGATATGTGATTGAATTTATTTAAGAAATTTTCAATTTATATACAAAATCTTTCAATTTATAATTATGTCAACATATTTATTTAACAAATATAATGTGTGATTGAATTTAATTATAGAATGTTTTAATTTTTTTTTTTTAACACATACAACCCAATATTGAGCTTAGAATTTATAATTAACTTTGGGATCAGATTTGGATAGATGTAGAAGCCCAATATTAGAGTTGGACCAAAATTAAATAGACCCAAAACTTGTTATTATGTAGTGTCCGAGCCGATGAATATCTACTAGTTCAATTCTAGTAGCAATCTAGTGAGATTGGCTTATTTAATGCATAGCATTTGCAAGCAGCGGCCAATGAAAAATAACCCCAAAACCAGCAATAATTTGTTTGGTTTCGTTTTTCTGAAAATAGTTTTCAGAAAATTCTATTTTTTTATTTTACGTGTTTTTTTGTTTTTAATGAATTTTTTAAATATTTTTAACAATTTTTTTTAATTTTTAGATATACCTAACATAAATATATGTAAAAAGTAAAAAATTTATGAAAAAAACCTTTTCAAAATTCACTAAATACCAAAAATATAAAAAAAAAACGAGAATTCAGTACATTTTTTATATTTTTATATATTTATTAATTTTTTAAAATATTTTTTCACAAATTTTTTACTTTTTAGATACATCTAAGTAAGGTGCATCTAAAAAACTAAAAAAAATATTTAAAATTTTAAAAATATTCACTAAAAACAAAAAAGTACAAAAAAATAAAAAATTCAATTTCCAAAAACCTCAAATCAAACACACTAAATGAGTTTCCATTACCAAGTCTTGAACCGGGGTCTCTCGGGTGAGAACTGAGTATCCCAACCGACTTAGACTACAATAGATTTGTTAATGTTTTACATAATTAAATACTAATAATATATAAATCTTTAGTAAAATTACATAACCCAAGGTTTCAAATTCTTTATTTTAAAACAATTTGTATCTCCTCTTATTAATCCATTGCCATCGGTTCATCCCTTTTCCGCATCTACTATTACTTCTCCCCCTTAACACACACAAAGTGGATAAATATTGGAATACCCAAAACTAGCAACATTTTTTTAACTAATAAATTATTTTAACATATCTTCTAATTTAAAATAAATAACCTTATTAATGTGTCTTATGATCTTATCCTAAAGGGTTGTTTGCTTCATGGAATTGAGGTGTGGGATTAGATTTCATATCCAATAAATTTACTAATTCATCATTTGGTTAGTTTAGTAAAGGTTGGACTAATAATTAAATACACATCATTTCTAGCTAAATAGTTCAGAAACTATTTATTTAAGACTAACTGTCCATTGTATTATAATTTGCCCCTATTTAATCCGTCTAAACAAACAATCTCTAAGGATATATGTTACGAAACTTGAAATGTTTATACAATTTTTTTAAACATACATCGGAAAAACAAAAGGAAAAACAAGGGCTAAGCCCGTTCCCTAGACAATCCTATCATATCATATACATCAAAAGGCTTCTAATTTCAATTGGTGATTCATTCACCACCAGAATTTCCTCGGGTTGATCCGCTCCCAACTTGGCTAGTGCATCAATGCATAAGTTTCCTTTTTGTAGACATGTTACATGGTGCATTCACATTCTCGCATGATGATCTTGGTGTCCTCTACTAGCCGTGCATTTTTATACATTTTTAATGCATGCAATTTTATGCACAAAGTACAAGTACACTTCTGTAAGTGTTTTCAAAATAAATTTCAAATCAGTGATAAAAACTTGTCAACATTAATAATTGAAATTATAATCTTTTTCATAATTTTGTAATTTTTTTGGTTTTACCACTAACTCACAATTTTTCCTATTTTAAATTTCTTCACATGTTCCATAAAGAGACATGTTTACAATATCCAAAAATAAATTAATACAAACCCATCAAATTATTCTATATTATTTTTGCATTTAAATATCATTCCTCAAAATTAGCTTTCCTATCCAGTTATCTTCCTTTAAAAGGAAAGATGTGTTACTATCATTTGGGTTGTCTTACCATGCAAAGATATAAATCATATCGAAATTATTTGACATAACTTCTGTTTACAACCTGAAAATGTGGATAAAATCCAAGAGAAAGAAAAAATAAGTTTCACTAAACACGCCATTGTCCAAATGATTAAGAATTTTCCGCAGAACCCAGATGTTTGGAAAGGAATTTAGTAAGTAATCTTGGTCACATCGTTGCCGAGTTCCATAGTAAAAAATGTAATCAAATCTAAAAGAACTAAAAAGTACTCAATTTATGAGCTAGTAAATTCAACTGTACAGAAAATGAATGTCTTGTTCCAAGTAGGGACCAAAAGATAATAATAATAATAATAATAATAAAAATAATAATAATAATTATAAAGTACTGCTTCAAGCAAGTATCCAAGACAGCCTCCGACAAAAATGTGTTCGGTATTCATGGCCACATCATCTCGTGACTTTGTAACCCTGCATTTAAAATAAAATACAAAACATTGATTAGATCAATGCAACAAAACGATTACAAAATAAAATAATTAAAAAAAAAAACTACAAAAAGAATGAAGTTCCAAGTTTTGAGTTCTTGTAATCTTTTATTTTTTTGGATAGGGAGTTCTTGTACTCTTAATTCAATAAAATTGAAAAATGAACCTTACAATTCATTAAAAAATTCATAAAGAAAAAAAACATTTGGGGGACTAACAAGGCAAAGATACAGAACACACACATACCTTTACCCTTTTCAATAGCTCCTTAGCAGCAGGATCATTCTTGAAATGATCACGGACAGGCTGCAGAGTACGAGGAATGTTAAGTCATAACGATGATAATAAAATGGACAAAAAGCAGTCTGCCATTGCCCGGTGTACTAGAATAAGAAAAACCATGATCAATCTCTACAGAAACAGGTGACATTTATTTCCGGGCCAGGGAAACTGATTCCTCACAATCTAAGACACAACGACACAAATCAATTTGGCAATTTGATTTTTGCACATACAAGAGAACCACAATCAGCCTACTCATCGAGGATGATTACTGTAGTCCATAGATGTTGTATACTTCCATGCCTATTTCAAGAGGAATACTTTGAAAGATTTCAAAAGAAATGCAGGGAGTATTAGCGAGTATTATTACTTTCTTGTTTAATGCTGGTAACAAACAAATAAATTATCACATCAAATGCATGATTTTCCAACTTCCTTGTTTAATGTTGGTATTGGTAACGAACAAATCAATTATTACATTAAATGCATGATTTTCCATAAGATTACAAGCTATGTTACATGGACTCTTCAAAATAAATCAAATACCTATGTCGGACAACCAACACTTAGACAAAGGTGTGGAACGTGTCCAATACTCTTCATTGGACAATTCTTATATATTTATATTTAACACTAACATTATATGTATGTATTATTGTATAATTGCTATAAAATGTGTCAAATGCATTTTTAAATCTCACATAGTTGATTAAAAATATAAAAATATGACTATTTTTTGCCGAGTCCGCATACTCTTAAATTTGAGGTTTGATAGGTCCAACATCAAATATAGACCCACACCCGACACTCATACCCAAGTCTATGTAACATAGGTTACAAAACAATAATGGAAATAGATAAGAGATGGGCCAATTGAGTAGAAAAAAGGTATGAAGGGGTGAATCAACCCCAAATACTTCAAATCCAGATCTGGAAATGATACAAAAGATCTACAATAAACAAAGCAACAAAAATCATGGATTCAAGATTAACTTTTAATTGAGGACTAAAACCAGAGCGACCAAATCACCAAAACTGGCAATATGAAACGCAAGTCAGAGAGGAAAGAGCAGATCAGAGAAGAAAGAAAACCTGCAATATTTTATTTAATGCTTTTGATAGAGCAGGTTTCAGATCACCAGGATGCAATTGCCCGCTTTCAAAGTCTGCAACTAGTTCTTCAATATTGTTGAAGGTCCTGAATTTCAAACGCGCACACACATACAAAGACAAGACCATCAACAAAGAGCAATTATGGTTGAGATTTGAGAAGAAATAGAATCATGACACACCAGACAAACACAACAATCTGGCAATTTCAAAGAATTACAATGCTTTGATAGGTAAGTCTCAGAAAGCAGTGACAGTGGTATCAATGTTGAAATAGGATCATAGACTACTTGCATGAATATATGAATGAAATCAAAGAGAGAAGAATAGTTGACAATATCATCAGAAGTCAAAGATAACTCACTTTTCACCACCATTGTTAGGGCCACGTTCAACTTTGAATTCATGAAACCATGGGAAGATAATGTATTTAGGCCATGTTTGTTTGGGCGGACTGGATTAGCATTCCCATGACTAATAGTCCTGGGACTACGAATCTGTTGGATTATGTATCCTATCTTAACTAATAGTCAAGTTTAAAATAATTAGTTCGTATTTCAATTGTTTAACCAAATATCGGATTAATAATTTTATTGGACTATTAGTCCCATCCCAAGCTCATGTCCACCCAAACAAACATGGCCTTAAGGTATTCTAGGCATGGGTTCCCTTCAACTACCAACGGAGGGCAATACGCCTTCTTTATCTTCAAATTTACTTCAGCCTGCCCCAATAATTACATGTTACAATACTTTTATACAATGAACATGCACCAAAAAGTAAAAATAAGTCAAATTCCAAATGAGGCTTTAAGTTACAGGTCAGTTCAACACTGAATTCAGTATTCATTAACAAATACTGCAAAAAAATATGACTCCTTAACATTCCCTTTGTGTAGCACAGTATAATACCTCTTCATCCTCCATAAAGATGGAAGACGATGGATCACTTTTTGACATCTTCTCTTGCCTTTGCTGCAAACCAGGAAGCATGTCTGCATGTCACAGTAACCAAGAAAAACTAACATCTGATGACGAGGAATATGAACTCAAGTAAAGTAGGAAGAATCATTATAGGGGCATACGGTGAGACAATATGATAGGCTTGTTTTTCCTCTTAATGTCATCACAATACTCTCTCGCAAGGACATTCACTTTCTGCTGATCCATGCCCAGTTGACAGATATCAGCCTATTGAGATTAACAGATTGTTTATTAATTTGTATTATCAAATTGCTCAATCAACACACCTATCAAAGTCACCTATAAATCTATGATCAATTGATAATTATTATTTATATGTACAACTAAACCAACGGAGTATCTTACAAAGTAAATTACAATGATACAGATACTTTAGCAAGAAAGTTTATAGTTGTCTCTACAGCCCGTGCTAATGGAAGTAATGAGAGTTCACATTCATACGAGTACCACAAGATGCATATAAAAACTTACCAAAATAGAGCTTTTATTTTCCTTACTTCAAAAGAAATCATAGGAAACAAATCACACATGTGAACCCAAAAACAAAGATACAAATTAATTATTCCTTATTGGTCTCGCTCCAATCTTTTTGCAACAAGCCCTAAACAAGTTACTCCCTCTGTTCCAAAATCATGGTCTCTTTTGGAGAATCCAACTTTTTTTGATAGTACAATTATTATATTTAAAAAATATTAATCTTTCAAAATTACCTTTTGATAGTATATTTTTGAGAATATCAGTTGTCATAATTGTACTTCTTGTGTTATTAATGGATTTAAAAGAAGGGCAAAATAGAAAATTCATATTATTTTATTCCTTGATTTTTTAAAATGGACTAATATTTTGCGACAATGAAATATGAAATAAGGGACTAATATTTTGCGACGGAAGGAGTAATTACTATTCTCTTTGTAATCCACTCCCGGTCTCCCTTACCAATTGCATTACAATAGAAAAAAAAAAAACTATATCGCTTACCTGCAAAGATGACAAAACCTAGGCATCCAAGAAGAATACAACCATATACCACAATGTGAGTTGACGAAGATGTCATTACAATCACCTCAGCATAAGAACATTTTAATAGAATTAAAACATTATCACTCCTTGAGTCCTACAAGATTGTACAATTGAATGAGGTGAACACAGATCTTGCAACCATGGGTAGCTAGTTGAGAAGAAGAGGTGAATGGGATAGGGGCACGAGGTTGGTTGGATTTCTTCCATAGCCAAATTTAAATATTAAACAAAGTTTTTGAAGGCAATTGCGTAAAATGAAGTGTTTTACCCCTTGTGAGGAATAAGCATCTCAAATTCTAAAGTTTTTATATTTAGTTTCGCAAATAAATAGAATATTTTAAAGTAGTAAAAAAGTTAAAAATTAAATATAAATGTATAAATACATACTCTTCTCACCGAGTTGTCGAACATTTAACAGCAAAGAAAGAAGCTTGCTATCATTGAAGGTGAAATTATTCAACTTCTCACTCAAACCTTAGCTTAGTGCCTTTTTCTTTTTGCTGATCATTTACTTGATTTTTCTCATGGGGTATTGTTACAAAAGAGGTTATTCTTGTTATGTTTAAACATGTATACACTAAGTTTAGCAATAGTCCAAGGCAAGCTCTCCATATGCATATTTCTCCAATGTTTATAAGCAAAAGACGTACAAGGCGCACTTGACGTTCACACACCAAACTGTGATGCACAAGCCTTTGAAGAGTAATTGAGGCCAGGCTCAATAATGACTTTTAAAACTTCGGTACTGAAAAGTGCTTGAATCAGCAGCCCAAAGTAAATAAACACACGATCCATAAGAAGTGAAGGTACTTAAGGAAAAATATATCAGTACATTGCATGCATGGGTAGAAAATTTCTGCTCCCATTAACTCATCCTGCTCACTGCGACCCATAATCTGGACACACCTGCAAAGGATCTAATGTTTAGTTGTGCTAGATTGAATCCCTATCCATGAGAGTAATTCCAATTTGAAATCTACCTCGTTAACCTAGGAAGCGTGTTCTTTCTTGCAATGTCCATTACAAGAGGCCAGTACTCATGTGCTCGGAGGTTAATTTCTTCCGATGACCATAAAAATTCCACTTTATCTCCTTGGAGATTTAACCCTACAGCTTTCCAAATCTCAATCATGTACTGTCCAACAGTTTGAATTCTTTTTAAATCACCACCCATTTTGTTGTTCAAAAATGCAAACCAATCTGCAATCCAAATCTTTACTTTGAAACCAGCGGAAGTCAATTTGTTGACACTAATAATCTTCATAATACCCTGTTCAAAAATAAAATGAAAATGAGATCACACCCAATCAACGAAACTTGTTACCACAGTTTGGAAAAGCAACAATTGAAATAAAATTTTAAACTTACTACCACAACAATCAATCTTTTCTAAACACTAGTCAACAAATAAATACACAGTTCAACAGACTGCTGAGAAAAACCTAGGATTAAGAAAATTGATGCACTACCACTCAAATAATTTTAAACCAGTTTAGTTCAATGATCTTGTCAATAAGTTGAAGATTTAACCCATAAAAAAAAATAAAAAAACAAGAACTTTCTAAGGACAAAGTGGTTAGCTACACATGAACTACACAGTAAAAAATGAGCTTCAAATTACAGTATAACTTGTGAAAATCACAAATCTTCGAAAAGGTAAGTGCATTTTGATAAATTTCTGAAGAACAGACCTGGGCAGTGTGCATTCGACCGGAGGGTTCAAACCCATCGTAGCAAACAGGTTTGGGCTTCTTGGTGAGAAGGTTTAGCAACTCATTCTCTTGAATACACTCTTCCCCAACACTTCTCACGATCTTAAACTTCTCTTCAACACTCATCACCCTATCACAAACAATTCACCAATTGAACTTTCAATTTCACAATCACACACACACCTCTACACATTCTATTATACAAAACAAACATAGATATATATATATACACACACACAAGTATAGGGACTTACTCGGATGTGGAATTTGAGGAATTGGAGGTGGAGACTTGATCGGGAGACGAAATCGAGAGAGATTCCATGGTCTGGGAGGTCGGAGTCTGGGGATCCATGGGAGGCTCTCCTCTCTCTCCCTGTTCAAAAATAAAATGAAAATGAGATCACACCCAATCAACGAAACTTGTTACCACAGTTTGGAAAAGCAACAATTGAAATAAAATTTTAAACTTACTACCACAACAATCAATCTTTTCTAAACACTAGTCAACAAATAAATACACAGTTCAACAGACTGCCGAGAAAAACCTAGGATTAAGAAAATTGATGCACTACCACTCAAATAATTTTAAACCAGTTTAGTTCAATGATCTTGTCAATAAGTTGAAGATTTAACCCACAAAAAAAAAATAAAAAAACAAGAACTTTCTAAGGACAAAGTGGTTAGCTACACATGAACTACACAATAAAAAATGAGCTTCAGATTACAGTATAACTTGTGAAAATCACAAATCTTCGAAAAGGTAAGTGCATTTTGATAAATTTCTGAAGAACAGACCTGGGCAATGTGCATTCGACCGGAGGGTTCAAACCCATCGTAGCAAACAGGTTCGGGCTTCTTGGTGAGAAGGTTTAGCAACTCATCCTCTTGAATACACTCTTCCCCAACACTCCTCACGATCCTAAACTTCTCTTCAACACTCATCACCCTATCACAAACAATTCACCAATTGAACTTTTAATTTCACAATCACACACACACCTCTACACATTCAATTATACAAAACAAACATAAATATATATATACACACACACACAAGTATAGGGACTTACTCGGATGTGAAATTTGAGGAATTGGAGGCGGAGACTTGATCGGGAGACGAAATCGAGAGAGACTTCATGGTCTGGGAGGTCGGAGTTTGGGGAACCATGGGAGGCTCTCCTCTATCTAGGGTTTGATTTTTTGTTGGTTTGGCGATGGAGGGTACAAAAGAAACAAAACTCCATATACAGAAGCAACAAACAAACAAAAGCAAAGCAGCAGCAGCAGCACAACAGCAGTAGCAGCAGCAGAATAGCATCATGTCTGAACTGATCAACAAAAACAGCAACATATAAAATAACAAAAACCCATTAAAATAGTTTCACCAATTCTCCAAAATGTCATCTTATGTAACAAAATTCCAATATTTCATTTCCCTTTCCACAAATTCTAAGCAAACAAATAGAGATAAAATTTTGAATAACAGCAGAAGAAAATAAATAAATAAATAAATAAAATCAAACCCATCATCAATATATCAGAGTAACAAAAACCCATAAAATAGTTTCTCCAATTGACCAAAATCTCATCTTATCTAACAAAATTCCAAACTTTCATCTCTTCCCACAAATTCTAAGTATCCAAACAGAGATAAAAAATCAAATCAAATGCATCAATATATGCAGAACACATTACCAATATCTATAAGTAAACAAAATATCAAATCAAACCCATTAATATATGCATATATATAATCAACAGAACTGAAAATAAGTAAACAAACATAGATAAAATTTTGAATAGCAGCAGCAAAAGAAATAAAATCAAACCCATCATCAATACATCAAGTCAATAAAAAATAAATACATATGATATAGATGTTAATGGGTTACATTTTGAGATAAGATGGAAACTAACAAACAGTGTCACCGAGAGAGAAAGAGAGAGAGAGCTCACCGATCTGAGATGAAACCACAAGAACAAGGGGAGAGAACTCAGTCTGAGAAAGAGAGGATAGAGAGTGAGTACCGAGAGAGAGAGAGAGAGAGAGAGAGAGATGAAAGGCGTGTGTGATATGTTGAATTAGGGGTTAGGGTTTATATTTTATATGGAATAAGAGGTGTGTGATACGTTGAATTAGGGGTTAGGGTTTATATTTTATATGGATATTTTATATGGAATAAGAGGTGTGTGATACGTTGAATTAGGGGTTAGGGTTTATATTTTATATGGAATTTAGGAATGGCAACGGGGCGGGTCGGGGTCGGGGATCACACTCCCCGTCCCCGATCCCCGATGGCAGAAATGTCCCCGTCCTTGACCCCGATCCCCGACGGGGAGCCTATCACCGCCCCCACCCCTGCCTCCTAACGGGGATCGGGTTTCCCCGATCCCGAAACTTCCCCGTCCAAAAAAAAAAAAAAAAAAACCAACAATACAGTGTACAACTTACAGATCAAATACAACATCAAATACAAAAAATATATATATATCATCAACAAATCAACATAGCAACAGATCGAAGGCAGATCGGAGGCAGATCTACCCCCATAGAAACAGATCGGAGGTAGATCCACCGCCGTAGAAACTGATCGAAGCCTGTGGTCTGTGGTCGGAGGTAGATCGAAGTCTGTGATCGAAGTCTGTGGCAGATCAACACAGAAAGTCGATCGAAGTCTGTGATCGGAGGTAGATCGAAGTCTGTGTACGTTGCAGTCACGGATGGGCGAAGTGGACTACGGGGAGGAGGAGAAGAGGCGAGGAAGGACGGTGGTGAAGGCGAGGAGGGGAGGAGGCGACGGAACGGAGGGTTGGACCTTCGCTTCTTTCTCATCTCTCAGCCACACAGAGAGTCACACAGAGAGTAGAGGGGGGAGAAGAATGAGAGAGAGAGAGAGAGAGAGAGAGAGAGAGAGAGTGGTTGAGATAAAATAATAACCTAGCCACTAATTTCTAAACATATATATCTATATACACACAGGACTGAGACATATATATCTATATACACACGGGGATTTATCGGGGCGTGCTCGGGCCGGGCCTCGGGGCCGGGCTGGGACTGAAACATGTATCCCCGTCCCTGGCCCGAAAATTATCGGGGATTTTTTTTTTTATCACCATCCCCGGCTCGTCGGGGGTATTTTTCAGGGAATAACCGTTATATTCGGGATCGGGGGGTCGGGTTCCCATCGGGCCGGTTTCAAATTTCCATCCCTAATGGAATTATATGGAATAAGAGGCATGTGATACATTCAAACAGGGGTTAGGGTTTATATTTTATATGGAATAAGAAATGATATTATATGGGAGGGTGCATAGTATAAATATAGATTATTTATATACGGTCTGGATCGGTTCTGTCACGCCCCAAAATTTGGACAATTAAATATTAAATTAGGACTAAACCCCAATCAATATTCCATCATCCAAGTCCTAGGGGTGAAACAAAAAACTAAAACGCCAACTAAACCATCCACCATAATCTCATTACTAACAAATACCTTAACATTAAGTGTCAACAACTAGTCAAAACAACTTAAATAAAGTACGGTTACAAACCATTCTAAATTATTCCAATACTAAAGTCATAAAGAGAATAATAAATACATAGACTAATATCAATCCTAAGCTCAATAAAACAAAAGAAGTCCAAACGGCAGGTCCAACACTATCGTAAATCCACGTCACCACCGTAGCCCCAACTAATCCTGCAAATGAAGCTTAGCTGCGCTCAAACAGAACGCACCCGAGTTGTCAAGAGACAAAACGGGTCAGTATACAGGTATACTGGTATGAGTACAAGAATTGACACCCACGTGTCCACTAGACACAAACAAATAGTACATTATTTCTTGTTACGGAACAAGACAAGTAGTTCCAACCGTACCGAGACGAATGGGTAGTTTCTTGAGATACGGCGACATTTAGTTTCTTGTCCGTACACCATTAAATATAAATTGATTATAAAATAGACAAAATAGAAATAAAAATATGGTAGGTCAGCCTTGCATAAAAAGTTAGTAAGACCCACCATCCTACAAAAAAATAAAATCAGTATAATTTAATCATAAGTAACTCGCTGAATAAGTATAAAAATGCACCTTTTCCTGTTTAAATAATTTGAATTGACCAAAATTCAAAGAACGAAAGTTGTACAGAATGAAATTTTCTAAAATACTTTGCGAACGAATTTAACTGAAACTGAACAGGTTAAGAGAAAACCTTGATCTAAAAATCTCGATGGAATTCAATCGAAAAATTTGAAAGCTGAAAACGAACAAAAACTGCTCTAAGATGATTTTTTTCGAAAAAGTTCAAAACATGAAAAATGTGCAGAATAATGTTTTACTTCATTTTTGCGAAACCAATAAAAATGAGCTCGTTTCGTGGGTTAAAACAGCCTATAAAATCTGCATTACCAAAATGAATCAAACCGACAATAACCAAGGTCATCCAATTATAAGTTCTAATCGATCTTTTTAATAAAAGGTTACAACACAAAAGTTGTCCAAAATCATGTATACACGCCTCTGCTTAAATTTCATAATTTATTGAGGTCGATTACTATTTTTCAAGATGTACAAATCAATAAACTCATAATTAAATTTTTGTACCTTAACTCCACCACTTCGGCCCTCCCCTTCCGGCCTACACATATATCCCATGTGCCTCCCGTATACCTAACACCGCTCCGAAGCCAAACTTGCACGGGGATATCCCCGGATGGTTAGCATATACGTACGCGCACAAATCAAAGCACTCGTCTACTCATGAGAACGAGGCAACAATATATATATACACAACATCTCACACATGAGAATAAACATAACAATGCCGAGCATAAGGCATTCAAATAAATCTCATAATTTTCACATTTTTTATACACTCTTTCTCACCATCACTCAAATAAAACAACAATCCATGGAATCATGGTGGAGTATAAGGAATTTATCTATAGGTTCTTAATTAATTTTAATTTCATATGACCATGAGTGTAATTACAACCATAAAATAAATCCATATAAAAATCCTAAACATGGCATACACAACTAATCAAAATAATTAAAATCAATCCATTATCTACATGCAAATACAAAACCAATCCAACATCAAATAAAAATAAATAAATAAAAATAACGAATCAATCCATCCTCTAACAAATATCTATGGATTCTAAGTTTATTTTAATTTTATATAATCATGAGTGTGATTACAATCATAAAATCAATCCATATAAAAACCCTTAACCTTGCATATACCACTAATCAAAATAATTAAAATCAATCAATCATTTAAAAATCCTAAACCTTACATAAACAACTAATCAAAATAATTAAAATCAATCTATCATCTATAAACCCTAAACCTTACATACACAACTAAACAAAATAATTAAAATTAATCAATCATCTGAAAAACCTAAACTTTACGTACACAACTAATCAAAGTAATTAAAATCAATCAATTATCTAAAAACCCTAAACTTTACATACACCACTAATCAGAATAATTAAAATCAATATATCATCTTTATGTAAATACAAAATCAAACTAACATTAGATAAATAAAAACAACGAATTAAACATAAATAAAGGAAAGTGGGTTTTGTACTCACAATACTTTATTGAAGATCAAAGAATATTTAGAAACTACTTGAGTCACCAAAACAAAACTCTAATATTTCCTTTTCTTCCCTCTCCTCTTTTTTCTTTGCTGCCGCCCATTTCTTTGTCTTCTTTGATTTCTCTCTCTCTCTCTCACAACTTGGTCTCTCTCTTTTCCTTTTGATCTCCTAAACCTAGTTGAATACTTCTATGTTATTATATATATAATAACTTAAGAGCTAGTACAACCTAATAATCTTATACTATAAACCTAAATCTCAATATATAATAGCTTAATAAACTATAATATGCAGTAAATTTATTAATTACAACATTAAATGCTTTAAATATCACATTAAACCTTATGTAACCACCTAATTAGTAATTACATCATTAGATCCATTAAATATCACATTAAATCTCATGTAACCACCAAATTAATAATTACAATATTAAATCCATTAAATATCATATTAACTCTCATGTGACCACACAATTAATAAAGTCAAAAATAAAATAAGATAATAATAACCATAATAATAATAATAAATAATGACTAAAGAAAATTAGGGTCACTACAGGTTCTAATCTGGAACGGTGGAGTTTAATTCGAAACCGATCTGTGAATTACGGATTTTTAAATTTTTTATTCAGAACTGAACCACGGATTCAAAAATATCAATCCAAACCTACCGAATTTAATTGGACCAGATCGAATTACGAATTATACGTATTCCTTACTCAGTCCTACCTAAAATATAAAAATAGTGTCACGACCCGAACCCGCCCCCATGGGTTAAGGACGTAACCAACAAGTAATCCTAAGATTACCTACGGCCTCAAACCAAAGTAGACTTAACACATAAGAGTAAAGGGGGCCAAAAGGAAAGCAAAATTTAAAACTTTGTCCATAGAGCTGTGCTTACATGGCACATCAAAACAAACCATACATATGTACGTTAATAACTCACAACAGAAACATAGTGACATAGGTTCTGTACAGACAGGATCATCCAAAACTAAGTCAACCCATAAAAACTATAAGCAGACATATACAAAAAACTTCGCCAACATGACAACATAGAACAAAATGACAAAAAGGCGAAGGTGGGTCTCGTGCGTGAGACACAAGGGCTGACTTTCCCAAAACCTCTGTTGTTCCACAATGACTTCACTGGGGCTGGGTTTGGACTTCTTTGGGCTCACCTACAAATACATGAATGAGCGTGAGCGATAGCCCAGTGAATAATATCAAATAAAGAATATATATTGGAACAATATACATCAAACGGCCTTGGGGGCCCAATTTACATTTTAACTAGTATATACATACATAGACACATGTAAGTTAAGTAACTGAGGTTCCAAACACATCATACGGCCTCGGGCCCAATTCATTCGTTTCATTGTCAAACTATTACTCGTGTTAAACTGGCCTTCAGGCCTATTTACACTTTCGTGTCGAAACGGCCCCTGGCCCATTCATTCATGTCTTGTCAAAACGACCTTTGATCCATTCATTTATGTCAAAACGGCCTTCGGCCTAATCATTTATGTCAAAACGGCCTTCGGCCCATTCATTTCTATCGAAATGACCTTCGGTCCATTCATTTTTATCAAAACGACCTTCGGTCCATTCATTTATGTCAAAACAACCTTCGGTCTATTCATTTATGCCAAAACGACCTTCGGCCCAATCATTTATGTTAAAACGGCCTTCGGCCCAATCATTTATGTCAAAACGGCCTTCGGCCCATTCATTTCTATCGAAATGACCTTCGGTCCATTCATTTTTGTCAAAATGACCTTCGGTCCATTCGCTTACGTCAAAACGGCCTTCGGCCCATACATTCGTGTCAAAACAGCCTTTGGCCCACTCATTCATTTCAAAACAACCTTAGGTCCATTTATTTCTATCAAAACGACCTCGGGTCCATTTATTCATATCGAAACGACCTTTGGTCCATTCGCTCGTTCATTTCAGACTTTTGTCCACAATCCCAATTAGCAACTCATAAAGCTTATAAGGGAATAAACAGTTGGACATTGCTAAGCTTTCAAATATCGATATTACTCACCGTGATCGGCTTGTGGATTCGCCCTGGAGCTTGACCCTACACATTCCATGAACACAAAAGGGGTCACTAACAGTTCAATCCGTTCTTTGATTCACATATTCCTCTTTAGGCTTTATTCTTATCTCATTAACTCATTTACAATGCTTAACACATGCTTAAGAGCGCTTACAAGTGAAAGAGAATGGAAAACGAAACACAGAACGAGCATACAAAATTTCAGGGAATAGGGTCCCCGCTCGAGCGTGGACTTCCCCGCTCGAGCGGACCCTATAGGCCTGCAAAAGTGCTGGTTGCATCAAAAATACGCTCGAGCGTAAAATAGGACGCTCGAGCGGAAGGCTTGTCAAAATAGCTCCCACGCTCGAGCGTTAATTACCCCGCTCGAGCGGACATCAAGTCTGCAAAAAGTACTGGGAGCACGCATTTCCCGCTCGAGCGTCAGGTTCCCCGCTCGAGCGGACCTCAAAATTCTGGAAAACCCAGAACTGTGTTCTTGAGCTCCAATTCGATTTTTAACCAACAAAACATGCATGTTATGGCTCAAATCTCAAATATAATTATACTAACATGATGTAAACCTTAAATCACAACCCAATGAAGCTCAATTCACAAATAATTCACATGTATACCCCAAAATATGTCAAACTCATCACCAACATGCTCAAATTCAAACATTCAAGACTTACTCTCCCATAATTTGTACATGCATGTGGGAGATGCTCACCATTCTCAACTTAGATAGCACAAATGATGATTATAACATGAGCTTCAATTAAAGTTGTACATGGATTATACATTTTCATGCTCAAACATGCAAATTCAAGGTACTTTCTTACATGCATGCACATAATGGCCTCCAATTCAACAAAACCAATTCAATTTTCTTATAATCAGCTAACTCATGTTCTTGGCCATTAATAAATCTTGAATTTATAATTTACAAACTAAAATCCATGAGTTCACTTATCCAAGAGTTCAATCTCCCAAACTATAACAAAATCTTGGGCTTAATCTTGAAGTTCCCCAAATCTTGAGCCAAAATCACCCAAATTCTCTCCCTCTCTCTCTAAGAGCCGGCCCTCTCTTTTCTTTTCTTAGAGTTTGATCAGCCTAAATCATCTAAGGGAGAGAAATGAGGTGTAATGGTAAAACACAACAAATCCCACTAAGTCAATATAATAAGAATAAAATAATTGGGTACCAATTCATCACTTGACTCAGCTTAATCTGGTCCGAATCAATTTTTCAATTAAATTTCACCGTAGGCTCTAAAAATTATGCCAGTCACAATGGCGAAATCAATTCCGGGTTCTGTGGCCGGTAAGGCCCTCAATTCAATTTCTAAAAAAGATTATTCAAACAAATATTCCTACAGTGAACAGATAGAACTTCAAAATCACATATATTCACATAACTGGCACACAAAATTATATCAAACACATAATCATATTTAAATTAAGGACCGATTAGCATATTACGGAACATGGGTATCACAGTCTTCCCCCCTTTAGGAAGTTTGGTCCTCCAAACTTAATTTACCTTTAGCTAAAAACAATTCGGAATACCTTCTTATTCAATGGTTCCAATCCTTTTGATAGTTAGCTGCTTAGTCTCAAAATCGAGCAACACTCTGCTCTTAATCAGTCAAAGACTCAACTTTTCCTCCATACAAGACTTGTATGGTGTCATACAAATCTAGAGTGCAAGCTGCGGTTGTAAGCAAAGTCTGCCAACAATGGATAGATCTTTCGAATTCCCTGAAAAATCTACTACATAAATTTGGAGTATTTCTCCCAAAATCCAAAAAGTTCTTTCTGATTATGCGTCAATTTGCGGACAGAAAGCAGCGCCGTATCACAATTCAGTCCTCATTGCCTCTTGAAGACTTGTCAAAATTCAAACACCTCTTAGGATTCCTGTCTAAAACAATAGATATTGGGACCCCATGCAAACAAGCAACCTTATCGATGTAACAGCGGCTAATCTACAAGCATTATACAAAAATTTCACAGGGAGGAAACGAGCAATTTAGTAATCCTTCATACAATAACCCAAATGGGACTTACACCTTGAGTACTTAAGGTAGCCCCATAATGAAATTCATAGTCACATATCCCTAATTCCATTCCGAAATAGAGGGAGGTCGAAGTAGCCCCGTCTATACTTGATGTTCAACTTCGACTTATAGATACCAAAATTATTTAGACACAAATTCAACAATTTCCTTCTTCACAATAGGTCGCCAACATTTTTATTTCAAATGCCAACTAACCTTACCATAGGAGTTTGGTCCATTTCATTGTCACAAAAGTTCAATTCATTCTTCAATAATTCTGTAACTCACAGTCCGATTCGGTATTTAGTTCAGTAGTTCATCACAGTTAATCAAGGTCAATCAAACGTCTTCAGGAATTTAAAGTGGATCCAGACACTGATTCCCGAGTCAACAAGATAACAACGAAACAATCGACCATACAATGTACATAGTCCGTATATCCCCATAATACTGATTGTAAGATATAATAACATCGAAGCAGTCAATTTCTAACACAATACACGTGTTCTCAATTCATTCAACAGGTTACGGTCTATAATTCAGTTCAATATTCAATTTCCTGCTCCATCGAGTCTTTTCACACTATTTCATAGTCGCCAAAGCAGAAGGCAATTCATATACTAATCCCCATGATGTCAAAGATAATATCAAAACAGTCAGTCACATGTTAGACCCAATTTACACATCCTCAGAGCCCCAATCACAGAATATAATGGCACTGAGCAGTTATTCACAAGACGTACTGAATTCGCACATTTCCGGACAATCAGGGTTTTTCAAAGCTTTTTAGATGTTAAAACATTTACATAATACCAAAGGATGACATTCCGAACAAAACAAAAGAATAATCATCTCGGAATCGAAGCACACCCGTTCGTGACCGTCAGTGGCCGATTCCTGATCGATTAGGCAAGCCCACCCGTACGAAACCGTCGGTGGCAAAAGGTATCTCAATCAAAGGTGCTACATAGGCTTAACGTCCCCTAGCACGAAAGGACGCTCTAAGAATGTCATCAAAGCATCCCTATAACCTGATTTCCCCAAAATCTGATAACATTGAAGCAACCACTCTCCCTTACAAAACATGTTCTGATCAGTCAAAGACAAATGTTCAGTACTGCTCAAAATCAAATCAATCTACCGTCATCGGTTCCCATAGCGTCAAACAAACAAAATGGAACAACACTCCTTACGACACCCAATCACGGGGTTTGTACAATTCGGTTCATTTTTAACACATATGTCCTCAATAGTTGGGGATTGGTTCTCAATGATGCGTTTGGTTAGGTCAATCTGTTGATAGTCCACAAAAGGTCTTTCCAATAAGTCGAGTATTCCAAACGAATTCAAGTTTTGGGTCTATCAGTTTTTCTGCCAAGAATAATCTGGCTATTTATTCACAAGCAATTCTTAATCTCCTTTTTACAAAATCAAATTAGATAGAGGGTCTTATCGGTCGATCCAAGCAAAGGTCTTATCAGATTAGATCAAACAAAGGTTCCATCAAATTATATCAAATGTGGGTTCCATCGGAACAATATTAGGCAAAGGTTCTATCGTATCGAATCAGATAAAAGTTTTCTCAAATGGGGTGCATTCGGTTCTGTGAGGCTCACTTCGTTTGTTTAGGCACACGGCTGATAGTTTCACAACTGTCCTAAGTTTATCAGTTCTCAAAGTCATATCAGAATTATTCATCACAACTGTTCATATCAAAGCATTTCAAGTCATGTATAATATGGCATTGACTACATAAATTCGGGGGTAGTTGCATAAACATGCAGTTATTCAGATCAGGAAGTATGTACCATAGTCAATACAGCAATTCCCAAACAAGTCTTATATACAAGCACATGGTACACAGTAACACATTAAACAGAGTTCCTCGGTTGTCATAAGATACGGTCTGTTACACAAAGGTTCCAAATTAGTCACAAAATGTAGGTTTATGAGTCGAGCCCAGTATAGTCACATAATCCAGTCAATTTTCTACCCATCAAAATGCATGGTCTCACAATTATAGAGTTTATCATTTGGGGTGCTCAACTCAATTATACAATCACAAAGTCACAATTCCAGTGGTTTAGTCATTGAAGACAGTAACATAGCAAATCAACTTGAGCATAGGTTTAGATATACATGTGCATGTGTAGAGTCAATCAATATCCCAAAACGTATTTCACAAATTTCCTAAATGGGGCATATATCTCCAATGAACACGGTCTCAATCATGTAGGTCTAACTGATCCAGATACACATGCAGCAGATATGGAAAAATATGCCGATCCGAATCAAATAATATCCCAAGCAAAGATGTACACGTGTACTAATTCAGAATCAAATAGCACATGAGCATTTGTTCATAAACAGTATAAATACCTGGGATAGCGTTCGCAGTATTTTGAGCACTTTTTGGGATGAGTGCAATTACTCCATCCTGAGTAGCAATTCCTACCACTGGTACGAATCTAGCTGAGGCAGAAGATTTATTCACATTTTGTTCAGTTCGGGGACAGTTCTTTACCATACGGCCCATTTCACCACACCTATAACAAACCCCAGAAATCCGATAACAAACTCCTTGATGTTTCGTACACTGGTGGTGGCAAAGGTTCTCGCCGTAGCGGCAACTGACGTTGTTGTCTTAAGATCTTTGCCATTTCTTGTACCATCCTTTCCTGTCTATCAAGTCGGGCTGTGAAAGAGCCTTCCAGCTCGTATGCCCTTAATTTAACCATCCTCTCCACAAACTCTTATTAAATCATGCCAAATACCAGGATTTCCAATACAAAAATAAACACATAGTCACACATACGCACGTCTTTATATTCTCGTTTTGCATCTCGTACGTAATTAATCACATACGTAACAGATAATTGCATACTTATCAGATATCGCATGATGAACATTTACTAAGTAATTATATATTCAAATCATGTTCATATTTCACATAGACACCCGTAGGCAGAATTGAATGCACATAGACAATTTTTCATGATTTATATATTCATGTATGTGCATTATATCAAAACAAACTTGTTGTACACATTAGTGTAACAATTCATATCTCATATTCGAATCATGTGTGGTATTTCCTTTAGCGTAACATATCATGTTGGTCAAGCATATCAAGTTCCATAATGGAACCTTCCGTACCGGTAACATGTCTCATACATAGGCCACGGTATTGTTTCCCCCGGGCGAGGGCCTGTGCCACGGTATTATTTCCCCCGGGCTAGGGCCCCATGACCATAAGCCATAGTATTATGTCTCCTGGGTGAGGGCCTCCGCTAAGGATACCACAATTACGTTCAAGGAGAATTTTGAACAATTATTCATTCATACAAAACCATAACTTTACAGAGTTATTACTCACCATCTGATTAAGCTTGCATTATACTATACACAAAAGAGTCACAAGTATGTATATACCAAAGAGCATACGTATCCAAATAAGTTGTAATGCAAGCGAATCACAAACTTATAATACATAATCGTTCGCATTAAACATTTAAGCGTATTCTTGATGCTTTCAGATTCATATTTATCACATGAATGCATCCTAGATCTTATCTAGATGCTTATTGCTCTTTTGGACAAGTGTGTGAGTTATTAACTCGTGCTCTGATACCACTCTGTCACGACCCGAACCCGCCCCCATGGGTTAAGGATGTAACCGGCCAGTAATCCTAAGATTACCTACGGCCTCAAACCAAAACAGACTTAACACATCAGAGTAAAGGGGGCCAAAAGGGAAGCAAAATTTAAAACTTTGTCCATAGAGCTGTGCTTACATGGCATATCAAAACAAACCATACATATGTACGTTAATAACTCACAACAGAAACATAGTGACATAGGTTCTGTACAGATAGGATCATCCAAAACTAAGTCAACCCATAAAAACTATAAGCAGACATATACAAAAAACTTCGCCAACATGACAACATAGAACAAAATGACAAAAAGGCGAAGGCGGGTCTCGTGTGTGAGACACAAGGGCAGACTTTCCCAAAACCTCTGTTGTTCCACAATGACTTCACTAGGGCTGGGTTTGGACTTCTCTGGGCTCACCTACAAATGCATGAATGAGCGTGAGCGATAGCCCAGTGAATAATATCAAATAAAGAATATACATTGGAACAATATACATCAAATGGCCTTGGGCCCAATTTACATTTTAACTAGTATATACATACATAGACACATGTAAGTTAAGTAACTGAGGTTCCAAACACATCATACGGCCTCGGGCCCAATTCATTCGTTTCATTGTCAAACTATTACTCGTGTCAAACTGGCCTTCAGGCCTATTTACACTTTCATGTCGAAACGGCCCCTGGCCCATTCATTCATGTCTTGTCAAAACGACCTTCGATCCATTTATTTATGTCAAAACGGCCTTCGGCCTAATCATTTATGTCAAAACGGCCTTCGGTCCATTCATTTCTATCGAAATGACCTTCGGTCCATTCAATTTTATCAAAACGACCTTCGGTCCGTTCATTTATGTCAAAACAACCTTCGGTCTATTCATTTATGCCAAAACGACCTTCGGCCCAATCATTTATGTCAAAACGGCCTTCGGCCCAATCATTTATGTCAAAACGGCCTTCGGCCCATACATTCGTGTCAAAACGGCCTTCGGCCCACTCATTCATTTCAAAACAACCTTAGGTCCATTTATTTCTATCAAAACGACCTCGGGTCCATTTATTCATATCGAAACGACCTTCGGTCTATTCGCTCGTTCATTTCAGACTTTTGTCCACAATCCCAATTAGCAACTCATAAAGCTTATAAGGGAATAAACAGTTGGACATTGCTAAGCTTTCAAATATCGATATTACTCACCGTGATCGGCTTGTGGATTCGCCTTGGAGCTTGACCCTACACATTCCATGAACACAAAAGGGGTCACTAACAGTTCAATCCGTTCTTTGATTCACATATTCCTCTTTAGGCTTTATTCTTATCTCATTAACTCATTTACAATGCTTAACACATGCCTAAGAGCGCTTACAAGTGAAAGAGAACGGAAAACGAAATACAGAACGAGCATACAAAATTTCAGAGAACAGGGTCCCCGCTCGAGCGTAGACTTCCCCGCTCGAGCGGACCCTATAGGCCTGCAAAAGTGCTGGTTGCATCAAAAATACGCTCGAGCGTGAAATAGGACGCTTGAGCGGAAGGCCTGTCAAAATAGCTCCCACGCTCGAGCGTTAATTACCCCGCTCGAGCGGACATCAAGTCTGCAAAAAGTACTGGGAGCACGCATTTCCCGCTCGAGCGGACCTCAAAATTCTGGAAAACCCAGAACTGTGTTCTTGAGCTCCAATTTGATTTTCAACCAACAAAACATGCATGTTATGTCTCAAATCTCAAATATAATTATACTAACATGATGTAAACCTTAAATCACAACCCAATGAAGCTCAATTCACAAATAATTCACATGTATACCCCAAAATATGTCAAACTCATCACCAACATGCTCAAATTCAAACATTCAAGACTTACTCTCCCATAATTTGTACATGCATGTGGGAGATGCTCACCATTCTCAACTTAGATAGCACAAATGATGATTATAACATGAGCTTCAATTAAAATTGTACATGGATTATACATTTTCATGCTCATACATGCAAATTCAAGGTACTTTCTTACATGCATGCACATAATGGCCTCCAATTCAACAAAACCAATTCAATTTTCTTATAATCAGCTAACTCATGTTCTTGGCCATTAATAAATCTTGAATTTATAATTTACAAACTAAAATCCATGAGTTCACTTACCCAAGAGTTCAATCTCCCAAACTATAACAAAATCTTGGGCTTAATCTTGAAGTTCCCCAAATCTTGAGCCAAAACCACCCAAATTCTCTCCCTCTCTCTCTAAGAGCCAGCCCTCTCTTTTCTTTTCTTAGAGTTTGATCAGCCTAAATCATCTAAGGGAGAGAAATGAGGTGTAATGGTAAAACACAACAAATCCCACTAAGTCAATATAATAAGAATAAAATAATTGGGTACCAATTCATCACTTGACTCAGCTTAATCTGGTCCAAATCAATTTTTCAATTAAATTTCACCGTAGGCTCTAAAAATTATGCCAGTCACAATGGCGAAATCAATTCCGGGTTCTGTGGTCGGTAAGGCCTTCAATTCAATTTCCAAAAAAGATTATTCAAACAAATATTCCTACGGTGAACAAATAGAACTTCAAAATCACATATATTCACATAATTGGCACACAAAATTATATCAAACACATAATCATATTTAAATTAAGGACCGATTAGCATATTACAGAACAGGGGTATCACAAATAGTATGCCTTTTATTTTACCTAGCTAGCGTAAAAATAGTGTGCTTTTTATTTTATTTAGCTAAGACTTTGTGGGGGTCGAATATTGGGAGTCGTAAACATGCCGAATGATGGGACCTGAAAAGTTAAATATTTACATCGCATTCGGCCCCGTCTTATACATTTGAATCCTGACTTATTTGGCCAAATAGCCGGTTGAGTAAGGGGTCGAGTGGAGAGGTTTGCAGCAAAAGGAGCCGAATAAATAGTTATACGGTGAATCGAAAGTGGGCCTAGCCCCGAGGCCCAAGAAAGAAAAGATATAAATAGAAGAACATCAGCCAGGAAGAGGTATGTGAGAACTAGTATGCTTAACTTAGGATACAAGTTGTATGAGCGCAGAATAATCTTCTCGTATAATCATGTTGATCAAGTTTGCGCTTCTCCAAACGTCGCCGTTTTACTCCCTGAAAACAAAAACGTGAGCTAGCCGGCGGGTGTGTGTCGGATACCTCTACGATGCCTAAGTCAGCAAAATAGACAAATAGACAAAAGCTCTGTGTATTCCGAGAATCAAAGTTGTGTGTTTTTACCTCTACATAGGTTATGTTGTGAGCTTTTATAGCACAATCCTAGTAGGACTCTTATTCCTCCATGTAGAGTCCTCCTAGGAATCATACTCTTGAAAAATAATGCTTATCCTTCAACACCCCCCTCACTGCTTAAACCTAGTGAGATGGGTTTACCACGGTTGGATGACAGTACGACCGAGCTAACACTAGTCCTTTGTCATACTTAACCCAATGTCTTCACATGCAACACATAGCTCGGTTCTCCTCACTTGTACCTCGGTTTTGGCTTGTTAAGACCGAGCTAACTATACCAAGCTTCGACCGAGCTAACAAGAGCAAGGTCCTCCGTAAGAAGCCCAAATACCTCATCTCCGAATACTTTGACCGAGGTAATCACCACTCCGACCGTGGTGACTGTAACCATATTTGGACCGAACTAACTACAAGGTCCTTTCACTCAGCCCTTTTTACCGCGGCCCACAGAACGGCCCATTACCACGCCTTGGCCTAGCTCGGCCCTAATGCACATAAAAACTCCCTCTCACAAGCAATTAAGAGAGTATACACTGGCTTATCCGTCAGAGTGCTAATTTCGGCACCCCCAACCGGAGTGTTCATTCCTTTTTAGGTGACTAGCTAAGGATCACGAGCGTCCCTCAGGATCTGAAGAGTATTTCTAAACCACTTCCCCACAATTGGCGCCGTCTGAGGGAATACTCAAATACATCCATGGCAGGCGTAACGGAAGACCCTCCGATAGTCACTGACGAAACCACATAGAGAGATGACCTCACTCCAACAAATATGCTTGGACCAGAGACTGTCGCCGCAAGACGCGCCTTGAACTTTGCCTCGCTCTCAACTTCAGCGCCTGAGACCATGCAAGCGATCATGGAACAAGCAAAGCAAAACAAATAGAGGTTGGAGAACATGATCGCTGAGAATGAATGTCTCCGTCAGGATTTGGCCTTGGAAGTGGCGAAGTCCAAACAAGTTGTATGCCAAGATCCAGAATGACCTCTGAGGGCAGGTGGTCGACGACCTCGAGCCCGACAACAAGACATTGATAGCGACTCCGGCTCATTATCCTCGGAGCCCAAGAAGAAGGGATGACCCGAAACTACTAGTTCCTCTGAAGAGTCCACGTATAAGGCATAAGCGAAGAAGAAACAGTTCAGATGAAGAAGACCAGCACGATCCCTTTGTACGATGGATTGCAGGGGTAGTGTTACCCAAGAAATTTAAAGCACCGTCATTCACCTTGTACGACGGTAAATCAGACCCCACCGATCACATCTGTCATTACAAACAAGCCATGACGCTGCATGCAGACGACGATGCTCTCATGTGTAGAATATTTCCAAGCAGTTTGGGGCCACTGGCTATTAGGTGGTATTATAAACTAGAGCCGGCTTCGATCAAGAGCTTCCACCAACTCCAAAAATCCTTCAGGGCAAGGTTTATCACTAATGAGGTCCAGCCAAAGCAAGCCGATTCCCTCTGGGCAATGCAGATTCAACCGGGGGAAACCCTTCGTGCGTATTCGGCGTGGTATTGAGAGTGTTTTAATCTGGTAGATGATGCTTGCAATGACTCCATGGCCATTATCGCCTTCAAGATGGGTTTACATCCCGACAGTGCCCTCCGCAGCTCTTTGACCAGACGGTCCCCCAAAACAGTCTGGTCGTTGATGAAGAAAGTTGAGGAATACTGTAAAGTGAAAGATGACGCCTTGCGGGTTAAAGCCGGAAACGTGGCCAATAAGACGGCTCCTTCTGAAATTGCCCAGTCGTTAAATTCTGTACCACTTTAGAGCCCTCAACCGTGGCATCGGGCTAAACGAGACAAGAGACGAGATTCTCGCTGATCAAGCGACTAATGCTCCCACCGAGCAAATGAATAACTGCAAGTCGATAGCAGGCGCACAAGGCGCACCGACAAGAAATATACGGAGTTGTCAGAGTCGATCAGCGTAGTTATGTCCAAAATCCAACACCTTCCGTTCTTCAAATGGCCATAAAAAATGGTGGGACCTCTCGACACGCGAAGACAGGATAGGCGGTGCGAGTATCACAAGGATCATGGCCATAATACTGAGAGTTGTTATGCATTGAAGGATCGCCTAGAGGAATTGGTACAAGATGGTCGGCTACAACAGTACGTCTGAAAAGACAACCCAACTAAAGCAATAGCCTTAAGACAGGATTCACCTCCACTCAGCGTAATCCACATGATATACAGCCTGTCAATGTCATCTGCGGTGCATACGATTCAGTCGAATCCCGACCCTCAAAATCAACTCACTCCGGCTAAACGGCCCTATGAAGCTGCGATCATTGCTTTTGATGATTCAGATTTGGCCGGAGTGACACTTCCCCACATTGATCCCTTGGTAATTAAGTTACGCGTAAACTGATTCATCGTTGAGCGCGTACTCATTGACCAAGGGAGCACATCGGAAGTTATGTATTACAAGACATTCACCAAACTCGGCTTCTCTGAATCGAACCTTTCTCCGGCTCCTTATCTACTATTCGGCTTCAACGCCAATCCAGAATACCTGTTGGGGAAAATCACACTACCCGTTCGAGTGGGCTCCCAAACAGTGGATGTGGAATTCTTGGTCGTCAAGCTGCCATCGTCGTATAATCTCATCATGGGGCGATCTTGGTTGCATACTATGTAGGCCGTGCTAAGCACCTATTATTAGCTGCTACACTTCCCGAGAGAACGCGGCATTGAGCAAATCCGTGGCTCCCAGAAATCGGCACAAGCATGTTATCTCCTTGCTGAAAAGACGCCAAAAGAATTGCAAGTGAACTCTATTGCGGTAACGGATCGGGAGAGCCTCAACGATGTTGGGCGGCTCCCAAGTGAAAAGGCCACGGAAGCCTAGACCGAGTTGAAATTGATGGAAACCCAGACAGGTTTTTCATGGTCGGTACTTCCCTGAATCAAGCCGACAAGCAGCAGCTGATTTCCTTTCTACTTGGCAACCTTGATGTAGGACTCCATATGAGATGCCGGGTGTAGATCTGTCTGTTTCGCAGCACCGTTTAAATGTTGACCGCAAATGCAAGCCGATTATTCAAAAAAGCCGACGGTCAGCCGCAGAGCACACTACCGCCGTAGTTGAAGAGGTTGATTGGTTGCTTGATGCCGGGGCAATCAGGGAAGTGACTTACCCTTCTTGGCTCTCTAATACTATGATTGTAAAGAAGAAAAATGGGACTTGGCAAGGGTGCATTGATTTCACGGACCTTAACCCCAAAGATTGTTTTCCTCTTCCTAGAATATACCAACTTGTAGATGCGACGGCACGCCATTAGCGTATGAGCTTCCTCGATGCTTACAGAAGCTACCATCAAATTGCCTTGCATCCGGAGGACCAAGACAAGACTGCATTCCTCACCCCAAGAGGAACCTATTGCTATAAGGTTATGCCTTTTGGGTTGAAGAATGCAGGGGCAACTTACCAAAGATTAGTCACTGCCATGTTCAAGGAGCAGCTCGGCCACACTATGCAAAGGTACATTGACGATATGGTGGTCAAGTCCAAAGAAGAGCAAACTCATTTAGCCGACCTGGAAGAGACATTCGGCATTTTACGCAAATACAAAATGAAGCTGAATGCTTCCAAGTGTGCGTTTGGGATCGGCTCTGGCAAATTCTTGGGTTATATTGTCAACCACCGAGGAATCGAAGCCAACCCGAGGCAAATTACAGGAATCTTGGAGCTCGGCTTCCCTCGTTCAGTGAAAGAGGTTAAAGTTGATGGGAATGGTCGCTGCACTCAACAGGTTCATCAGTCGGTCCACAGATCGCTATTGACAATTCTTTCACACTCTACGGCAGGGCAAGGCTTTTGAATGGACCTCCGAGTGCTAAGTCACTTTCAACGGCCTCAAGACCTACCTCCGATCAATTCCACTCTTGACAACACCTTCGGCAAGCGACCCGCTCATTTTGTATCTGGCGGTTTTCGATCGGGTCATCAGCGCCGTACTGATAAAGGAGGAGATGGGGGAGCAACGACCAGTGTATTATGTGAGCAAGGCAATGGTTGACGCCGAAACACACTACTTTCCGTTGGAAAAACTCATTCTGGCCCTCGTCATGGCAGCAAGAAAGCTGATACATTACTTTTAGGGGCATACCATCGGGGTACTAACGGACCACCCCCTCCGGTCGATACTCTGTAGTGCAGAAGCATCAGGGCGCGTTTCAAAGTGGGCTCTTGAACTCAGCCAATACGATATCCAGTTTCTTCCTAGAACCTTAATCAAGGGACAGGTGCTTGCCGACTTTGTGGCCGAATTCACCAGGGGTCTTGTCGACTTTAAGTCTGATAAAATTCAACCTAAGCCGAACTGGAGAATTTATTTTGGGGACATTTGGCAGTTGTACTGTGATGGATCGTCCAATCAACGCGGCAGCGGGGCCGGAGTAGTGATAATGGCTCCCAACGGGGCAATAATTGAGCAGGCTGTCAAACTCGACTTCGAAGCATCAAATAACGAGGCCGAATATGAGGCCCTACTAACCGGCTTGCGGAATGCACATCTCCTGGGTGCTTGGCGTCTGCTTATATTTTACGATTCAAAATTGGTGATCAATCAGTTAAAGGGGGAGTACGCAGCAAGAAACGACCATATGGCCATTTACATGAAAACGGCAAATTCCTTACTGGCAAAATTTGACCATCATGAATTGAACCAAATCACCCATGACCAGAATACACATGCAGATGCCCTGGCTTGCCTAGCCTCCACCATCAACTCAAAGATTAAACGGACCATTGAAGTTGGTTTCATCTCGGAGCCGAGCATTGGCCCTTTTGAGGAAATCCAGGTCAATGTCATAGAGTCAGGACCAAGTTGGATGGACTCCATTGCTGCATTCCTGTCTTCCGAATAGCTCCCAGCGGACAAGAAAGAAACGCACAAGCTACGAAACAAAGCCTTGCGATACTACTTGGATCTGCAAGGAAAGCTTTATAAAAAATCCCTTTCTGGTCCATACCTGGAATGCGTTTATCTGGATAAAGTTGAGGAACTCTTGACTGAAATTCATGAAGGTAGCTGTGGTGCCCATTTTGGCGGGCGCTATTTGGCCCATCGAGCTATAACACAGGGGTATTATTGGCCGACAATGAGAGATGATGCCGAATGTTATGTGAAAAAATGTGAACAGTGCCAGAAGTTCTCCCCGTTAACCCATCTGCCTGCTAAAGAGTTAAGCTCTATCACCAGTCCCTGGTCGTTCGCCCAGTGGGGACTTGATATCGTCGGACCATTGCCGAGGGCCTCAGGAAACAAGTGATACTTGATCGTTGCGACAGATTACTTCACAAAATGGGTCGAAGCGGAGGCACTAACGCATATTCGGGATGCTAATGTTAAGCGCTTTGTATGGAGAAATATCATAACACGATTTGGCATTCCAAGAGCACTTATCTTCCGACCTCCACACCCAGTTTGATTGCGGCGTTTACTGAGATCTATGCAGCAAGTATGGTATCGACCTTACTTTTCCACGTCGGCTTACCCACAAAGCAATGGTCAAGCTGAAGCCTCTAAAAAATCCATCTTGGACAGCATCAAGAAGAGGCTAGAGAAAGCTAAAGGCAAATCGGTCGAAGAATTACGAAGTGTGTTGTGGGCTCATCGAACTACGTCGAGGCGATCCGCTAGGAAAACGCCGTTTTCTTTATGCTTTGGAACACAGGCAATCATACCCCTGGAGATCGGCCTCCCAACCTTGAAATTGAAAGTTTTTGATATGGGCCAAAACGACATGATGCTGGCCTTGGATTTGATTCTGATTGAAGAACAAAGAGACTGTGCCCTTGCATCCATGGCACGGTATCAGCAACAGCTCGCTAAGTCGTATAATCAATGTGTTCAGCAGCGCCGCTACACTCCAGGAGAGTTGGTCCTGAAGAAAGTACTCCCAGCTGCTAGCAAACCGGCTGATGGAAAATTGGGTCCTAATTGGGGCGGCCCATATCAGGTCGATTCGATCACGGGAGTAGGGGCATATCGGCTCAAAGACATGTCTGCAAGGAGTCTGCCACGGCCTTGGAATTCAACGCACTTGCGTAAATTTTATCATTAAACCCGACCTGTGGGCAATGATACTAGTTTTGAATGGTTCACCATGTACATATTTCACTCTTACAATACAAAGTTTTCCATTCCCGTATCATGCAATTCAGTTCAAAAGCCTCCGGATTCGGAGCGCCCTTCGTGGATATCACGATTGGCCAAATAAAGTCTTCTGATTCGGAGCCCCATCGATGCATGACACCTTTGGGCCGATTAAGCCTCCGAATTCGGAGCGTACTTCGTGGATGTCACGATTGGCCAAATAAAGTCTCTGGATTTAGAGCCCCATCGGTGCATGACACTTTTGGGCCAATTAAGCCTCCAGATTTGGAGCGCCCTTTGTGGATGTCACGATTGGCCAAATAGTCTCCGAATTTGGAGCCCTATCGGTGCATGACACCTTTGGGTCGATTAAGTCTCCGAATTCGGAGCGCCCTTCGTGGATGTCATGATTGGCCAAATAAAGTCTCCAGATTCGGAGCCCCATCGGTGCATGACACCTTTGGGCCGATTAAGCCTCCGGATTCGGAGTGCCCTTCGTGGATGTCACGATTGGTCAAATAAAGTCTTCGGATTCGGAGCCCCATTGGTGCATGACACCTTTGGGTCGATTAAGCCTCCAGATTCGGAGTGCCCTTCGTGGATGTCACGATTGGCCAAATAAAGTCTCCGGATTCGGAGCCCCATTGGTGCATGACACATTTGGGCCGATATTTAAGTATCCGAATTCCGAGCCAGAGCCGTGTGTAATGCATTTGGGCCAAATGAAACTCCCGATTCGGAGTGCCCTTCACGACGAAGGTTAAAGCATACAAATATTGAAAGTGATGCTTCGTTAAGCGGAGCCGGCAAAAGCCGTTTACACGTTAAAGCCTACAAATATTTAGTGGAATGCTTCGTTAAGTTGAGCCGGCAAAAGCAGTTTACACTTTAAAGCATACAAATATTCAGTGGAATGCTTCGTTAAGCTGAGCCAGCAAAAGCCGTTTACACGTTAAAGCATACAAATATTCAGTGGAATGCTTCGTTAAGCTGAGCCAGCAAAAGCCGTTTACACTTTAAAGCATACAAACATTGAAAGAGAAATGCTTAATTAAGTTGGGCCGGCGCAACCGCATAGACATTAAAATATGCAAAAATTCAAAGCGAGATCCCTAATTAGGCATGTAAACGTTCAAAATGAAACACAAACATTTAAAATAAAATATTTTATTAAATTAGCCAATAGGTACATAGCTGACGCCCAATCTGTGTTGGAGCGTTTACAGTATATATTCAATTCTATTCGGCATTGCCCTCGTCATCACTCTTCTCAATTTCGAAGGTGTCAAAAGGAAAGTGCTGATGTTGACATAATGGCGATGCCGACTCAACTCCTGCTCCTCAGAGTGCTTTTGAGGCTTGGAGAGCCTTAATCCACCCGTGCCTGAAGCCCTGGTTCTCGCATCGGCAAACCGCCTCCATGAGTTTCTCTTTGGTCTTGTCTATCCCAACTTTTCGGCCGTCGTGGAAGCCTTTTTCATAACCCATGGTCCTTGCATTTTCTATGGCAAACATGCTTGCCGTATCTCGATCGGCAATCGCGTGACTTAACAGCCATTGAGTCACTCTCTCCTCCACGAATGGGTTAGATTGACTTACCGCACGCGGCTCGGTGGTCTGAGCCTTCTTGAGCTCCCTGAGCTTACGCTCGGCTTTCTTCGCGTGAGCCTTCAAACTTCAAATTCTTTCGTCTTTCTTCTCTATTTCTCGTCGGGAGGCGCGCAGGCGCATGCCGACTTCATAAGCGGTATACAGCCCTTTCACTGCCCCATGGATGCCCTCTCGAAATACTTCGAAATCTTTTCGACCAACCATCGGCTGCTGGACTTTCGGTGGAAAGATCTGTTGAGCAAACTCGACTGCTACACCTAGGTTGTTAATAATGGAGTCCGCCTCCGTCATTGGTTTATTCCCCACAAAAATCGCAAAACTTAACGGTCGCGGCGTCGCGTCGGGCTCATTTCTCGGTCGCGGTCGCGGGGAGCTTCCCCGTTGTTGTTTTTCTTTTCGGGGTGATCTGCTTCGACGACTTGGGGGCTGACGTTTTTTCCGTTCCTTGGACGTCCTACCTCCCGTGCGTGTGGGCTCGCTGCTACGATTCATTTAAATGTCTAGCTTAGCCAATGTTCGCCCTTCTCCTCTGCTGTTGAAGAACAGTCTACTTGATATCCGCGTTAATCTAACCTTCTGCAACAAACTGGTTTCAATCGAGTATAAACACAATAAGTGGAATTATGGGCACGAAGAACCCACCCCATTTATCCTTAACACATGCAGCGCCGTCAAGGCGGTTTCATTAATTACTGATGGCTGGACATAGAGCCAATCGATCTTTGCTGTAACCACTCCATGAACTCATAGTATTCGGCTTTTGGAATTCATACACTGGCTGGGGCAAGGGCAGATTTATTAATGTGATTGGCTAAATATCTAAGCTCGATGCCGATCGATTTATGCCCCAGCCACTCTATAAGCTAAAAGTATTCGGCTTTTGAAAATCATGCACTGGCTGGGGCAAGGACATATTTATTAATCTGATCAGCCAAATATCGAAGCCCGATGCCGATCGATTTATGCCACAGCCACTCTATGAGCTAACAGCATTCGACTTTTGGAGCTCATGCACTGGTTGGGGCAAGGGCAGATTTATTAATCTGATCGGCCAAATATCTAAGCCCGATACCGATCAATTTATGCCGCAGCCACTCCATGAGTTAATAGTATTCGGCTTTTGGAAATCATGCACTGGCTGGGGCAAGGGCAAATTTATTAATCTGATCGGCCAAATATCTAAGCTCAATGCCGATCGATTTATGCCGCAGCCACTCCATGAGTTAACAGTATTCGGCTTTTGGAGCTCATGCACTGGCTGGGGGCAAGGGCAGATTTATTAATTTGATCGGCCAAATATCTAAGCCCGATGTCGATCGATTTATGCCGCAGCCATTCCATGAGCTAACAGTATTCGACTTTTGGAAATCATGCACTGGCTGGGGCAAGGATAGATTTATTAATATGATCGGCCAAATATCTAAGCCCGATGCCGATCGATTTATGCCCTAGCCACTTCATGAGTTAACAGTATTCGGCTTTTGGAAATCATGCACTGGCTGGGGCAAGGGCAGATTTATCTATCTGATCGGCTATTCGATGAAGGTAAATTACTAAACTGCCTAGCTATCTAATCGGCAAGTGTACGCGAATGTTTTATCCAAAGTACAAAGGAAATTAAGCAAAAAACTGTACAAAGGAGATTTAATAGCAAAGTACATTCATCAATAGCAAAATTAAGCACAAATAATAGCAAAGAACAAAGGAAATTTTCATTAATAAATTGGGCACAAATTGTAGCCATTTTACATGTGAAAACTACTAAACAAAAAGCTACAAGTTCGCATGAAAATGCCTAGCAAAAATTGTAAACTGTAGCAATACATAAAAACTACTAAAACAAAAAGCTGTAACAAAAAATGTCGCCCTAATTAATTCTCGGAGTCAGACTCCAGCGGCTCAACATCCACTTGCTTGTATGGAATCGGCATAGCCAATGTCACATCAGCAGCAACAAGGGCTTTGAGCCAGCTGTGTTTGAATTCCTGATTTTCAAATTTGGGGACTTTTTCCACATAATTGTCGAGAGCGGCGCTTTGCCCGGCCTCATACGCTTTGGAAGCCTTGGAGTCGGCTTCTTCCTTCGCCGCCTTCAATCCTTCCAATTCAGCCTCCAGTTTGGATATCGCCTCTTGGGCTAACTTGAGCGCGTCATCGCTCGCGTCTGCCCTCTTCTCAGAGGCCAATCTCAGTTGGTTCTCATTTCGCGCCCTCTCCATCTCAGCCTCGGCCCTGGCAGCTTCCATTTTTTCTCTCGTCGTTTCGAAATCAGCCCTGTTCCTCTGACCCTCTACTTCTGATTGTAAACGTCCGAGTCGTTCGACGGCGTCATGCTGGCGACGACCTATCTCGGCTATTCTCACAACCGTCTGCAAAAGAGGAAATTAAAACCAACACAATATTTGCATAAAAGGGAAAGACAAGGTCAATGTATATACCAGAAGAGCCGATTGAGCGGCTAACACTATCGCCAGCAGATCCGTCTCCGCCCGGAAAGCTGCCTTGTCAGCCGGCAATGAGACGGACGTAGCCATGCTCAACGCCACGGCTGGGTCTTTAATAACCGACGCGCCAGAGGAGATTGGCTTGTTTTTTATTTTTGATTAAATGACAAAGGGCACAATCACATCCGACTCCTTTAAACGGGGCCGTTTGTCAGCATGGTTTTTTTCAGAGCCGGCCGCGACCTCGGCAGGACGCTTCTTTGTCCACTCAGCCTCTTCATTGGTTTGCAGAACTGCCTCGGACTCGATCTGCAGAACCGCCTCGGACTCGGCACTTCAAGTTTGAGCCGTTTTCTCCACGATAACAGGCAGAGAGGGCTGATTTTCGGCAGTAGGTGGCACTTCAGATTGAATGGCCTCTGCTCTTCGCCGCGCGGCCATTCTTTCCGCGTTTCTCTTTTTGGCGAGTTGTGTGAGGCTTAACCCAGCCATGTTTTCAGGATATGCGCCGGGAAGGTCCTCTAGACCGGTAAAAATGTCGTCAAACGGAAGATCCCCTCGGCCCGAAGTGGACGGAGGATTGGCTGAATTGAGGCCGGCTTCTTTAAAGGCCAACTTCAAAGCCTTGTCTACTTCGGCTTCCAACTCATCTGACTCAGTGACCTCACCTACTTCCAGCTGCTCCGAATCGGACCACTTGAAACCAACTTGCTGCAAGTTTTTGAAGTTGGTCAAAATAAGGGCCGTAAGAAACTCTTCACCCTTCGGAATTGGGATGTTTTCTGCTGCCGAAAATGTTGTATATGTCGGCTCGTACCGAAGGAGAACGTGAGCCGCCCTCCCTTGTTTCTGAAGACTCGGATGACCGAAATACTTGAGCGCGACTTTAATTTCTGAAAGAACGGCGTCGTCGGTTAAAGGCAAGACTTTCTTCAAATCGTTTCTTGCACAAGCAAAACCATGAGATCTCAAAAATGAAGCTTTATAAATATAAGAAAAATAAACGCAAAAAACTATACGGCCACCTGGTTCACTCCTCCGTCTGGGAATAGGATTAAGGCGATCCTCGCCTTTGCCAAATTCCCAGTTTCCTCGGACAACGACCATAACATCATCGACTCACTTCCCAGAACTGGAAAGCATAGTCACTAATTGGTGGTTGGTGTCCTTGGCCCTAAGGAAATAATGTCCATGCTGACCAGAAGACTTGGCCAAGGCATAACAATGCCGAGGTTATTCCTAAGGCGACGGTTTAGCTTTATAATCCCCATTACGATTCTAAAAAAGTTGACGTTGGGTTGGGAGGGGATTAGACCCCAATGGCGAAGGACAGCTCTAAGAAATTGGTGAAGCGGGAAACAGACTCTGCCTCAGCAATTGATAAGAGGGGGAAGATGATTGTGCTTTCATCAACCCTCTCCATATCGAGGGTGCCGTCTGTCACAAGCGACAGACGGACGTCATCAGGGATGGAAAAATGGTATTGAAAGCTAGAGATTCGGTCCGCGGAGAGGAGGTCTTTCAGATGCTTTGCCATTTCGGTCAGCCTATAGGAGCGTACAAAACTAAAGGCAAACTAGGAAAAGGGATTCAAAGTAGAGAGGAAGAGAACTTACAAGAGACGGAGAGGTTCGTGAAGGATGAATGGAAGTTGCAGAGTTGAGTCGGAAGGCAGTCCAAAAACTATCATCCAAAAATGTGTGTTTGAAAAGACGACAAGATTTTAAATCATAATAAATGGAAGCGTACGAAGGGGCAGGAAGTTGAAATGATAACCAAGAGGCGTGTGATCTGACATCTGCGTTGGAAAGAGGTCCACCGCCGAATTTTGGTTGTGACTTTTCGAGTTCGAAACCAAACACCCCAGCTAACTGTCGTTAGTGGAGTTCTTGGGGGCAATTGTGGGGGCCGAATATTGGGAGTCGTAAACAGGCCGAATGATGGGACCTGGAAAGTTAAATATTTACATCACATTCGGCCCCGTCTTATACATTTGAATCCTGACTTATTCGGCCAAATAGACGGTTGAGTAAGGGGTCGAGTGGAGAGGTTTGCAGCAAAAGGAGCCGAGTAAATAGTTATACGGCGAATCGAAAGTGGGCCTAGCCCTGAGGCCCAAGAAAGAAAAGATATAAATAAAAGAACATCAGTCAGGAAGAGATATGTGAGAACTAGTATGCTTAACTTAAGATACAAGCAATTAGGAGAGTATACACTAACTTGTCCGTCGAAGTGCTAATTCTGGCACCCCTGACCGGAGTGTTTATTCCTTTTCAAGTGACTAGCTGAGGATCACGAGCGTCCCCAGGATCTGAAGAGTATTTCCAAACCACTTCCCCACAGAATTATTTTCACAATTGAGTTAAAAGTCAATTTTTTAGGTTACATCATCTATCTACTTTTTGCATTTTTAAAAAAAAAATCTAAAAGAAGCCAAAAAAATTGACTTTTAACCTATTTCCTAAAGTAGACCTTATTTTCAACATTGTTATTTATTTTTATATATTTGTTAATTTAAAGAGTCTCATAATACCCTCCAAATATAATTATTCTTATAAGAATCTTGTATTATTTTTTTAGATAAAGAATCTTGTATTTGAAGCTTTAATAAATAGCAAAAAGGCTCGGTGCAACTAAACTATATTCTTATCCAAAATTAATACAAGATTAAAAGTTGATTAATAGTTAATTTTTTGACTTTTTAAACTTTTTTATCTTTTTGTGAGGAAGTCATGTGAGAAGTGATGTGATTCAAAATGGGTTAAAAGTTGGAAGCTGTCTTTTAACTAGCTTCCCAAAAGCCCACTATATTTAGATTTTTAAAAGTCGTAAAATTTTCTATGGAGATAAAATATAGACCAGATTGTGTGTGAAATTCTTTTACAATAATTTTGCTAGAATAACTATCGTACTACTTAATTTGTCAGAGTCAGTAAAATACCATAAAATTAATAGGTTGTTTGGAATGTCCTAAATAAGTGTATTTTTTGTCTTTTTGGACTAAAAAGTTGAGAAAAAAAATATGGATATTTGGGTTAACTTTTTGACTTTTTATGGAAAAATATGTATTAAAAAATTGTATAAATAAGTGTATAGGAGAAGTTAGTGATAGAATAGGCCATACGGACAGAAGCGTAAGGGGCAACACGGCAGAGGGTAAGGGTAGGAGATTGATTCTCTCCTTTTCGGGCATAAATTGGATGGTGCTGTTCGGCCCATGGGGGCCCACTGCGGGTCCCGTTTTGCTAATCGGAACCGTTCAATGTGTAGAACTCGTCAAGTACTATATATTTGTAAAAATTCACGTTGATTGGATATCAATAGCTATCTGATCGTGTTAGTTTTTCTTGTCAACTGTTAACTATAACACCATCTATTTTTTATACAAAATTGATTTGATCATATAGTTACCGATTTCCGATCAAAGTGATTTTTTACAGGCATATAGTTTCGGATGAGTTCTATATATTAACGATTCGGATTATCAAAACGGGACCCGTGGTGGCCCCCACGGGCCCAACATTTCCGTCTAACTTAGTGATTTTATATATGTAATTCTTTTTTTTTCCCTCACACGGTACTAAAGGGTCAATTCAGTCCCGAAAATTGTGTAAATTTTGTTTGATTAAAATATTATTTATATTAATTTTTTAATATTTTTAATTTGTGAATAGTGATAACTTTTTTACTTTTTTTTTTGTAATTTTTTGACTTTTTAACTTTGTTGAAACACCCCAAACCAGGCCTAATTATAATAACTAACAAATATTTTTTAAAAAGTCACTTAGAGATGCTCTTTGAGTCCCTAAATATATGCCTAAATTAATTGTTTAAAAAATATAGTAAAAGTGAGTCCCAATTTTAGGCATTGATAGTTTGGTAAATTAGTGAGTGCATAATTATTGTAATAGATATGTTAAAGTTTATGAGAAAAAAATATAATTTATTTTAATGCATTTTATAGTAATAAAATTTAAAAATATTTCTGTCACCTTACTCTTTCTCTTTTACTTCTCTTTCTCCTCTTAAAAAAATAATTTATTTTTTTTAAATTCTGAAATCAAATTCTAAGAAAAACATATAAATCATTTAAATTTTTTTATTATAGTCATAGTTTTTTAAGCTATTTTTAAATTATGAATTTAAATAAAAACTCAAAAAATGTAATAATAATGTAAATAAAATATGAATTAATTTATTTCCTAAGTAGTAGCTTGTTTTTCACATTACAAATAGTGGTTGCGCCCAGGCTAGATCCAAATCCATGATAGAACTTAGAGGTGTTCACGGGTCGGTTCGGCTCAGGTTTACCCTTAGCTCGTCATCTGAACTGACAGCTTCGGGTTACAGAATCAGTCACCCGTCATTGACTGAAATAGGGTTCAAAATCGACTGAATCAAAAAAATCGGTTTGATAATCGGTTCGGTTGATTTCGAAGATCCGAAGAGAGTGGACAAAATCTTCTGAAAAATGGAAAAAAATTTAAAAAAAAAAAAAAAACCTTTAACACTTATATAAACATGTACATATATTTCTTACAATTAGAACGATAGTAGAGGAGAGACATGGGTTAAAGCAAAAGAGAGATGAGAGACTCATCATGCTTTTAACATTGCATCATCATCGTTGATCATCGCCGCAACCACCGTTACTCATCGCAGCAGCAACCACCACCACTACATCTTGGATAGAAAGAGGGAAGGGAAAAGATGGAGTAGTAGAGATGAGAGAGAATAAGAGATGGATTTGTTTCTGAAAGTAGACAGAGATGAGGGGAAGGAAATGAAATGGTGGGTAGATGAGAGAGAAGATGAGAGCTTTGAGAAACAAGAGAGAGAGAGAGAAGAAGAGATGAGACTGTGAGTAGGTAGGTACGCAGGTAGGTAGGTAGGTAGGTCGGTGAGAGATGAGAGGAGATGAATTGTCTGAGAGAGAGAGAGAGAGAGAGAGAATAGAAAAGAGAAGGGGTGAGAATTGAGGCAAATGGGGGGCATAGAGAGTTAATTGAAAGGTCAAAAATCTCTTATTGGGAAGAGGTAATTTCTCCCTCTGGGAAGATAATAATAAATTCTTGGGAAGATAAAAGACTAAACAATTTGTTTAGTTTCCTATGCAAAAAGATTTTTCCCAAACAAGTATCTAACTTAATAATGAAAGTGTGTATGTATGTGTAATTCGGTCGGTCGGTTTCAATGGATCCGTTTATGTAAAGCCTGATCTCCGACCGAAAATCCAAAAAAATGTAAGATTGACACTCGCAGCTGACTGGGCTATTAAGCGAAACTGTCTGTATCATCATTGGATCGGGCGGGTTGAATTGGTTTCACGGATTGTTCGGATTTTTGAACACCCTTAATAGGACTTGAAGTGATTGGGCCATGAGAATTAAAGATGGATCTAGAAATAGGTCTAGGCCCAATGGTTGGGTTGTCACTTCTATAAAATAGGGGACCATCTACAGAGTCCATGTGACACATTCATATACTTTGTGTTTTCCAGCAGTGGCAGAGTCAAGAATTTAATATATGGGGCACTTATTAATTATAATCTCAAAATTTTTCTTCCCCAATCAATAACAATAACATAATAATAATTTTTCGAGCTAATTTTAAACATTAAAAGTTAATATTCATTAAAAAAAAATTTTAATTTTAAACTTTTACAATTAACCCCAACGAGTTTTCATCTTTTGAAATCTTTTCATGATAGTATCATTGTCAATGACATCAAAAATCTCCCTCTCAATGTAGACAACCAAGTTATCATTTATCCATTCATCACCCATTCGGTTCCACAACCGATTCTTCACAATATTCATAGCTAAAAATACCCTCTCAACAGTAGCAGTTGCTACAGGCAAGATTAATACTAAAGTCAAGAGCAAATACACCAATGGATATATTTTATCTCTTCCAGTCTCCACCATTTTCTTAGCAAGATCGGCAATTCCATTCAACCTTGATAACTCACTACTGGATAGCATGTCGATAATATATGTATTAAGTTGATCATTAAGTACCATGAGCTCCACTAAAGAAAGTCCTTGGGGATAAAATTCAATGAGATGAATTAACTTTTTCTTGTCAAAACTAGAGAAAGAGTTAAACGGATTCAAATATGTCACACAAAGTAACAACTCAGTGTTCGACTCAGTGAAACAAGCATTTAGTTCTTGAATTTGCATATCCAAAACAGTGTAGAATAACTCAGCGCGATAGTGATGTAAGTTTGTAATTTCTTGAGCATTGCGCCTTTTTCTCCCTCGAGCTACAAACACATCATCCATTTGGGGAACATCAATTTCATGCTTTTCATAAAAAGACAAAATATCATCAAGTAAAGATGTCCTCCCACTCTCCCTCATCTTTTGGAGCCGTACTTTAGAAATTTGAACTAAATTCATGGCATTAACAATATCTTGATCTTTCCTTTGTTTTTCTTGCGATAACTCACTTCTAATAGCCAATATCATTTTCATCAAATGAAGGTTGAATATAAACTCAAATGATTGAATTGAGTCCAACAATACATTTGCTTCTGCTCATTGTTTTGAATTTGAACCATCCTCCGAAATCATTTCAAGCACATCAATCACTGTCGAAAACATACCAGCCAAGTTGACTAAAGTACCATAATGTGAACCCCAACGTGTATCACAAGTATGTTTAAGATTAGTTTCTTGATTTAAGCCTTGCCCACTAGATAGCTCTCCAGTATTAAGTGCCTCAGCAACTTTTGTAACTTGCTTCTCTCTAACAATATCTCAGCGTGTACATGATGCTCTAACAACATTCACCACATTAGAAACCAAAGTGAAAAGTAAAGCAATTTGATCATGATTCTTTGTCATGGCTACAAGTGCCAATTGCAATTGATGAGCAAAATAATGAACATAATATGCACAGGGATTCTCTTTCAGTATAAGTGTTTTAAGACCATTGAACTCACCTTGCATATTACTAGCCCCATCATATCCTTGACCCCGCAATCTAGAAATACTCAATCCAAGTCTGGAGAATAAATTTTCCACAGCTTGTTTGAGTGAGAGAGCATTCGTATTAGCAACATGCTCAATACCCAAAAAGCGCTCAATCATTTGGCCTTTTTTGTTAACATATCGTATTACAACTGCCATTTGCTCCTTGATTTATATGTCACGGGCTTCATCAATCAAAATAGAAAAAAGTGCATCACCAAGATCTCTAATAATCACATTGATAGTTTCAAATGTGGTCACATTTACAATATCTTTTTGAATATCAGGAGATGTTAACTTCAGATTTTGTGGAGCATTGCTCAATGCAACCACTTTGACATCTTCATTATGATCCGCAAGAAAATTGAGAAGTTCAAGAAAATTTTCTTGGTTATTTGAATTTTTAGATTTATCATGCCCACGAAATGCAAGTCCTTGTCTTAGAAGAAATTTGGCACAATCAATTGATGCATTCAAACGGGTTCAATACTCAATTTGAACTTGATAAGGTTGTTTGAAAAAAAAAAGCATTTGAATATGTTGATTTTGGTTTAACAAGTCTTGACATGTACTCGAAGCTTGATTATGAGCACTATTGGGACCTCTAACATGAGTCTGAATTTTTTCTTTTTTCTTCCAATTTGAGAAACCCTCACCAACAAAAGAATCACCACTAGCTTGATCTTCAATATCGGATTTGAAAAGATAACAACATAAACAAAATGCTACATCTTTTGCTACGCTATACTCCAACCAATTAGGAAATTCACTAAACCAAGCTTGATTAAATCGCCGAAATTTTTGTCCAAATGATTTTTGTGGAAAATTATGATTACGAGGTTGATAAGGACCTTTTTGTAGATATGCCTTATGAATTGTCTCGATCATTAGCATTATAGTCCATAATCCGAGGCTGTAGTCTTAGATCTGCAGGAAGGTCTGCTAAGTTGATTTCTATGCGACTTTGTTTTATGAAAGAATAATTATAATCTTTTTCTTGAGGAAGAGATGACTCCAACTTTGATTTGCTTTTGAAATATTTCTCCATGACTGTTTTAAAAAATAAAAATTCATAATCAAAATCACAAACCCCCACAAATCACAATCTCCAATTTTAATACAAATCAAAAAATTTAAATTTAGCACAAATCACAATAAATAGAATTTTTAATATAACTATATTATAACAAATGAAAGTCCCTAATTTAAATAACAAATGCTACAAATTAATATTTTTAATTGTAGCACAAATCAAATCTCTAATTTTAGCGCAAACAACAACAAACCAAAATCCCTAATTTTAATATGAATCACCACCAATTAAGATTCATAATTTTAGCATATCAAAAATTAATACTCATAATTTTTATTTAAAAATAAAAATCATAAATAAAGTTACCTGTGAACAATGAAGAGAAGATACCAAGGTTGTAGTGTGGTCCTAAATATGTGTTGTGTGATCCTAATCTGGTGAATCGCGAGTTGGTAAATTGCAAAGCAACAAAGAGAGATAAAGAAAACAAAAAAAATATAGAGACACTTAACAAATATTGTAAATAAAAAAAAAAAAAAATTTCATTCACTTTTGGGGTTTTAGGATTTCAGCCTGCTGCCATTTTCCCATGAATCAAAAAAAGAAAAGAAAAAGTAATTGGATTGGAGTTGTGTCAGTGTGTTTGGGTGCGTGTATTAGTGTTTTTGGAAATTGGGTGCGTGTGTGCGTGTGTCAATGTGTTTGGAAATTGGGTACGTGTGTGCATGTGTTAGTGTTTTTGGGTCAAATTGGACTGCTGTGTATATAGGCACTGCATGTAAGCCACAAACAATCCTTAAAAAAAAAAAAAAATTGAAAAGTCAGGGGGGGCACGTGACTCCCCTGGCCCCATGTCCCTTCGCCCTTGCTTCCCAGCACCCAAACAGCCTCATTGTCAGAAATGATTTTTTCTAGTTTTATTACTTAGGCCTTGTTTGGGATAAACTAAAAAAGCTAAAAAATTGAAAAATTACTGAAAAGTTAAAAAGTCTATATTATTCAAGGGTAACTTGTGGAGGAAGCTACTATAATTTTTCCCTTTGAATTCAACTACCCAAAAAGTCAAAAAGCAAAAGGGTAAAATGGTCATTTTGATTTTACTACAATATTTTATTACACATGTTTTTTTGTAAAAAGTTATTCCAAGCATACATCTTTTTTCTCTCTACTTTTTTAACTAAAAAGTTAAAAAGTGTACTTTTATAGCACATCCCAAATAACTTAGTGCAATACCCACAATTTTAAAATGTACAATTGCTTTCTCTTGTGGCTTTAATTGGCTTCTGCAAAATTTTATACATCTCCATTTTAAGCGGGTGTCTCTTCATCATTATTCTAAGCATATATTTTCCATTCCAATTATTAGAAATCTATATTATTGAAAGTGATATGACACTTTGTGTTCAATAGATTTCTAACATTTTTTCATATTTCATAAATCAACATTACTCTCACAGTATACATTGATATGAAAATTAATATCTTGCCCATTGCTACAATATTTCAAAGCAATTATAAACCACATATTTGTGTGTGACTCATATTTATGTGAATTTCACACGAATGGCTTTGTTTGGTGCAATTGTTAATAGGATATTTGCAAAATTTTTTACGTTATTTGAGATATTTTTATTGCAATTAAGATTTTTGACCTAGTGATCGGGTAGCACACGTTTATAATGTGAGATTATGAGCTCAATCCTTATGGAGAGAAATTTGATACCATATTTGTGTTACCCCCTTCTCCTACTAAAAAAAAAAAATAAAATCAAAAACTATTTTTATTGCATAAGTGATTATATAAAACAATGCCTAAAAGTTAACATTAATGCTGAGTATTATATCTAATTGATATATTTATTAATATGTGTGTTTGTGGTCTTAACATTATTATTGAAAAGTTAATGTCATTTTCATATCATCAAAACCAGACACATAGGCTGTGTTTGGTTTGTGTTTTAAGATAAATTTTTTAAATTTTTTTTGAGGACAGAGTATAGAATTTTTTTTAGTTTGTTTGATTGTATATTTTGAAAATAGTTTTGGAGTTTAGGAGTTTGGGATGATTTGATATTTTGTTGTAGTTGAGTAGATGTGTGTGAAAAAAAAGTGATTGAGAAGGAGAGATGAGAGAGAAAAAGTGATTGATTGATGCGTAGATAGAGAAAGTGATTTTGAAATTTTTTTTTGAAAAAATTTAAACCAAACAAAATTTAAAATTTTTTTCTCAAAAATTATATCTTAAGATACAAATCAAATGAAACCATAGTAACTATGAATGAATATAGCAGAATTGATTGAGGGGGGAAAATGTTGACATCAATAACATGTTTAGAGTTGAAAAATAAGAAAACTTAAAAAGAATCAAACAGTACTATCATGACCCGAACCCGCCCCTATGGGTTAAGGCCATAACCAGCTAGTAATCACGAGATTACCTACGACCTCAAACCAAATAAGACAAAACTCATCAGAGTAAAGGGGCCAAACGGAAGCAAATTTGAAACTTTGTCCATAGAGCCGTGCTTATTTGCACATCATAACATTCCAAACATACGTATGTTAATAACTCACAACAGAAAGTATAGTAACATTAAGTTCTATACAGACAGGATCATTCAAATCTAAGCCAGCCAAAACAATGCTATATACAGACGTACACCAAAGTCCTCGCCAACATGACAAAATAACATGGAATGGCAGAAGGACGAAGACGTGTCTCGTGCATGAGACGCAAGGGCTGACTCTTCAAAACCTTAGTTGTTCTATACAGACTTCACTGGGGCTGGGTTTGGACTTTTCTTGGCTCACCTACAAACACATGAATAAGCGTGAGCGAAAGCCTAGTGAATAATATCAAATAAAGAATATACATCGGAATAATATACATCAAACGGCCTTGGGCCCAATTTATATTTCTACTAATACATACATACATAGACATGTAAGTTAAGTAACTGCGATTCCAAACACATCATACGGCCTTGGGCCCAATTCATTAGTGTCAAACTGTTATTCGTGTCAAACTATTATTCGTGTCAAACTGGCCTTTGGCCTTTTCAAACTTCCATATCAAACTAGCCTTTAGGCCTATCAAACTTTCATTCATGTCAAACTGGCCTCTAGCCCATTCATGCATGTCAAACTGGCCTTTGGCCCATTCATTCATGTCAAACTTTCATTTGTGTCAAAACGGCCTTTGGCCCAACCATTTGTGTCAATCGGCCTTCGGCCCAATCATTCATGTCAATTGGCCTTCGGCCCAATCATTTATGTCAACTGGCCTTCAGTCCAATCATTTATGTCAATCGGCTTTTGGCCCAATCATTTATGTCAATCGGCCTTTAGCCTAATCATTTATGTCAATTGGCCTTCGACCCAATCATTTATGTCAATCGGCCTTCGGCCAAATCATTTATTCTTACAACCATTGTCCACCAAACGAATCAATGAACTTATAGGACTTACATAGAAGTAAGCAATTTGGACAACAACATAATTCAGATATCTTTGTTAAGATATTACTCACAGTGATCGGCTCGTGGATTTGTCCTGGAGCTTGACCCTACACATCATATAACACATATGGGTCACAAACGATTCAATCCGTTCTTTAATTCACAAATTCCTCTTTAGGCTTCATTCTTATCTCTTTAACTCAATTACAATGCTTAATGCATGCCTAAGAGTGCTTGCAAGTGAAAGAGAATGGAAAACGAAACACAGAACGATCGTACAAAATTTTTAGAAACAGGGTCCCCACTCGAGCGGACCCATGAGGTCTGCAAAAGTACTGGTTATGTCATTTTTACGCTCGAGCGTGGAACTTGGATGCTCGAGCGGAAGTCCATATTACATAGCTCCCCGCTCGAGCGTGGCTTCATCGGTCGAGCGGATATCATGGTCTGCAGAAAATACTGGGAGCACGAAATTCACGCTCGAGCGGCGGTTTCCCCGCTTGAGCGGACATCAAATTTCTGGGTTTTTCAGAATGTGTTCTTGAGCTCAAATTCGACATTTCAACCACATTCCTTGCATATTATGGCTCAAATCTCACATATGCTTGTACTAACATGGTACCAACACCAAATTACAACACAGTGGAGTTCAATTTCACGAATTGATCACATGCATGCCCCAAATTAACTCAAACTCATGCATTCAAGGTTCCCATTTCTAATACACAATATGCATGCCCATTTTGACTATCATATTCACTTCTAATGATGCCATTAGTGCTCATTCCCATGAAACTCAACAAAAACATGCTTGCATGTGGGATTACACTTCCAATCTTTCATAATTTACAATTTACATGCTAGATTTTGTGATTCCATAGGTATTCTTTACATGAATGCACATATCAAGCTTTGATTCCAACAAAACCAACTCAACTCATGCTCTTGGTTACAAACAAACCTTGAACACACAAGATTACACATTAAACTCATGAATTCAAGAATCAATTGCTTACCTAGAAGCCCAATCTATGGTTAATTCTTGAACTAGACTTCAAATATCCAAGCTTGAGTCAAAATTGCACAAGTTTCTCCCTTCTATCTCTATGGCCGGCTCCTTCTCTCTCTCACGGCACCAAGATCAGATTTTTTTTTGAGTTCAAAAGAGGCAATGAGAGTGTATATGGCCTCACACATAAGGCCCCACTATCTATTATTTAATAACATTAAATAATTAGGCACTAAATCATCAATTTAATCAACTTAATCTGGTCTGAATCAATTTTTCAATTAAATTTCACCGTAGGCTCTAAAAATTATGCCAATCACAATGGCGTAATCAATTTCAGGTTCTGTGGCCGATAAGGCCTTCAATTTAATTCCCAAAGCAGATAAGCAAACAAATATTCCTACGATGAACAGATAGAAATTCAAAGTCACACATTTTTACATAATGGCACCCAAAATCATGTTAAACATATAATCAAACTTATAATAAGGACCAATTAGCTAATTACGGAACTTTAGGAAGTTTGGTCCTCCAAACTTATTTCACCTTTAGTCGAAAACAATTCGGGACGCTTTTCGTTCAACGTTTCCAGTCCTTTTTGATAGCCATTTACTTGGTCCCCAAATCAAGCAACACTCAGTTTTCAATCAGTCAGAGACTTACTTTTTTCTTCCATACAAGGCTTGTATGGTGCCATACCGAAACTAGAGTGCAAGCTGTTGTTGTGAGCAAAGTTTGCCAACAACGAATAGACTTTCCAGATTCCTTGAAAGATCTGCTGAATATATTTGGAGCATTTCTCCCAAAAGTTCTTTCTAATTATACATCAATTATCGGATGGGAGGTATTGCTGACTCTCAATCCAGTTCTCATCGCCTCTAGTTCACCAATTGCCCTCTTGAAGGTCGGTTACCAACATATTTATTTCGGATGCCAGCTAACTCTATCACAGAAGTTCGGTCTATTCCCTTGTCACAAAAGTTCAATTCATTATTCAATAATTCCACAATTCACAATCCGATTCGGTATTTAGTTCAGTGACTCATCACAGTTATCTAAGGTTAACCAAAAGTCTTTAGGAATATGAAGTGGATCTAGATACGGATTCCCGAATCAACAAAGGTAGCATCGAAGCGATCAATTTCTAACACAATACACGTGTCCTCAATTCATTCAACAGTTTACGATTTACAATTCAGTCCACATTCAATCCCCTGTTCTATCGAGTCTGTCCATACTATCTCATAGTCGCCAAAAGCAGAAGGCAATTCGTCTATTAATCCCCATGATGTCAAAGATGATATCAAAACAGTCAATCACATGTTAAACACAATTTACACATCCTCAGAGCACTAATTACAGAATATAATGGCACTGAGTAGTTATTTACGTAAGGCGTAATGAATTCACATACTTTTAGACAATCAGGGCTTTTAAAAGCTCCTTTGATGCTAATAACATCCACATAATACCAAAGAATGACATTCTGGTAAAACAAAGAAATAATCGTCTCGGAATCAAAGCACACCCGTTCATGACCGTCGGTGGCAAACTCGAGATCGATTAAACAAACCCACCCGTACAAAACCGTCGGTGGCAAAAGAGATATCTCAACAAGGGTGCTACATAGGCTTAACGTCCCCTAGCATGAAAGGACGCCCCAAGAATGTCATCAAAACAAACATAATAGCACTTATCATATCCTGGTTTCCCAAATTCTGATAACATTAAAGCAGCTACTCTCCCATATAGGACATATTCTGATCAGTCAAGGACAAATGTTCAATACCATTTACAATCAAATCAATCCGCTGTCATCGGTTTCCATAACGTCAAATGAGCAAGAGCATGATAGCACACAAGCTTTGTTTCTTACGACACCCAACCATTGGATTCGCACAACCCAGTTCATTTTTAACACAAATGTCCTCAATAGTTGAAGGTTGGTTCTCAACGGTGTTCATGGTTGGATCAATCTGTTGATAGCCCACCAAAGGTCTTTCAAATAAGTCAAGTATTCCAAATGGATTCAAGTTTTGGGTCTATCAGTTTTTTTGTCAAGAATAATCTGGCTATTTATTTACAAGCAATCCTTAATCCCCCCTTTACAAAACCAAGTTAGATAGAGGGTTTTACCAAATTGATCTTGGCAAAGGTCTTATCAAATTAAATCAAACAAAGGTCCCATCAAGTCGCATCCAATGAGGGTTCTAACAAGGCCATATCAGTCAAAGGTTCTATTGGATCGAATCAGATAAAAGTTTTCTCAATAGGGTACATTCGGTTCTGTAAGGCATACTCCGTTTGCTTAGGTACATGGTTGATAGTTTCACAATTGTCCTAAGTTCATCAATCCTTAAAGTCATATCGAAGTCATTCATCACATCCGTTCATATCAAAGTATTTCAAGTCAGGTACAATATAGCATTGCCCACATAAATTCAGGTATAGTTACGTATGCATGCAGTTATTCAGATCAGGAGGTATGTACCATAATCACTACAGTAGTTCCCAAACAAGTCTTATATGCAAATATATGGCACATAATAACACATTAAACAAAGTTCCTCAGTTGTACATAAGATAGGGTCCGTTACGCAAAAATTCCAAATTAGTCACAAAACGTGGGTTAATGAGTCGAGCCTAGTATAGTCACATAATCCAGTCAATTCTCTACCAATCAAAATACATGGTCTCACAACTTTAGAGTTCGTCCTTTAGGGTGCTCAACTCGGTCACACAATCACAGAGTCAATCAATATCCCCATACGTATTTCACAACTTCCCAAATGGAGCACGTATATATATTCAATAAATACAATCTCGATCTTGTGGGTCTGACCGATCCAGACACACAGGCGGCAAATATGAAAGGACATGCTGATCCGAATCAAACAATACCCCAAGTAAAGGTGTACACATGCACTAATTCAGAATCAATCACATATAGGCATTCGTTTAGAAACAGTATAGATACCTGGAATAATGGTTGCAGCATTCTGAGTACTTTCTGAGACGAGTGCAATTACTGTATCTCGACTAGTAATTCCTACCATTGATACGAATCTAGCTGAGGTAGAAGATTTATTCACATTTTGTTCAGTTCGGGGACAGTTCCTTACCATATGGTCCGCTTTACCACACCTATAACGAACCCCAGAGATCTGATAACAAACTCCTCAGTGTTTTTACACTGGTGGTGGCAAAGGTTCTTGTCGTAGCGGCAACTGGCATTGTTGTCTTAAGATCTCGGCCATTTCCTGTACTATTCTTTCTAGTCTATTAAGTCGGGCTGTAGAAGAGCCTTCCAGCTCGTATGCCCTTAATTTATCCACACTCTACACAAATTCTTATTAAACCTTGCCAAACACTGGGATGCCCAATACAAAATAAACAGAGATACACATGCATACATTCACACATAGGCACATTTAATCACATACGTAACAGATGATTGCACACTTATCAGATATCGCATGCTGAACATTTACTAAGTAGTTATATACTCAAGTCATGTTCATATTTCACATAGACACCCATTTACGGAATCGAATGCACATAGGCAACTTTTCATGATTCATATGTTCATGTATGTGCATTATAACAAAACAAACTTGTTGTACACGTTAGTGTAACAATTCATATCTCACATAATCACATGTTTTCAACATATGATTAAACTTGCATTATGCTTTATACAAAAAATTCACAGGTATGAATATACTAAAGAGCATACATATTCAAATATTTTGCAATGCAAGCAATTCACAAACTTATATCACATAATCGTTCATATCAAAACATTTAAGCATGTTCTCGATGCTTCCAATTTCATACTTATCATATGAATGCATCCTAGATCTTCTCTAGACGCTTATTGCTCTTTTGGACAAGTGTGTGGGTTATTAACTCGTGCTCTGATACTACTCTGTCCCGACCTGAACCCGCCCCTATGGGTTAAGGCCATAACCGGCCAGTAATCATGAGATTACCTACGGCCTCAAACAAAATAAGACAAAACTCATCAAAGTAAAAGGGCCAAACGGAAGCAAATTTGAAACTTTGTCCATAGAGCCGTGCTAATATACATATCATAACATTCCAAACATACGTATGTTAATAACTCACAACAGAAAGTATAGTAACATTAAGTTCTATACAGACAGGATCATTCAAATTTAAGTTAGCCAAAACAATGCTATATACAGACGTACACCAAAGTCCTCCCCAACATGACAAAATAACATAGAATGGCAGAAGGACGAAGACGTGTCTCGTGCGTGAGACGCAAGGGCTAACTCTCCAAAACCTTAGTTGTTCCATACAGACTTCATTGGGGCTGGGTTTGGACTTTTCTTGGCTCACCTACAAACATATGAATGAGTGTGAGCGAAAGCCCAGTGAATAATATCAAATAAAGAATATACATTGGAACAATATACATCAAACGGCCTTGGGCCCAATTTATATTTCTACTAATACATACATACATAGACATATATAAGTTAAGTAACTGCGATTCCAAACACATCATACGACCTTGGGCCCAATTCATTAGTGTCGAACTGTTATTCGTGTCAAACTAGCCTTTGGCCTTTTCAAACTTCCATATCAAACTGGCCTTTAGGCCTTTCAAACTTTCATTCATGTCAATCTGGCCTCTGGCCCATTCATGCATATCAAACTGGCCTCTGGCCCATTCATGCATGTCAAACTTTCACTTGTGTCAAAACGGCCTTTGGCCCAACCATTTGTGTCAATCGGCTTTCGGCCTAATCATTCATGTCAATCGGCCTTCGGTCCAATCGTTTATGTCAATCGGCCTTCGGCCCAATCATTTATGTCAATCGGCCTTCGACCCAATCATTTATGTCAATCGGCCTTCAGCCCAATCATTTATGCCAATTGGCCTTCGGCCCAATCATTTATATCAATCGGCCTTCGGCCCAATCATTTATTCTTACAACCATTGTCCACCAAACGAATCAATGAACTTATAAGACTTACATAGAAGTAAGCAATTTGGACAACAACATAATTTAGATATCTTTGTTAAGATATTACTCACAGTGATCGGCTCGTGGATTTGCCCTGGAGCTTGACCCTACACATCATATAACACATATGGGTCACAAACGATTCAATCTGTTTTTTAATTCACATATTCCTCTTTAGGCTTCATTCTTATCTCTTTAACTCAATTACAATGCTTAATGCATACCTAAGAGTGTTTGCAAGTGAAAGAGAACGGAAAACGAAACACAGAACGATCACACAGAATTTTCAGAAACAGGGTCCCCGCTCGAGCGTGTACTTACCCACTCGAGTGGACCCATGAAGTCTGCAAAAGTACTGGTTATGTCATTTTTACGCTCGAGCGTGGAACTTGGACGCTCGAGCGGAAGTCCATCTTACATAGCTCCCCGCTCGAGCGTACACTTCACCGCTTGAGCGGATATCATGGTCTGTAGAAAATACTGGGAACACGAAATTCACGCTCGAGTGGCAGTTTCCTCGCTCGAGCGGACATCAAATTTTTGGGTTTTCCAGAATGTGTTCTTGAGCTCAAATTCGACATTTCAACCACATTCCTTGCATATTATGGCTCAAATCTCACATATGCTTGTACTAACATGGTACCAACACCAAATTACACCAAATCACATGCATGCCCCAAATTAACTCAAACTCATGCATTCAAGGTTCCCATTTCTAATACACAATATGCATGCCCATTTTGACTATCATCTTCACTTCTAATGATGCCATTAGTGCTCATTCCCATGAAACTCAACAAAAACATGCTTGCATGTGGGATTACACTTCCAATCTTTCATAATTTACAATTTACATGCTAGATTTTGTGATTCCATAGGTATTCTTTACATGCATGCACATATCAAGCTTTGATTCCAACAAAACCAACTCAACTCATGCTCTTGGTTACAAACAAACCTTGAACACACAAGATTACACATTAAAGTCATGAATTCAAGAATCAATTGCTTACCTAGAAGCCCAATTTATGGTTAATTCTTGAACTAGACTTCAAATATCTAAGCTTGAGTCAAAATTGCACAAGTTTCTCCCTTCTATCTCTATGGCCGGCTCCCTCTCTCTCTCAAGGCACCAAGATCAGATTTTTTTTGAGTTCAAAAGAGGCAATGAGAGTGTATATGGTCTCACACCTAAGGCCCCACTATCTATTATTTAATAACATTAAATAATTGGGCACTAAATCATCAATTTAATCAACTTAATCTGGTCTGAATCAATTTTTCAATTAAACTTCACCGTAGGCTCTAAAAATTATGCCAATCACAATGGCGTAATCAATTTTGGGTTCTGTGGCCAATAAGGCCTTCAATTTAATTCCCAAAGCAGATAAGCAAACAGATATTCCTACGGTGAACAGATAGAAATTCAAAGTCACACATTTTCACATAATGACACACAAAATCATATTAAACATATAATCAAACTCATAATAAGGACCAATTAGCTAATTACGGAATAGGGTTATCACAAGTATGAACCATAAATGATCAGATGGGAATATCCTCAAAACGAAACCATAATAACTATGAATGAATATAGTAAAATTGATTGAGGGGGGGAAAATGTTGACATTAATAACATGTTTAGTGTCGAAAAATAAGAAAACTTAAAAAGAATCAAACAGTACGAGTCATAAGTGATCAGATGGGAATATCCTCAAAACTAAGCCCATGCCTATTCTACATGTCCACACCACCTTGTACTAAGTTGGGACCATTATTATTATTATTATTATTATTATTATTATTGTTTTTTATTTGAATGTGGCTAGGATGATGACTACTAAGGTCTCGTTTAACAATTCAATATTTTAGTTTAAAAGTTAAAAGTTATTAAAAAATTAAAAAATCAATAAATTATACCAAAAAGTCAAAGATTCTATTTTCTCTTTACTTTTTGTACATATTTTCGTAAAAAACTAAAAGTCATTTCAAATATAATTTTTTTTAATCTCATATTTTAGTAATATTAAAAATTATTAAAATAGTCTGTTCCAAATGAAACCTAAATGGAAAAAAGATGCAAGCCATCCAAGACCATAATTTTTAGGGCTGTTCAAAAATCCGTTCAAACCGATAATCCGGACCGAACTAGACCGAATCATACGGTTTGGTTCGGTTCTATTAAGAATTGGTTCGGTTTCGAATTAAGAAATATGAGAACCATAAAAACGGTTCGGTTAATAGATTTTATGAAAAAATCGCGGTTCAAACCGAACTGAACCGAACCGAATTTTAAAAGATACATATATATATAATATCAAGTTTTATTTTTATTAATTGGTTTTTTATAATTTTAATGATATTAGGATGGTATAGATAAGTAATATTGAGTAATGCCTTAATATTATTAGTTTTTATCATGAGTTAAATGTAATTAGTTTGAGTAATTATTTTGCTAATATTAACAATTTATTCTTGTAAATAGAAATTTTTGGAACCGTAAACCAAATCGAAACCGAACCGGTTTTTCGGTTTGGTTCTGGTCCGGTTTTACAAGTGTAATGGTCTGGTCTGGTTCTCAAAATCACAGAACCGTTAGGATCGGTTCGGTTCTTGAATTTTCTCAGAACCGAACCAATCCGGACCGTGTACACCCCTAATAATTTATTTATTTATTTATTTTTATTTTTTTCAAGCTTCCACAACCTTCCAATTGAACTGGCAAACATTTGTTTTCACCGCTTTAAATGCACTCCCCCTCCTAAGGGACAGTTCCCTAGCTTTGAATGAGATCACACAATAGAGTGGTCATCACTTGGAATATCCTCTAATAACATATATGAGCATAGATATTCAAATTAAAAGTTAATTTGAAAGTGATTGAGGTGGTTTGCATTGATTTATCAGTGTTTGAATGAGCTCGTAATGTTGGCCAATTAGTGTCAATCGACTCATCGATTTCATTAATTTCACTTTCACCTTGAATATGATGGTTTGTGTCTTCCTATGGTCCCAACATCAGTTAACTTGATAGTTATTGACGTAGGTGGGCCTATAGGAGCTGTTGGCCCACCACTTATGGCCCAATCCATGATTCAAATACTAAAGCCCAACTTTCCTGGAACCCAACGCTACACTAAGCACCAATGATATCTAAACACTTGGCAAATGAAGAACGAGCCACATCAGTAGACAAAGATCCTACAGAGTTATTGCACCACACATCATCCATTAATGAGTTTCCCTGCAGCATTTATTACGATAACCCTTCACGTCGGAATAGAACAGCCTCACCATGAACAAGGCAAACTAGAACATAGACTTTCGGCCAACATGACAGCTCGGAGTGGACAAGGAAATGATCAGCAAAGGATATAAGCAGGCTTCTAAGACAAAGAAAAGGTAAAGTTCTCTATCTTCATCCTATCTTTACATTCCATCACTCTCACTTCTCTAACTTGATCGTCGGAGGGTTCGCTGGGGGACTCCCATTCCTCGTTGGACTCTTGTGCAGGTTTTTCAGCGGCTAGCGATCGGACAACTGTGTGATAGGCCTGGATCAACTCGACCCGTTACCCAGAAGCAAGCAGTAACATCAGTTGGTGCTGTCTGTGGAAATCTTTCACTCCGTGTGGCAACTGTGCTCATTGTCGCCGGAGACCCATTCCCAATAATTCCTATCTGCCACCTACCATGGTAGATGGTCACAACTAGATCCATGGCTTCTCAACACAACGTTGTCGACCCCCAAGCCGACCCTCCTAACCCAAACAACCCACCTCGGTATTTCACAGAACTCACTAACAGCATTAACCGTCTAGCCGAGCAAAACCAAGCCCTGACCAACGCTTTGCTCCAACGAGACCTCCCTATACCTCCTCCACCACCTCAAGACATCCCACCCAACTGAGAATAAACCCCGAGCCATCCCTTCCAACACTCCCATCCCTCCAACTTAGAGGATTTGCTACCCCCGCTCCCAGATATGAACTCGTCGCCCTGGGCTCCACATCTACCAGTCCAAGCACCTGCTCCCAAGGCAGAGGCTAGTAGTGTCCAGCCTCCATTCCATTTTGGTGTTGACAATGTTCCTATCTGGGATGCTGAAACTCCAGCTCCAAGGAGTCACGCAGAACATGCAAAATAAACCCTCCACCACAGTCAACTCATCGTTTGTCGCCTCCATCAGGGACAAACCCCTACCTCCTAAGTTAAAAATGCCCTCGATCGACTCTTTCGACGGTACAACGGACCTAGTCGACCACCTGGAGACTTACAGGACCCTGATGGTCCTTCATGCATTCCCCGATGAGATCATGTGTCGGGCTTTCCTTGTAACACTTAAGGGGTCAACCCGACTGTGGTTTAGTCAGCTGCTGACTGACTCTGTCTCTACTTTCCAGCACTTGAGTGACTCATTTCTCAGCCACTTCATTGGTGCCCAGCACCAACGGCGTTCGGAAACCCAACTCCTCAACATTCGTCAGACGGAAGGGGAGTCGCTGCGCAGCTTTGTCACCCGCTTCAACACCAAAGCCTTGTAGGTGGCAGAAAACGATGACAAGGTCATTCTCACGGCTTTCATGGCCGTCTATGATCTTCCGATTTCCTTTTCTTCCTCTCCAAAAACCCTCCAACCTCCATGGCAACTCTTATCTCCAAAGCCTAAAAATACATGAACGTCGAAGATTTCTTAGCCGCCTAACAGGATTCCACAACCAAAAACCCGACCCCCAAAGAAAAGAGAAAGGACTCTGAAACCAGAACCACCCAGTACACACAGCAAACACCCCAGTATACTGACCGACCTGCTCGAACCGATACATTGGCACCTATCCGACCGCCCGGTCGGTTCGAGCGATACACTCCCCTCAATTCCCCCATGTAACAAGTCTTGAACCAGATCCAACGAGATTATCCCTAAAATGGCTCCAACCATCTCGGTCTCCCTCCAACCGGCGAGACCAATCCAAATATTGCCGTTTCCATTAGGACCACGGCCACAATACGGAGGAGTGTGTTAACCTTAAAGACCAGGTCGAGGGCTTGATACGCCAGGGGCGTCTTAGTCGGTTCACGGTAGCCCGCCTTTAGCAACAGCCAAGAACCAAACCTACCAGAAACAACCATCGACACACCCTTCCTCGACAACCCGCACAACCTAACCAAGGCAATGATTGACCCCCACAATAACCCCGAGTGCAAGGAAACCCTGCCCCCCCGGTTGGAGAGATCAGAGTTATTGTCGGCAGGTTGGCATGTGGATGACCATCCAGTTTGGCCCAACGAGCAGAACTCAGAAAAATCAGGCAGGGCTCCGATAAAGAAGTCGAGACGTTGGACCGCCCCTTCAAACACCCCAAGCAGTGGATGGAGCCCATCACCTTTACGGAGGCTGATTGCACAGGCATCTGCTACCCCCATGACGATCCCCTCGTCATCTCTGCTCTCCTGTCGAATTACAAGGTCAGACGGGTGCTTGTCGACAACGGTAGCTCTTCAGACATCATCTTTCTAAATGCATATCGCCAGCTCAAGGTCAGAGAAGAAGGTTTGTCCCCTCTCCAAATCCTATTGGTCGGTTTCACTGAGGATAAGGTGACCTCCATAGGCTCCATCGATCTCCCCATCACCATCAGCGAGTACCCACGGCAGACCACTAAGTTGTTTACTTTCCTTGTCGTCGACTGTCCCTCTGCTTATAACATTATCCTCGGCCGCACCGCCCTTAACGCCTTTCAAGCTGTCACATCCACATACCATTTGGCCATGAAATTTCCTACCGACCTTGGAGTCAGTACCGTAAGGGGAGAGCAGATAGTGGCCAGAGAATGCTACGTCGCTTCACTCAAAGAGGTCAAGCTGAAGGAGACTACGATCATCGAAGGACTCGACGTTAGAGATGAAGACGAGTTAGTCAGAGGGGAACCAGTAGAAGAACTTGTTGAAGTCCCCATTGACCCCACCAACCTAACAAAAACAGCCAAGATCGGCAGCCGACTATCCTCCCAAGACAAGGCCAACCTTACAACCCTCCTGACCGAGCACAATGATGTGTTTGCCTGGACCCATTCCGACATGCCGGGTATTGATCCCTCCTTCATTGCTTATCGTCTCAGCATCGAGCCCCATTTCCGACCCTTCTGCCAGAAGTAGCGCATCTTTCACCCGAAACGCAACGCTCTTATTGCTTCTGAGGTAGATAAGCTACTGGAGGCATAGTTTGTCAAGAACGTAGACTATCCCAAGTGGTTGTCAAATGTGGTCCTGGTTTGTAAAAATAACGGTAAATGGCGATTCTGTGTCAACTACTCTGACCTCAACCGAGCTTGCCCCAAAGATAGTTATCCCCTTCCTCGCATAGATTTACTTGTCGATGCCAAGGCCGGACATCAAATGCTCAGTTTCATGGACGCCTTCTCTGGCTACAATCAAATTCAGATGCACCCGTCTGACCAGGAACACACCTCCTTCATCATCGACCGGGGAACCTACCACTATCATGTCATGCCATTTAGGTTGAAAAATACTGAAGCAACTTACCAACGGTTAGTCAATGCCGTATTTCGTCACCAGATAGGTCGGAACATGGAAGTGTACGTCGATGACATGCTTGTCAAGAGCAAACTCTTCTCTGATCATCTGGCAGACTTGCGGGAGACCTTCGACACCCTACGTAAGTATCAAATGAAGCTGAATCTGGCGAAATGCGCCTTTGGCGTAGGATCTAGGAAGTTCTTGGGTTTCATGTCAGTTAACGGGGTATCGAGGCCAACCCTGAAAAAATCAAGGCCCTGATAGAAATGCAGTCACCCGGAACGGTTAAAGAGGTTCAAAGGCTTACTGGCAGAGTCGTTGCCCTCAACCGTTTTATTTCCCGTGCAACAGACAAGTGCCTCCCCTTTTCCAAAGTCCTTCGGTAGGCTTTTGAGTGGACAACTGAGTCTGAAGAAGCCTTTCAACAATTGAAGCAGCATGGCCAATCCCCTACTCTCTCAGGCGCTCATGGGTGAGCCCCTTTTTCTCTACTTAGCCGTATCAAACATAGCTTTAGTGCGGCCCTCATCAAGGAGGACGGTTTAGTATAGCGTCCGGTTTACTACATTTGCCGGGCTCTTAGGGGAGCCGAACAGAACTATCCATTGCTAGAAAAAATGGCCCTAACCTTGGTTATAGCCTCAAGATGACTTCGACGTTACTTCTAAGCTCACTCCATAGTGGTCCTCACTGACCAACCTTTGAAGAAGATAATACAACAACCAGAGTTGTCCGGTAGACTTATGCAATGGTCTGTCAAGCTCAGCCAATTTGAAGTCTTCTATCGACCTTGAACAGCGATCAAAAGACAGGTTGTCGCCAATTTTATCTTGGAATTCACCAATCCCACTCTAACAACGGCCCCTCTGCCCAGGCAATTCAACACTAAGGCAGAAGATCCCCACTCTTGGACCCTCAATGTCGATGGATTATCCCGCAAAGAAGGCAGTGGAGTTGGCCTCATCCTCACCACTCCCGAGGGTGGTTATTTCAAGTGTGCTCTCCGTTTCTTGTTCGACGCAAGCAATAATGAGGCTGAATATGAGGCCTTGGTAGCAGGTCTTTGCCTAGCCAGAGACATTGGTGTAAGCCATATCCAAGTCTTCAGTGATTCTCAACTGACTGTCGGACAAATTACGGGGGAATTCAATGCAAAGGACGACACAATGCGAGCTTACAGGGACATTGTACTCCCCTTGTTCGCTTTTTCAACACATTCCACATCAAACACATTTCTCGGTCAGAAAACTCCAAGGCAGATGAAATGGCTTAATTAGCTTCGGCCGACTAGTCAGACCTTAACCATGGCGTCCGCATTGAATACCTGACCCACCCGGCTATTTCGCCAAACTAGCAAGAGGTCCACTTCCTCCAAAATGAACCTATCCCATGAGCGGCAGACATCCTTCTATTTTTGACAAGTGGGGAGTTGCCAGACGACAATTAGCAAGCCACCAAAGTTAGGGCCCGGTAGTCCAATTACATCCTTATCAGCGGCCTCCTGTACAAACGTGGATTTTCACGACCATACCTCAGATGCCTCAATCCTACCCAAGCGACCTATGTGATGAGGGAAGTCCATGAGGGTGTATGTGGTGATCATTCAGGTGCTAGGTCGCTGACCCATAAAATCCTTCGCACCAATTACTTCTGGCTTACTCTCAATCAAGATGCCACTAAATTCGTGCGTAAGTGTGATAAATGCTAGGGCTTTGCCAACATCCCCCATGCCCCTCCTATAGAACTGATTACACTCAGCAGTCCCTACCTATTCACTAAGTGGGGCATTAACTTAGTTGGTCCATTGCCCACTGGTAGGGCCCAAACCAAGTACGCTGTGATTGCCATTGATTACTTCACTAAATGGGTAGAAGCGGAACCCCTCGCCACAATCACTGAATGGAACACAACCAAATTTATCTAGCAGTCGATCGTATGCCGATTTAGGATCTCCCAAGCTATCTTCTCAGACAAAGGCCAGCAATTTGACAATGCCAAGTTCAGGAAATTTTGTGTAGGGCTCCATATTCAGCCGCGCTTCTCTTCCCCAGGCTACCCCCAAGCCAACGGGCAAGTCGAGGTCACCGACCGCTCTCTCTTGAAGATCATCAAAACTAAGTTAGAAGCCGCCAAGGGACTCTGGGCTGAGGAACTGCCAAACGTGCTCTGGGCCTATCGCACTACCGTCTGAACCCTTACTGGGGAGACCCCCTTTCGCTTAACATACGGCGCTGAGGTGGCCATCCTAGTGGAAATCAGCTTTCCAACCCCGAGGGTTCTCCATCCAGATCCTGAACTAACTGAAGACTTGCGTTGGGCTAACTTAGACTTGATCGAAGAGCTCCGAGAGACAGCTGCTATCAGACAGGCCTCATATCAATAAAAAATAAGAACACACAACAACCGCAAAGTTCGACCGAGGGAGTTCGCAGTTGGGGATTGTAGACACCCCATTTTTGACCGACTTTAAGACTTAGACGTCATCGATTGAGCGCTCGGTGATGGTGCATGTTCTGCTCATTCTAAGGTTTTGGAGTTTTGGCTGAGAGCCTTACCTCCAAGCCTCGGAACTCTTTGTGCTTTGGCTCGGTTTGCGTACCAGGTCTTGTTTTCCCTTCCCGGAGGGAGGGATTGGTCTTGTAGACTATCTCTCTGTGGTCGTAGACTACTTTTCGTGGTCGTAGGCCACTTTTCCCGTTTGGAGACTAGTTTCTGATTTTTGGAGCCTTTGGCCGCACGCCTTGTCTCGGGACCGCTTAACATTCTCCATTTGGCGTGATTTTTGAACCACACCTTGTTGCCTTTTCCTAGAGGAACACTGTGGTCTGGGAGACCACTTTTGTGGTTGCATACCACTTTTGATGCTTGTCAGCTAGTTTTCGGGGCTTTTAGCCGCGTGTTTCGCCTCCCGATTTCTTGTCTTGCATTCACTTTGGTTTGTTTTTGGTACAAACCTTACTTTCCTTGTTTAGAAGGTGGCACAAAGGTGGGAGACCAGTATTTCTTCTGGCCGACCACTTTTCCTTCTGCCAGCCAGTTTTCTTGTCAGACAACTGGCTTTCTTGGTCTTTGGACCATCTTTTCTGTTCGGCCACCATACCACCACCTTGCATTTATTGTGCTGACCTCTCCCACCTATGGCCGACCAATTTTTGCTCTGGTTGACCACCTAAAGTGGTCGGCCAACCACTTAAACTAGCAGGCCTTTTTGGCACCTTTTTGGAGATAGTTTCCTCCAGTTGGCACAACTGGAGGACATTAGACCCATCCTCCATACACGTGTATAGAGGGATTGGCTTGTTGCTTAGCTTCTTCTAGAAGCTTTGACTTTCCTCTTCTATAAGAGGGAAGCTCCCCCTCCCTCCTCTAGGTTTAGAAAATCTGAGGGAGAGGGATAGATATAGTGTTGTATCTATATTGCCTTGTTTGCTTCATTTTTGTGCTTTAAAGTGTTGATTTGTCTTACTTTAACACACAAACACACACTCAAACACCATCCTTTTGCTACTGAGGTGCTTAGGGGCTAATTTTGGTGTTCTTGGGTTGTTTTGAGTTCAAAAAACCTACTGGAGTTGCAGTTATAAAGAGGGTCTTCAAGGGTGAGCTTTTGGCCTTTAAATCCCCCTTTCTTGCTTAAGATTTTAGCCTATCTTTCATGCTGTTTTAAGCTTGACTTATAACTAATAAAAGTTCTGTCTTTGCATGCTTAAAAAGTTTGTTTAAGATCACTTTTGTGTTTGGGGTTGTTTACCCCCTCTTAGGCCTTGTTTGGCCTTGTTTTTGAGCCTTTTTTGTGAGCTTCGGGACCACCTTGTTTTGGCCTTCTCACCACTGAAATCCAAAGGAATTTCAGTGGTGGGGATGGTGTTTTAAGGTCCTAGAAAGGGGAGTGCCATCCCCTTCCCATGCATCTTCAATACCAGCCTTAATTAGCCTCATGTTTGAGCATCTTTACTAAGTATATGTTGGTTATATCTTAGCTTGTATTTGTGGTTATTTTGCTGAGGCATACCATTGTTTTTGCTTAGTTTGGTCACTCCATGCATGGTTAATACACTTGTAGTGTAAATCACACAAACTAACTTTGTATGCCTCATGAGGTAGCATGCCATTGTAGCTTGTTTTCTTTCCATTTCAGTAGGTTTTTGGTATTGTTTTAGCATGCCATGACTCTGTTTTGGGTGGGTTTGTTGGCCCCTAGCATGCTCCATACACTTGTAGTGTAATCCCATGAAATAGCCTTATATGCATCATGTTGTAACATGTCATTTTAGCATGCTTTTGGCTTAGCTTTAAGAAAATTTTGTTCATGTTTTATTATGTTTAAGATCTGATTTTAGTTGTATTGGTCATCCATGACTTGCTTTGTGTAGCCTTAGTTCAATCTAGCTCGTTAGCTTTGTGGGTTGAACCTATTAACATGCATTACTTGGCTTATTTCAGTGATTTGGCATCACTTGTTATGTGATTTCAGTCCATGCTTCATGGCCATACACTTGTATCTTTCACTTATTCAATGTGTTGGAGGGTTTGCCCCTTTATGCCTTAACATGAACCATTACGTATGCCTTTATGCCTTAACTTGCGAGCCATCATTTCAGTGTTTATTTGGGGTTATTATGCCATGACATAACTCTGATTTTTTGTTGCTTAAGTCATTCCATGCTTGGTCCTAATAGGTGTAGTGTAATCCACCTTATTTGCCTTGCATTCACCATGCTTCATGCCCTTCATGCTAGCATATTTTGGCCTACTTCCATACATGTTTTAGACTCATTCTAACATGTACTAAGACTATTTTGGGTTGCCTTGGTCACATGCTTCATGTTTTGTATACTTGTAGTACGAATGCTCTTGCTTGCCTCAAGCTTTGAGCACCATTGCATGCCTCATTTGTGTCGTGTACATGATTTGACATCACTTAACATGACATTTCAGAGCATTTAGCATTGCCATGTTCCTACCTCAATCGTGCTTTAAGTGCCTTTGAGTGTTATGCATTGTTGCTCAGCTTATGCCTTAGCTCGTATGCTTGCATGCTTAGGCCTTTGAGCCCTTATCTCAGCATGTTTTGGTCCTTGTTTTGACCTACTTGAGCTTTGTCCATGCTTAGTTCATGTATTTGTGCCATGTATAGCATGCCTCCTTTGTGTTGCTCTTTGCTAGCTTTCATGCCTTAGGGTCCTAGCATGCGTTACTTATATTGTTTGAATGATTTGGCATCATTTCTTGCTTCATTTCAGTGCACTTAGTGTTGTTACACTTCCACTTTTGTAACTCATTGAGCACTCTTGAGAGTTGTGCTCTTGGGCCTCTTTGATGGCCAATGCATTGTGCATGCATGCCTTGCTTTATGTGCCTTCATTTCATCACCAATGACCACTGATTTGGGCATGATTGAGGTCTACCCTTTTGGTTTAAGTCCATTGAGTATACCATGTATATTGCATTGAGCATGTCATGCTTGGTATATTCCATAAGTTGCCCTTGTTGCATTGCATTGTGCATGCATGCATTATATTATGTTGAGAACCCTATGATTGCCTTGCATTGAGTATGCTATCTAGTTCTTAGCATTTAGCATTGTGTATGCCATGTTATTCCTTGTATTGTGTATGCTAGGTTGCTAGTTGCATTGTGTATGTCATATAGATCATCGCATTACGTATGCCATGTCCATCGCATTGTGTATGCCTTATACCTTGCATTGTGTGTGTTTAGGTTACATCATGGCATTATACATGCTAATTGATATTTGCATTGTGCATGCCATTAGCCTTGTTAGGTTGATAATATTGCATTGCATGTTTGCATGCTTAAGTCACATTGCATACTTGCATGCTTGAGTCGCATTGTGTATGCCATGCTTGCTTGCGTTGTGTTTGGAATAGGTGTTAGTCCAAACACGGGAAATGAGGGACATTTCATACTCATAGTGATGAAATGTGCCTCAATTTCCAGTCTCCAACGCTCTTGATCATACATGATAGAGTTTTAGGCTTTATGTGTTTACTTGTGCATTCATTTCATATTGAATTGTGCAACTTCGCCTCTTGTCCATCACGTATGGAAATGCGTGATTGGTGGCCAGATGGTTGAGAACCACATCCCCCTTGAGTTCATCACATGATAGGGAGGGTGGTTGTGCACACATATCTTGCAAATACATTGCCATGCCATTTCTTGCTCTCTGTTGCAGCAAATTACAGTTCAGCAGCAACAACTGGTCGACCAGCCAGAAAAAGTAGCTGGTCGACCACTTTTCTTGATTTTCAACAACAAAAAGTGGTCGGCAGGGGTCTTGAGAGACCAAAAGTGGTCGGCCACCCTCCCACAGGATTCCTAAGGTGAAGTTTCATCTTTCTGGACCTTGGTGCAAGTTTCTGAGAACAAATGAAAACAGAGGCAAATCGGGGCATCACACTGGATTTCCAAGCGAGGCGACCGGACATGCATACATTCCTCTACCTCTGAGGCTCCTGATTTATTGCTTTCCTTAGCTGCCATGCTTAGATAGCTAGGTTTTGCTTTGGTCTGTACCTTTAATAGTTAATGCATTAGCTATTCAATTCGTTTTTGTAATAATTAGTTAACTAGGATTAGTTAATTAATTTGTGTTATAATAATTAGTTTAATTAGCTTAGATTAGCTAGTTAGCTTTTTATTCGGTCCCTCCACCGAGAGGGCACAATTGTTGTAATACGCGTGCGTGTGTGTGATGCATGTCTTCCAGCCCCCATTTTTTTCTCCCTTTTACTTAACCGCTTATGATGGTTAGTTTTAGGGCATGTTTCATTTAGCATCCTTATGCTTGCATGCGTGCATCATTCATCTGTATTGCATGCACTGGGCTCGGCGTATTATACTAACTGCATTGTATTTTCAATACATTTATTTGAATACATGTATCAAGTTGCATTTCATATGACATTCTAGATAGCCGAGCCTATTTTAGTTGCATTTTGCATGTGTTGCATTAGCCATCTTAACATGAACTAAGATCATGCATGATTTCTAACTAGCTCTTTGTTTTGACTCGGAGTACACTGTAAGCGTTTACGCCTTAGCATACTGCATGTGTGTTAATGTTGCCATGAAAGCATGCTTGCTATGAGGTTAACTGCTTATTTGACATAACTGCCTGAATGCCTGTGGGTGAAGGTCGGATTACTTGAATTGGAACAATTCATTGAAATCTTCGATTTAGCCTACTTGCGAGTAGCAAACTTCAAACCATTTTCCAAACAAACAAACATGCAATGCTTTGTTCCAAATTAGGCGATCTAGTCTATACTTGTGTGTTGTGCGCATCACATAGTAATTCTAGCTAATTAACCAGAATAAGAACACATGTGTCTTCAAAAACAAAATATCATGTTTAGTATAGGCCGATCTTTGATCGGGTGAGCGGGGGTGCTCATAGATGACTTTCCCCAATCGTACCCAAGTTCCCGAGCCGAGGCAACTTTGGTGATGACGGACACGTGGCCTTAGGCACGAGTCAGGGTTTCCTAAATTCTCCAAAAATAAAATATTTAGGTGGCGACTCTGTATCTGGAAAAGTAGTCCATGTTTGACATTTCTTTCTAAAAAATCAGTTTTCCAAAACGATTTGCCAGATTTGGACTCTTTGGTGATTCATCGGTCTTACATCGCACATTGTAAGATTAGATTCAGAACCGTAACATTTGAGTCCGAACTGTAGTAAGCTCAGAAAACAAGACGAGGTTCCCTCGGGGAGTTCTCCCGGAGCACGTCTACAGTTTCTGGCGACTCCGCTGGGGATTTAGAGAACTTGACTCGAACTCATGATATCTTGTTTTGTCTACACTTATGTGTTTCTTTGCATTGCATTTGCATTGGTGCGCCTAGGACACCGTGTTTGCTGTATGCTATTCCTGAACGGTTTGCCGGAGGCTTGCTTTGAGAAGCATGCCATAAGGCTGACCGGTTACGGGCTCTGCCACGACGGGAACACAAACCCTGGATTCCATTGTGGATCGTGCGATGCATGTTTGTTTCGTGGACTTCCAAGAAACAACAGCACCTCCCAGAGTAAAGATATATCCACTTGTGGATTTTGAATCTTTAGTATCCGATATCCAATTTGCATCACAATAACCTTTGAGTACTGCTGGATATCGAGTAAAATTCAAACCATGATTACTGGTGAATCTTAGATATCTAAGAATCCGAATGATCGCCTTCCAATGGTCTTCTCCGGGGTTACTAGTGTACCTACTCAAGTTATTGATAGCATAAGCTATATCAGGACGAGTACAATTCATTACTACATTAGGCTTCCAATGATTTGGGAGTATTTTAATTGAGACACTGTATCACCTTTATTTTTTGATAAATAAAGACTGATGTCTATAGGCGTTCTAGCTACATTCAAATAATCCATGATAAATTTATCAAGAATTTTCTCAATATAATGAGATTGAGATAACGCATATCCGTCAGATGTTTTAGCAATTTTTATTCCTAATATAACATCTGCGACCCCTGTATCTTTCATATCAAATCTTCTGTTAAGCATTTGCTTAGTTGATTTGATCACGTTTTGACTGCTTCCAATGATAAGCATGTCATCCACATAAAGACAAACTATGACATATCCTTGGTCAATGTTTTTAACATAGACGCATTTGTCACATTCATTTATCTTAAACCCATTAGTAAGCATTGCATGATCAATTTTTTCATGCCATTGCTTAGGTGCTTGTTTTAATCTATAAAGAGATTTTACAAGCTGACAAACTTTCTTTTCTTGTCCTGGCATTACAAACCCTTCAGGTTTCTCCATATAGATCTCTTCATTTAGATCACCATTTAAGAAAGCTGTCTTAACATCCATTTGATGTATTTCTAATTTAAATAACGATGCTATAACAATAAGCATACGAATGGATGTTATTCCTGTCATAGGGGAATATGTGTCAAAATAATCCTGACCTTCCTTTTGTCTGTAACCTTTTACTACAAGTCTTGCTTTATACTTGTCTATTGAACCATCTGCCTTTATTTTTCTCTTGAATATCCATTTATATCCAAGAGGTTTAGAACCTGGTGGAAGATCCACTAATTCCCAAGTATGATTTTGCATAATGAACTCAATATCATTATTAACAGCTTCCTTCCACAAAGGTGCTTCAGGACCTGTCATTGCTGCCTTAAAGCTTTGAGGTTCATTTTTTAACAGGTATGTTAGGAAATCTGGACCAAAGGATTTTGATGCTCTTGCTCTCTTACTACGTCTTGGTTGATCATTAGTTAAATCCTATTGGTCGAGACCATTACTAGTCTCTTCTGTTTGATTGTTATTAGTCTCTTGGCTTTGTGTACAATCATAAGTTCTTTTCTATGAACTTAATTCTTGTCATTTCTTGTAAGGAAAGACATGTTCAAAAAACACAGCATTCTTTAACTCTATAATAGTGTTTACATTTATATCAGGTATTTCTGATTTATAAGTCAAAAACTGATATGCACTACTATTCTGAGCATAACCAATAAACACACTATAGACACCCCATTTTTGACCGACCTTAAGACTCAGACGCCATCGATTGACCGCTTGGTGATAGTGCATGTTGTGCTCGTTTCGAGTTTTCGGAGTTTTCGGCTGAGTGCCTTGCTTCCGGGCCTCTAAACTCTTTGTGCTTTGGCTCGATTTGTGGACCAAGCTTTGTTTCCCTTCCCTGGAAGGAGGGAGAGGTCTGTAGACCACCCTTTTGTGGTCGTAGACCACTTTTCTCGCTTAGAGACTAGTTTTCGATTTTTGGAGCTTTCGGCCGCGCGCCTTGTCTCGGGACTGCTTAACGTTCTCCGTTTGGCGTGGTTTTTGAACCACACCTTGTTGCCTCTGCCTGGAGGGACACTGTGGTCAGGGAGACCACTTTTTGTGGTCGTAGACCACTTTTGATGGCTGTAGACTAGTTTTCGAGGCTCCTAACTGCGCGCCTTACCTCCCGGACTTTCGTCTTGCATCCTTTTTGGTTTGTTTTTGGTACAAACCTTGTTTTCCTTATTTGGAAGGTGGTACAAGGGTGGGAGACCAGTTCTTTCCCTTGGAGACCACTTTCCTTCCTGCCAGCCAGTTTTCTGGTCGGGCAACTGGTTTTTTTGGTCTTTGGGCCACCTTTTCTGGTCGACCACCACACCATTAACTTGCTTTCAGTGTGAAGACCTCTCCTACCCCTGGCCGACTAGTTTTATTTTTGGGAGACCACTTGTGGTGGTTGGCTGATCACTACAAGTAGCTAGCTGACCACTTCAAGTGGTCGGCAGCTTTCCACCAGCTTTCTGGGGATATTTTCTAGCCAGCTGTTACAGCTGGAAGGCACAGAAGCCATCCTCTGTACACGTGGCTTCAAGCCTAAAGCTTGTCCAACAAGCTTGTTGCATGTTTTTCTATATAAGGGAGCCTCCTCCGTTATGCGTTAGGTTCAGAAAAAAGTGCTTGAGCTATACATATACACCTTTGTCTCTATATTGCTCTCCTTTTTCATTTTTGTGCCTTAAAGTGTCATTTTATCATACTATTGCACACAAACACACACTCAAACACCATACTCTTGTTGCTGAGGCTCTTTGAGGTTGGTTTTGGAGTCTTTGGATTTGGTTTTGGTTAAAAAAGAATGCTAGAGTTGCAGCTTTGAAGGTGTTCTTCAAGGGTGAGCTTCTAACCCTTAAAACCCTTGTTTTGGTTTAAGCTTTTGAACCCATTTGCATGCTGTTTTTGGCTTGACTTTCTACTGAAAAAAGTTTTGATTTTTAAGGCTTAACATGTTTGTTTAAGGTCCCTTTTGTGTTGGGGGTAGTCTACCCCCTCTTGTGCCTTGTTAGGCCCTGTTTTGAACCTTCCTTTTAAGCTATTGGGACCACCTTATTTTGGCTTTCTTACCACTAAAACTCAGAGGAATTTCAGTAGTGGAAATGGTGTTTTGAGGTCCCAAATAGGAGAGGGTCATCCCCTCTCCTTGTGTTTTGTATGCTTGCCTTGTATGCCTCATGTTTGAGCATGTTTGTTAAGCTTGTGTTGGCTACATCTCAGCCTATTTTAGGCCTTATTTTGACATGGCATACCACTGTTTTGACTTGGTTTTGTCATTCCTTGCATGCCTTATACACTTGTAGTGTAAATCTTGCAAACTAGCTTTGTGTGCTTCATGAAGTAGCATGCCATTCTAGCATGATTTGATTCCATTTCAGCATGTTATTGGTGTTGTTTTGCCATGATATACCTCTGTTAAGGTTTGGTTTGATAACCCCATGCATGCTCCATGCACTTGTAGTGCAATTCCATGAATTAGCCTAATGTGTATCATGCTTTAGACTGTTATTCTAACATGATTTTGGCTTAACTCTAAGAAGCTTTTGTTCATGTTTTAGCATGCTCTAGCTCTGATTTGTGTTGTTTTGGTCATGCATGCCATGCTTTGTATAGCTATAATGCATTCTAGCTTGTTAGCTTTGTGTATCAAGTCCACTAGCATGCACTGCTTGGCCTATTAGAATGACTTGGCATCATTTGTTATGAGATTTTAGTGCATGTTTCATGGTCATACACTTACATCTTTCACTTATTCCATGCTTTGAAGGGTTGGTCCTTTATGCCTTAAACATGAGTCATTGCGTATGCCTTCATGCCTAAGCTTGCGAGCGATCATTTCAGTGTGTTTTTGGGGTTATTTTGCCATGATATAACTCTGATTTTTGTTGGCGAAGCCATCCTATGCTTGGTCTTGGTAGGTGTAGTGTAACCCTCCCTTTTGGCCTTGCATATTCCATGCTTCATGCCCTTCATGCTAGCTTGTTTTGGCTTCCTTCCATACATGTTTTAGTATCATTTTGACATGTTCTAGGACTGTTTTGGGTTGCCTTGGTCATATGCTTCATGTTTTGCATAGTTGTAGTACAAATGCCTATGCTAGCTTCAAGCTTTGGGTACCATAACATGCTTCGTTTGCATCATGTACATGATTTGGCATCATTTATCATGATATTTTAGAGCTTATAGCATTGCTATGTTCCCACTTCTTTCACTTTTTAAGTGCCTTTGAGTGTTATGCATTGTTGCCTAGCTTATGGCCTAGCATGTATGCCATCTTGCTTAGGTCCTTGAGCTCCCATCTCAGCATGTTTTGGTCTTTGTTTAGACCCATTTGAGCTCTGTCCAGGATTGGTTCATGTATTGATGCCATGTATTGCATGTCTCTTGTATAGTCCTCTTTACTAGCCTTATGCCTTAAGGACTCTAGTATGCTATACTTGTGTTGTTTGAATGATTTGGCATCATTTCATACTTCATTTCAGTGCACATAGTGTCATTACACTTCCACATTTGTCACTCCTTGAGCACTCTTGAGAGTTGTGCTCTTAGGCCTAGTTGATGAGCCATTGCAAGTGCATGCATGTCTTGCCTTTTTGTGCCTTCATTTCTTAGCATTATGGCCACTGTTTTGGGCATGGTTAAGATCTGTCCACATTCGGTTTAAGTTTATTGAGCATGTTTGTTTACATGTTGTTTGCATGCTTATGTTGCTTTGCATTGTGTATGCATGCCATTAGGTTGATCATGTCACATTGCATTGAGTATGCCATGTTGTTGTTTGCATTGTGTATGCCATCTTACATCGCATTGTGTATGCTATGTTGTTGTTTTCATTGTGTATGCCATTTTGTTGCTTTGCATTGTGTATGCATGCCATTAGCATTGGTAGTTTGATCATGTTGCATTACTTTGAGTTGCATGCATTACATTGTATTTGGCATACTCGTGTTGCATTGTGTATGGATAGGGTGTTAGTCCAAACACGGGAAACAAGGGACGTTTCATACTTGAAGTGATGAAACATGCCTCATTTCTCGGTCACCGATGCTCTTGATCATACATGATAGAGTTCAAGGCTTTATGTGTTTATTTGTGCATTCATTTTACATTGAATTGTGCAATTTGGCTTCTCGGCCATCATGCATTGAGATGCGTGATTGTTGGCCTGAGGGTCGAGAATCGCACTCCCTTGAGCTCATGAAATGATAGGGAGGGTGGTTGTGCATACATTCATTGCAAATACATTGCTATGCCCTTTCTTGCTCTCTGTTGCAGCAAACTAGAGAAGTGCAGCAAAAATTGGTCGGCCGACCAGAAAAACTAGCTGGCCGACCACTTTTTCTAGTCTACAGCAATAGCAAGTGGTCGGCTGGTGGTCTACAGCATCAACAACTGGTCGGCCATGCTCCCACAGGTTCCCACAGTGGAGTAGAAGCTTTCTGGAGCTTGGCGCAAGGTTGTGAGAACAAATGAAAACAAAGGCAAATTGGGGAATCGCGGTGGATTTCCGAACGAGGCGACCGAGCATGCATGCACTCCTCATCCCGAGGACCTCTTTTTACTGCTTTCATTAGCTAGTTTATGCTTTGGTTCTGTACCTAAGTAGTTAATGCGTTTAGCTGCTTATCTATGTTGTAATACATAGTTAGTTAACTTGTTAGTTAATTAGCTTTGTTTTGTACATAATTAGTTAGCTTGTTAGTTAATTAGCTTTGTGATGTAATAATTAGTTTAATTAGCTTAGATTAGCTAGTTAGCTCTTTATTCAGACTCTCCGTCGAGAGAGCCAACTGTTGTAATAAGCGTGCGTGTGTGTGATGCATGTCTTCCAACCTCCATTTCTTTCTCCCTTTTACTTAACCGCTTACGATGGTTAGTTTTAGGGCATGTTTCGATTAGCATACCTTATGCTTGCATGCGTGCACCCATTCATCTGTTTTGCATGCACCGGGCTCGGCGCATCATACAAACTGCATTGTATTTCAATTCCAATTTGAATACATGTACCAAGTTGCATTTCATATGCCATCTTAGGATAGCCAAGCCTATTTTAGTTGCATTTTTGCATGTGTTGCATTAGCCATCTTAATATGAACTAGGATCATGCATGATTTCTAACTAGTTCTCTATTTTGGCTCGGAGTACACTATGAGTGTTTACGCTTTAGCATACTGCATGAGATGTGTATGTTGCCATGTCTAGCATGCTTGCCATGAGGCTAATTGCTTAGTTGATTAACTGCCTGAATGCCTGTGGGTGAAGGTTGGATTGCTTGAATTGGAACAATTCATCAAAATCCACGACTTAGCCTAGTTGCGAGTAGCACCTTTAAACCTTTTTTTCAAACAAACGAACATGAAATGTTTTGTTCCAACTTAGGCGATCTAGTCTATACTTGTATGCTGTGTGCATCACATAGCAATTTTAGGTTAATAACAGGAATAAGAACATATGTGTTTTCAAAAACAAAATATCATGTTAGTAAAGGCCGATCTTTGATTGGGCGAGCTGGGGTGCTCATTGCATGACCTTTCCCTCTCGTACCCAAGTTCCCGAGCCGAGGCAACTTTGGTGATGACGGATACGTGGCCTTAGGTATGAGTCAGGGTTTTCTAAATTTTCCAAAATAAAACATTTAAGTGGCGACTCTGTATCTGGCAAAACAGTCCATGTTTGGCACTTCTTTATTAAAATCGATTTTCCAAAATGATTTGCTGGATTTGGACTCTTTGGTGATTTATCGGTCTCACATTGCACTTTGTGAGATTGGATTCAGAACCGTGACATGAGTCCGAACTGTAGTAGCTAAGAACAAATGAATTCGCGCCCTCGTGCGCGGAGCCGGGAGTTCTCGGGGCAGTCTACACACACAATCTACTGTTTTTGGTCTAATCTTAGTCTTTTTAGGAACAGGAACTTCAAATTTTGCCAAACACCCCCACACTTATAAGTATTTGTAGGAAGGCAGTTGACCTTTCAACAATTCATAAGGAGTGCTGTTGGTTTTCTTGTGGGGTATTCTGTTAAGAACATAATTAGCAGACAATATTGCTTCCCTCCACAAGTTCTGTGGTAAGCTTGAACTTAGTAACATGGCATTTATCATTTCTTTTAGGGTTCTATTCTTTCTTTCAGTAATTCCATTTTACTGAGGAGAATAGGGTGCTGTAGTTTGGTGAATAATGCCATGTTATGCACAAAATTCATTTAATGGTGCCTCATATTCACCACCCCTATCACTTCTAACCATTTTAATTTTTTTTCCAAGTTGATTTTCAACTTCGGTTTTGTAGAGTTTAAACATTTCTAAGGCTTCATCATTGCTTCTAAGTAAGTATATATAACAATATCTTGTGCAATCATCGATAAATATTATGAAATACTTTTTGCTTCCTCTAGTTTGAACAAATTTTAGATCACATACATCAGTTTGAATTAATTCTAGAGGTTCGGTCTTCCTTTCAACTGATTTAAATGGAGCCTTAGTTAGTTTCGCTTCTACACAAACTTCACATTTATGATTAGGATTAATTTCAAACTTTGGTATATAATCCAAACCAATTAATCTACGCAATGCATCAAAATTTACATGTCCTAATCTACCATGCCATAAATTCGACTCAACAATTTAAGCAAAAGATGTGTTATTCTTATTACTAGCAACTTTTGGTACAACTGTCATTACATTTAGTTTGAAGAGACCATCACTCATGTATTCCTTACCAACATAGATGCCACTCTTTGATAATACAAATTTATCAGACTCAAATACAAGCCTAAAACCATTTTTACTTAACAAAGAGCCCGAAACCAAATTCTTCCGGATGTCAGGTACATGCAGTACGTTGTTGAGGGTCAGTTCTTTCCCTGATGTCATCTTCAAGATCACTTTTCCTTGTCTAGCCACAGTAGAAGTAGAAGAATTTCCTATGAAAAGTTGTTCACCATTTGCAGCCTCATTATAGGTAGTGAACATTTTCTTGTCCGCACATATGTGACGAGTTGCTCCAGTGTCAACCCACCACTCTTTGGGATTTCTAACCAAGTTAGCCTCAGACACCACAACAGAGAGGTTGATGTCATTCACCCCGTCAGAGATGTAATCTAGTTCAGTTACATTGGCCTGATTGATAGTCTTCTTGCTTGTACTTTCACGATCCTTCTTAGGGCGGCGGCAGTCAGAAGCTCGATGTCCAATCTTGCCACAATTATAGCATTTTCCTTTGAACTTCTTGTTGCCATTGTTGTCGCCTTGTTTAGGACCATCTCCAGTAAACTTTCTCTTTTTGTTATGTGGTTTATGAACTTGTTTAACCACATTAGCCTTGGACTCAATGAGATTTTTCCCATTCCTCTTTTCAGCCTTACAGTTATCTTCCTTAATTCTCAGTCTTACAATAAGTTCATCCATGGTCATCTCTTTGCGTTTATGTTTTAAATAATTTTTGAAATCTTTCCAAGTCGGTTGTAACTTTTCCACTAAAGCAGCGACTTGGAAAGACTCGCTAAGAGACATACCTTCTGAATGAATATCATGCAAAATTATTTGAAAATTTTGAACTTGAGAAATTACTGTTTGGGAGTCTACCATAACAAAGTCCAGAAATTTATCGACAACAAATTTATTCGTGCCGGTATTCTCTGTCTTGTATTTCTTCTCCAAAGAATCCCACAATTCTTTTGCTGACTTCAAAGGACTGTATACATTATACAACCTGTTGTCAAGGACATTAAGGATGTAGTTTCTGCACAGAAAATCTGAATGTTTCCAAGCATCTACAGCGGCAACAACTTGCCAATCACTTTCACTTTCTTTAAGTGCTGGAGCCTTTTCATGGAGAAACTGGGCTAAATTAAGAGTTGTAAGATAAAATAGCATCTTCTGCTGCCATCTCTTAAACTCAGTACCGTTAAATTTTTTCAGTTTTTCTCCATGATTTATTGGTACTTGAACATGGTTCTGGATAGGGACTGGTGTTGGTGTAACAATTGGAGTACCACTTCCAGTTGCAGTTTCAGTTTCAGTTGCAGTAGCCATAATCTTTGATTACAAAAATCAGAAAAAATTAAAACACAAATTAATTTTCTAGTTACTAAAACAAAAAAATAAATTATAATACAAAATAATTTTATTTTCCTTGTTACTAAAACTAGAAAAATAAAATATCATAATAATTTTCTGTAACACATTTAATATTCTGCAATTGTTAATGACGCCAGTATATTACTACTAGTTATCAAAAAAAATAGACAGTATATTACTACTATCTGTCAAATAACATAAACCACTATTTGTTTTTCCAACCAGAATATCTCTTTATGAAATCACAGAAAATTAAATACAATAAAGATACCAAAATGGGTCTGTCTTAAGATTGTTGGACAATCTTCACTGTAATTAAATTAATTAATTCTGTTCGGGTACTAAACGACAAACAGAATATAAAAGAAAAATAGGAAAGGAGAGAGAAGTTTGATTACAAAAATTAAACTAGAAATAAAATTAAATAAATAAAAAATAGATTTTATTTTGTTACAAAAACAAAATTAAAATCTGATTTAAATAAATAATAAAATAGAAAATATATAAATAACTTACTTGATTAATATCTTGAATATTATTCTGATCAAGTCCAGTGTTTGACACTGTCTCCTTAAGACAGATTCATCCTCTCTACGGTGCTTTTAGAATATGGATGTCTATTTCCCAGGATGAAATGATCAGCTACAAATAAATGCAGCACTACAATTTATTTGTTCAACAAACACACTAAGTGTTTACACTCTTTTTCTTACAAAAATTAAATGCAACAAAATGAAGAATAAATTTGCAGAGGAGAAGTATGAAATTTCTGAATCAAACATCAAATGACGGCTGTTCTATTTATAGATGGATTGGTGGTTGCTGGTTTTGAATTAAACAGGTGCAAACCTGTTTTGAACAGGTACTGAACCTGTTGGTTTGAATTGGTACTATTTGGATTCAAATTCAAACAGATAAAACCGAATTTGTACAGATTTAAATTTGTCCGGGTTTTTTTGAAAATTAAACAGAATCAATTCTGTTCGGGTGGGAGAAAAACGAACCCAATTTTGAATTTTAAATTCCGAAAAACAAATTGGAAAAATTTGAATTTAATTTTAGAAAAATAAAATTCAAATGTTCTTGGCCCAAAAAGATAAGTATTGGGCTGGACAAGCCCAACCCAACCTCACACCCACGCCTAAGCCCAGGCCCAAGCCCAGCCCACCCGACCAGACGGACAGACGGCGGCGGCGGCGCGCGTGTGGTGATTTTTGGGTCCAATGGGTCTAGCCCATTTTGCCCATAACCTCCCTCTCTACAAAACTTGGGTACCCTTTGGGGCATACCTGTAGACACCCCATTTTTGACCGACCTTAAGACTCAGACGTCATCGGTTGAGCGCTTGGTGACAGTGCATGTTGTGCTCGTTTCGGGTTTCCGGAGTTTTCGGCTGAGTGCTTTGCCACCGGGCCTCTGAACTCTTTGTGTTTTGGCTCGGTTTGTGCAACCAAGCCTTGTTTCCCTTTCCTCGAGGGAGGGAGAGGTCTGTAGTCCACCCTTTTGTTGGTCGTAGACCACTTTTCCTGCTTGGAGACTAGTTTCCGATTTTCGGAGCCTTCGGCCGTGCACCTTGTCTCGGGACCGCTTAACGTTCTCCGTTTGGCTTGGTTTTTGAACCATGCCTTGTTGCCTCTTTCTAGAGGGACACTATGGCCCGGGAGACCACTTTTGATGCCCGTAGACTAGTTTTTGAGGCTCCCGACCTCGCGCCTTGCCTCTCAGACTTTCGTTTTGCATCTTTTTTGGTTTTTTTTTGTACAAACCTTGTTTTCCTTGCTTGGAGGGTGGTATAAGGGTGAGAGACTAGTTCTTCCCCTTTGAGACCACTTTCCTTCTTGCCAGCCAATTTTCTGGTCGGCTAACTGATTTTCTTGGTCTTTGGGCCACCTTTTCTGGTCGGCCACCACACCACTGCCTTGCTTTCATGCTGTAGACCATCTCCCCCCCATGGCCGACCACTTTCTTCCCTGGCTATCCACTTCCATTGGTCAGTCGACCAGTGTAAGTAGCTGGCCGACCACTTCAAGTGGTCGGCAACTTTCCATCACCTTTTTGGAGATATTTTGGAGCTAGCTGTAATAGCTGGAGGGCACATAAACCATCCTCCATAGTGTATGGAGGGATGGCTTTAGGCCTAAAGCTTGTCCAACAAACTTGTTGCATGTTTTTCTATATAAGGGAGCCTCCTCTCTCATGCCTTAGGTTCAGAACATCTTGCTTGAGTTATAGATATACATCTATCTCTATATCTATATCTCTATCTTTGTTTCATTTTTGTGCTTGAAAGTGCATATTCTTTATACTATTGCATACAAACACACACTCAAACACCACCCTTTTGTTGCTGAGGTGCCTTGAGGTTGGTTTTGGAAGTTTTGGACTAGTTTTGATAAAAAAAAGCCGCTGGAGTTGTAGCTTTGAAGTGGTTCTACAAGAGTGAGTCAACTAGCCCTTTAAAGCTTCATTTTAATTAAGCTTTTGAACCTATTTTCATGCTTATTTAGGCTTGACTTTCTACTACAAAAAGTTCTGATTTTGCATGCTTGTAATGTTTGTTTAAGGTCTCTTTTGTGTTGGGGGTGGTCTACCCCCTCTTAGGCCTTGTTTGGCCTTGTTTTGGTGCTATTCTTTTAAGCTATTGGGACCACCTTCTTTTGGCCTTCTCACCACTGAAACTCAGAGGAATTTCAGTGGTGGAAAGGATGTTTTGAGGTCCCAAATAGGCTGACCCTCTCCTTGTGTTTTGTATACTTGTTTCATTTGCCTCATGTTTGAGCATGTTTGTTAAGCTTGTGTTGGCTCCATCTGAGCATGTATTTGGGGTTATTTTGACATGGCATACCACTGTTTTGCTTTGGTTTTGTCACCTCATGCATGCTTTATACATTTGTAGTGTAAATTTTGCAAACTAGCTTTGTGTGCCTCATGAAGTAGCATGTCTTTCTAACATGTTTTGGGTCCATCTCAGTAGGTTTTTGGTATTTTTTTAACATGCCTTAGATCTTTTTTGGGTTGGTTTGATGGCTCCATGCATGCTCCATGCACTTGTAGTGCATTTCCATTTACTAGCCTAATGTGTATCACGCTTTAGATCATCATTCTACATGCTTTTGGCTTAACTCTAAGAATCTTTTGTTCATGTTTTAGCATTCTTAAGCTCTGATTTGTGTTGTTTTGGTCATGCATGCCATGCTTTGTATAGCTATATTGCATTCTAGCTCATTAGCTTTGAGTTTCCAAGCCACTAGCATGCATTGCTTGGGCTATTTACATGATTTGGCATCATTTCATCTGTGATTTCAGTACATGTTGTGTGGTCACGCTGTAGACAGCGCCCGCGGAGGGGGGCCTCGATGCTACAGTTCGGACTCGATTTGTGTCACGGTTCTAAGTCTGAACCAAAGAGTCCAAATCCGGCAAATCGTTTTGAGAAAAACAGATTTTTTTGAAAGAAGTGCCAAACATGGACTGCTTTGCCAGATACAGAGTCGCCACCTAAATATTTTAAAATGGGGGAATTTAGGAAACCCTGACTCGGTGCCGAAGGCCACGTGTCCGTCATCACCGGAGTTGTCTCGGCTCGGGAGCTTGGGTACGATCGGGGAAGGTCAATGGGATGCGCGATAACACGCGGCTTAAGAGATGCATGACAATGCGAACGAACATGCGCACATCAATGCGCCAAAGGTTTTGCACCTTCCAAGGATTTAAGGTCTCCTAGACCGTGCGTATTTAAGGTCTCGCCAGACCATGCGTGTTTAAGGTCTCGCCAGACCAATCA